>JAHHFK020002206.1:0-222116 GCA_024533555.2 Aedes koreicus | reverse complement strand
CAATTAAGGTATAAACTATAATTTAATGAACTGTTTCATAAAAATAATTACCCATGAAATGAAATAAAATAAAAAAAAACTAAGCCAAGATCAAATAACGTGAAGAGATTAATTAAAATATAATGAGTAATTAACAAAATTTATTAATTTAAAAATGCTAACAATAAATTTTATTTGTATAAAAATTATTGAACTTAATAATTTGAACAAATAAATTCAAAAAGAAATCCTTCCATATTAAAAATTCATAATTATTCAACCCTTCAATTTGAAAATCTTTGATTTATTTGAATAAAACTATGTGTTTTTTAAATAATTAACAAATCTGTATAGGGTATCCAAGGAGTGAATCGAAAAGTAGTTTCAAATATGCTTTAAGTATAAACGTTGATGAAACAAATTAGGAAGCTGTCTTTATTTCAATATGGGATGTTAAAAGTGAATTTTGAGATCAAACTCAGGCATAAAGTTCATTCCTGACGTACAAACGAACATTGCCTTTTATTCCCTTCGTCAATTTCTGCTCAGTAGCCTGACTGCATTTTTCCGTCCAATTTTCCAAATTCTTTTGAACTGGTCCTTGTTATGAACAACCTTGCTATCCTTTTGCAGGATTTTTTTGACAATTGCCCAATAACGTTCAACTGCGGACAGTTTGGTGGGTTGATGTCCTTTTCCACGTAATCGATATGGTTTTCATCCAACCATTCAATCGCCGAACGAGCATAGTGGCAGATGCCAAATCCGGCCAGAACAGTGGTGGAGTTGTGTGCTGCTTGTATAACGGCAACAGCTGCTTCTGTAGCTGTTCTGACGTTTTGCGGGCTTGTATTGTTGTGCTAGAGCGTTGCAAACTACTTTTCGATTCACTCCTTACAAGGGCTCTATAAGAAGGATAACACTTATGCAAACATTATGTTGGTTTGTATGAATCGAAAGGCCATTGATTTCAAATTGAACAAATAAATTCAGTATCGTTATGTTCCATCCTCCAGTATCATGAGCTAAACTCGTCTTCCAATTTTTTGTTTTAAAGTAACCGGAGCATACTGTGGTGATAATATGGCAGCGACAAATATACCACCTATACCAGTTGATTTGACGTTTGTTCATTAAGGTTGAAGAAGTCGTAATTAATTTGGGCAATGATGATGATTGTCTGCTTCTTTTTCTTCTTCTTCCTGTCAAAATTCCTTTTTAGCCATTTTCGGTAATATATCATGACTTACATTTTTCTGAGCACGTTCACTGAGTAGAATTGTTTTTTTCTCACTTTTTAAAACACATTTTATCAAACAATACACTATGAATTCACTTTAATCTGGTAGTTTTTAAAAACCTGGTTCGCTAACACAATACACCAACACAAACTCGCCATTTGCTTCTCAAACTAACACTATTACAAGGACCCATCACTTAATTTTTCCATAAATCATTCTGGTTGATTTCCACATTTTCACAGCTTATAAAGTGATTCACAGCTCTCATGCTGGATTTTTCTTCCTAAGAAAATTCACTTTTTGTTCCTTCAAGCACTTTTAAATGAGAAAACTGCTTCCGAAATTTCCAAACGAGAAACAAGCCAGGCCACTGTATTGTCAATGTAGCAGAACAGCGCAACTCGTAAAATCACTCGCGCCCCAAGTAAAAATTCACAATCCATTTGAGCGCATTGCAACTTCGAGATTCTCAACAATATAAGCCACACTTTCGACAGCACACACACTACGCTTCAAGCGAGCCAAAGAATCATCGATCATCGACAGTTGCCAGATTTATATCTTGATATTTTTAACTGATGGGTTTTGGCATGTCCAAAAACTGAGATACATCTGTACAAAACATGTTGTTTCAGATGTTTTTCGATGTCTTATGATATATTTATTAAGTTGGAAGCAAAATATTCGCTAATTTGCTATATAACATAATCTACCATGAGCAACAATTTTGAAAGAAATAATATTCTTCCCTGAGTTGGCAACTATGCTCGTCAGCTGATATTTTCGCTCCGCCCAGTTTCCTCCTATCAATTTGTAAACAATCTTTGCACAGACCGAGCGTAACTTTGTCAATAATTGAAATTAATTCCGGTGAGTAGTAATGCCGCAGAAAAGGAAAGCACAACGGGCGGCGTTAATTCGCGAAGCAACGAAGCGGTTTGCGCAGGAACAGTTGAGCGGCGGGAGTGATCAGGAAGAATATTTATCGCTGGATCGATATTCGACACTCATCGACGGATCAAAGTGTTCTGTTTGTCGAAGATCCAGTGAGTAGTGATTGTTATTAAGAACGTGAAGATGAAAATGTTAAATGGAATTGTTCACCATTATCAACTGGGGAATTATTTAGCGAACAAATTTTCAAATGTTTTTCTACCGTTCAATCTGATGAGTGGAAAAATTGTTGTTATTTGAATGCAAATTTCATCTGGTCAGACTTTTCCGGTGAAACGGAATACGATCATCGACTACCGGTGATGGAATCCACCGTCGAAACGAGCCAGTATTTTAAGGATCAGTGGATTTCAGATCTCACAAATATTCCTCTGTTAGCTTTAAGTCAGTGTTATTTTAGAGATACGCAACTAGAGAATGAATTCATTCATGAATGAGTTTTAATAGTGTGGTTATCACATGCTATAAATGGGTTAACATGCTTTTAATGGATTAATGGATAAACACCCGCATAATCACAAACCATTCCTTCTTCCTTTTCCTTCTTCCTTAATTTCTCAAGCTTATTGCTTTCACAATTCGCTTATTGCCTACTCACAACTTAATGTTCTAGATGCACAGAGGCATAACAAATGTTCTAGAGGCATAACAAATGTATGCTGGGTGTGGTCCTGGAGCTTTACTGAACCAGTTTGTTGCTGATCGCGAACAAATAAAATTAGTACAAGACAAAAACCCTCTTCGACCGGACATCTGCAGAAAGGCAGCCAAATCGACGTTTGAGTAAAGAGACTACGGAGAAGTAGCACTGGCTATAAACGAAACGATTTTTGATCTTGATAAAGACATACCAGCAAAGATTCAAAGCTATTCTGTAAGAATTATTTCCAAATATTCATGCTGGTTCAAATCCTTGAAGGCAATACTTTAATTATTTATTCTAGCTTTCCGAAGAATCTAGGAGAAAAATTAAGACGATGATAACAACGGCAGAGATGGAAGAGTTTGCCAAAGGGAGCATACTCTCATACTCAAGCTTCACAGCTGATGTGATTGATTCTACAGACTAGACGTTTGAAAAAAAAAATGTAATTTGATTTTACTTACATCCAACAGAACAATTATATTGTCGGAACAGCACGTAAAGAATGTAACTGGATACGATTTTAATTTAACGAATATTTTCATTGACCAATATCATAATTTCTTTTGTTGTATACCCGATGGTTTGTATAATAGACTACTGTAATCCATGTTAAATTTTATTATTGAATTCAGCATATGTGACATGAAAACACATTTATCGAAAAGCGATGCGCAAGCAATTTCACCTCGTGAGTTATTAAAATAAACAGATATTGCAGGAAATTTCAATACTTCCCACGAAAACATATGTCTCAAACACGGATACACGTGTAGTGGTAAGCTTAAGACAAGATTTTGATTTTCATTTCCTCACACATATGTTCAAATAGATTTACCAATACAAGGACAATGCAATCATTGATTTCGAAAAATAATTACGAAGTCTTCAACCTTAAACCCCCCCACCCCCACCCCCCCCCCATCCCCCCCCCCCCCCCCCCCCCCCCAACCCAAATTTTTTTTTCCCCAAAAAATTTTTTTTTTTAATTTAACCCCCACCCCCCCCCCCCCCCCCCGTTAAACTTCAATGAAGTTGATGAGGACATCATAGTAAGATTAATGCAAATCGACAAAAAAAAATATTGGAGTTGTTATTGTATATTCGCTTTGTAAAAATATATATGTATTTCTACCGTTATGTAAATAAATAAACTGAAGCAGATTATGAATTTTTTGTTGTTGCGTGTTCTATACAAAGAAGTCATCTATTAATTTTGCTGGGGCACACGAGCAAAGGGATCTTGTGTTTTCTTACGCGTCATGAAACGTTTATCAGGTTTATTCGTAAAAATCATACAAGGGGAAGGCAGTATGGAACAATTTCGAAAAATAAATTACGTTATTGATGGTTGGACCGAAAATCAATTCTTATTGTTGCCGTTTCAGAGAAAAAATTGCATCAAGCGTCAGATTCAAATACCCGAAACTGACAATCGTCACTGACAACCACAGCTATTTTGTTCAGCGATTACCTTGTACCTATGCATCGAGTTTGCTTGGTAATATTCAAATCATTGAAGGAAGCAACAGCTGCGGATGCTGCTTCTTCTTCTTTCTGCATATTCTATGCATGCTAAGTTTTCTGTGAAAAGGCAATATCTCTGTTTGGGACCATCCACAAATGACGTAGCATAATATTGATCATTTCCAGACCTACTTCGTAGCATATTATGCCATACCTAATACACACTCTTAGAAATTATGAACTTTACACGAGACGTAATTCACGTTTGTAAAATGTCGGGGAACGTAAACAAAGAATTCGTGTAAAATTATGTCTCCTGAAACTGACACACACGCAATTCAACGAAAGATGTGTTTGATTGAATTTATTTTCTCATCTCTTTCAACTCATTCTTATGTGCTAAAGGACGCTTGCATGTGTCGGTCTCAGGACAGAAATTTACATGACATTTTGGTAGTGTGCAGGGGATGATAAAAAAGGAGAAGACTAGCAAAATTTTGTCCAGATTCAAAGTGATACAGTTCGGTGAATAATTAACCGATTTCGATGAAACTAGAAGTGTTCGACGGAAAATTTATTCTAGTTTTAGCATGTTTAATCAAAATTTGATTTGACGACCGGACACCGGAGATATCATGGATACTTTGAGGTTATGTCAAATGTGCTAATTTTCTGCAGCTCGTTATTTTTTATGTTAATTGAAAATCGGAAATATTATATTTTTCTAAGAAACAAGAATTTATAACAAGTCTGTCAGTGGTTAAAGATCGTGAATCGGCCCATAAACAACCGAGATATGGCTATTTCCGTAAAATGTAGTTTTTTACCCAATTGCCTGACACTTCTTATGTTGAAAAACTCCTTTTTATTTATCTGTAACTCTGAGTACCCTTAACCAAATTAGATGCAACTTTTTCCATACGATCACAAATTTATCCTAGTTTTTGAAAGAGTAGCGGACATTTCGTTATTTTCCGTAGTTCCAGATTCATTATCGGGAATCGTGAAGGAAGTACCCTACCAGTGTAATAGCCAGAGTTAGAACTGTATCAAACCTGGCTTGCGACATATCAAACTTCATGATTTTACAAACCAATACCACTGGTAGTCAACCTGAGAGTATTCTTTCACATTGGCAACACCTGGTGACGTTCCGCATTCCGGGTTCCCCCAGGGAAGTGGCCAGATTTCGAATGATGTCAAACCCTGGCTTGCGACACATCAAACTTCATGATTTTACAAAACAATACCTAAACTAAAATCAGAATAATAACTCAAAATTAATTGAAAAATAACTCAAAATTAATTTGCGTACGGAACCATCGACCTGGCGGAATAGAACTCAAATTGGGTATTATTTTTTATCCGTGTACATGTTTGCATAGAAGAAGACAAAAGGTGACAGGATTGAGTGCTTGCGCATGGGACAAATCAAGGTTAAGTGCTGAAGTGTGCAGTTCGAAATGCCATTAGAGCTTACGGAATTTCAACGGGGCCGTATAGTCGGTGCTCGAGAAGCCGGTGCTTCGATCGCTGAAACATGCAAACTGGTTGGTGTTGCCAGGGCCACAGTTTGCCGGATAATGTCGGAATATAAAAAACATGGAAAAACATCGCCTGATAAAAGTAGCTGTGGACGGAAGCAGAAGATGGATGACCGGCAGCAACGTTCGTTGAAGCGCATAGTCAAAGCAGACAGACGCATTAGTGCTGTTAAAGCAACTGCTGCTTTGAACAATGCGCTTCAAGAACCAGTTTCTACATCAACTGTCCAAAGGGAGCTGCACGACATGAATCTTTACGCTCGTGCGGCCATTTCTAAACCGCTAATAAAACCGTAAAACGCGGTAATCAGGAAGCGCTGGTGCAAGGATCATAAGGAATGGACGCCAGATCAATGGAACCAAGTTGTGTGGTCGGACGAATCATCTTTTACCTTGTTTCCAACTACAGGTCGAGTGTACGTATGGCGTACTCCTGGAGAAGCCTACAACCCTGGCTGCCTTCTGCCAACCGTTAAACATGGCGGGGGGTCAGTTATGGTATGGGGTGCAATATCGTGGCATTCTCTTGGGACTTTAGTTGCTAGGAAGGGAAAAATAAAGGCCAAAGATTATCAAGAAATATTGGATGACCAGGTATTTTTTAGAAAACCTTCACAATATACTTAAAATAACACAATTGCCCAACAGGTGCTGCCAATGATGAAGACCATCTTTCCTGATGGCAGAGGAATCTTCCAAGATGACAACGCTCCAATCCACACTGCTCAAATCATAAAGGCGTGGTACGAAGAGCATGACACAGACTTTCATCACCTTGATTGGCCAGCACAGTCACCAGACCTCAACATTATCGAGCCACTTTGGTCTACATTAGAAGCACGCGTGAGAAGTGTATTTCCACCACCATCGTCTCTAAAAGCGTTAGAGAAGATTTTGATCGATGAGTGGTATAAAATACCTATCGAAACAATCCGAAAATTGTACGATTCCATCCCTAGGCGTATCCTAGCCGTTTTGAATGCGAATGGTGGACCCACGCCTTATTAAACGCGATTTTCCTTTGAAACGATCTATCTAATCAAAATAACTGAACTATTGTTAGCATATCCGAACTTTTATATATTTTCGCAACTATGTTTGAATAATTTGCCATTGAATCCTGATGCCCACAATAGAAACCTCAGATTCGCCACCAGTGGTATTGGTTTGTAAAATCATGAAGTTTGATGTCTTGCTAGCCAAGTTGGACATCGTTCTAAATCCCGCCACTTCCCTGGGGGAACCCGGATCCCGAAGCGTCACCAGGTCTGACCAATGTGACCGAAAACTCTCAGGTTGAGCACCAGTAATCTTGATTTGTAAAATCATGAAGTTTGATGTGTCGCAAGCCAGGTTTGATACAGTTCTAACTCTGGCCATTACACTGGTAGGGTACTTCCTTCACCATTCCCGATAATGAATCTGGAACTACGGAAAATAACGAAATGTCCGCTACTCTTTCAAAAACTAGGATAAATTTGTGATCGTATGGAAAAAGTTGCATCTAATTTGGTTAAGGGTACGCAGAGTTACAGATAAATTAAAAAGGAGTTTTTCAACATAAGAAGTGTCAGGCAATTGGGTAAAAAACTACATTTTACGGAAATAGCCATATCTCGGTTGTTTATGGGCCGATTCACGATTTTTAACCACTGACAGACTTGTTATAAATTCTTGTTTCTGAGAAAAATATAATATTTCCGATTTTCAATTAACATAAAAAATAACGAGCTGCAGAAAATTAGAAAATTTGACATAACCTCAAAGTATCCGTGATATCTCCGGTGCCCGGTCGTCAAATCAAATTTGGATTAAACATGCTAAAATAAGAATAAATTCCCCGTCGAACGCTTCTAGTTTCATCGAAATCGGTTAATTATTCACCGAACTGTATCACTTTGAATCTGGACAAAATTTTGCTAGTCTTCTCCTTTTTGATCATCCCCTGTATATAGAAGAAGATGTAATAAACCGAAATGTGTGAATAAAGGAGGTTTTATTTGTACTATCATAAAAAATTACATTATTTGTTTCATTTACATAGTATCCGCGGTTACATAGTAGTACATTCTACAAATATATATTTTTAAAATCACATTTCTTTCTAAAGTAATATGTACTATTAATATAATGTAGCTCTGTAGGTGATCCATCAAAATCAATCAATCTAATTACTAAATATTTATCTGTACTTGACAAAGTCTCATGTGCCAAATAATGATCTTCATATCCTCCTACGCACTATTCCTTAACTAAAGCATACATTTTGTCACTACCCAACAAATAATCACTCATTAAATAAACATCATTATGGCGATTTAATTCAGCAGCGTTTTGAATAATCTCTGAACTATTTACAATCACAGTTTTTGTTCAGGCATTATTCACACAAATTTGGAGAAGTTATTAAGCTGTCACTAAGTGCTTTTGGACACTGCCAATTGCATATGCTTAAGAAGCAATGAAGTTCAGCTGATAATTGAATAACTGCTGTTTAAGTGCTGCACAGAACTTGAGGGTAATTCCGAGAGCGAAAGTGACCTTTGTTGAGCTAAGCGAGTTTTTTTTTTAAGACTAATATATTCTCTTCTTGTTAATTAATAGTCATGATGAAATTTTTCTTCGACATCATTAAGCATATTAAAAAAAGCTGTGGTGTCTTTTATAGAACTTTTGTTCAACTTTTTTTTTAAATTCTCATAAAACTTTCTTTGTTTTTTTTTTTTGTATGATTTTCCATACGATACAGACATTTTATACTATGCATATTCAATTTGATATGATTATACATGTACGTAACAGAAACATTATGTAACATTTATTTATTAACATTGTCTGTAAATAAGCAACATCAGTGCTCAATTGAACCTTCTAAATGTTGTTATTAAACGTCTGAATTAGCAAGCTGTACACAAGCTTTGATATTGGATGTTCGGTTATACTACGTGCATTACTGACAAGGGCATGTTGAACAAGAGACTATTAAAACAAATGACAATGTTTTCTGGTGTTATTTGTTAACACTGCGCTGTTTTCTATTTGGATGGGCAATGTTAAGAGTAGTCTGTGAGCTATTTGCTCCAAGCAGTTGACTATAACTTCAACTCTTAAAAACAGGTCAATACTTTTTCACCGGCACCAAAAATGAACAACTCATAAACGAAAACATAGGAATTAACTGAATTAAATTAATATCATTTATCCAGCATAACTTGAGGTTGAAGAAGAAATACCGATCAACCAAAATTACGAACAGGCTTTACTACGGCATTTAAACGACTTTTATTTCAATTGTAGTTTATTTTGCTGACTATTGGTTTAACCCACAGCTATTGGCAAAGCTAGTTAAAAGGCGTTGCATTAGGGACGTAAACTGTATTTCAACAAATTGTTCAGTGGTTTAATAAAAGTCGTTTAAGACACCTATGTAAAGCTTTTGTATTATTTTTCTTCAGCTTATAATCGGATCAGTTGAATAGTGATGTACATTTCAGCTATTATTCAATTGAATATCAGGTTTTATTAGCTGGGCTACACACTACCAAAATGCCATGTAAATTTCTTTCCCCTGAGACCGACACATGCAAGCGTCCTTTAGCACATACGAATGAGTTCAAAAAGATGAGAAAATAAATTCAATCAAACACATCTTTCGGCAATTTGCGTATTTGTCAGTTTCAGGAGACATAATTTTACACGAAATCTTTCTTTACGTTCCCCGACTTTTTACAAACATGAATTACGTCTCGTGTAAAATTCATAATTTCTAAGTGTGTATATAAACGATGTTTAAATGAATTTATAAACTGTTATTCATCTCTTTGTTGAACTGTGTAAATTTAGTTACATATAAATACTAAAAAAGCTTTTATTAAGCATGTTATTCAAACAAAATGAAACACTTGAATTATTGTTAATATTTCTATTGAGAACATGGTTATTCAGCTTATATTTCAGCCAGATTTTTTATTCAGCTACGAAAATCGTAATTCAGCTTTAATAAAGCATGTATGCTTATTAACTGCTTTCGTTTGTTTGTTGGGTAACCTTCAACAAACATTGGATTTCATATAAGTTTATCTGTGCTATCAACGTTTTTGTTAGGAATGATCCAGATTTATATGTTGCTCCTTTAAATTTAATTGATACTGCTGATAAAATTTGGCTGGTTAATGAATAAGGTAATGGTACTGGAAGGATCTCAAAATACACTTGGTCAAGAAGATTAAAGTTGCTAAAAGTTCCTACAATGTCCGTCTTAAAAAAGGTTTTGTTGAAGAGATTGTAAGCTGTATAGCGCATCACAACGCACTTTCTCCGACGTTTAGTTTAACGTACACAGATCAGGAGATATTCGATTTTCGGCCAACAGATTATCCTGCGTTCAACCACCTACGCAATACATACCTTCTGTACCCTCCAGCTTAAAATCCTGCGAAATATTTCATCGACGTTCCAGGTGGTCTGAGATTGGGAAAGCAGCAGCGAAACCTCATCAATGGTCACCCTCTCCAACTCTTCAGTTGAAAATCCGCAACTTGTAAAAGATAATTGCGAACAGGAAAACATTATTTGGTACAGTATAAATATAAAGAAATTTCTTAGAACTTATCTTGCCAGCACTCCACAAGAATTCAAGAGGGAGACTCAAATCTCCGAGAATAGTTTTCTCAACCTCTTTCGACCGCCAGTCGTAAAGTTTGTTGAAGATAGTTTCCGTGCAATCACTATCCCAACTTTTTGAAGCTATCGCGTTCAGCAGCTCTTCTGCGTGAATGGAAAAAATGCTCGACAGATCTGAAATATTTAAAATAAACACTGTTAACATGGCAAAGAAGAACATCTACAGTAATTTATTACCTTCAAAAAATTCAGTGACTTCCGCTGGAATACCAAATACCTCAACCACCACACGGTAAACTTCACTTTGCTTCTCCATTTTGCGGTTTGTTTTTCTTCTAGAACGACAAATCAGCTGATTGTTTTTCGCGCACGGTTTTTTTATTTCGTTTTAAGTGCGAAGGTGGATAGAATAGGGCAAAGTGAAAACACACTTGAATGACATTTCTCGCCCCATTGAAAATTATATGCGGACCATATCAGTCTCATTGGAGACGAACCTGTGTATTAGGTGACGGGTGTTAAAAATTATGTGCGGCAAATGAAAATCATACTGGCTCACATGATTTCAATTCAAAGTAAAAATTTACCGATTTAAGTCCCATTTTTAATAATAAAATTGTTATTGATTTATTTTCAGTGATGGATAACAATATTTAAATATCACTTTTAAAAATTATGAATATTACGAGTGATGTAATCTTTGTTGTGCATAAATACTTTTAGCGTTAAACATAAATACGACTTAATAGTAGGCTCTTTTTGATGTATTATTAATACAGTAGTATTGTTCAGATTTTTTGGCATGGAGATTTTGTACGTACTGTGCAGTAAAGGGCGATACGGTCAAAATTTGGTCAATATCAACTTGACGTATTTCTTTCAATTTTGCATTTAAAAAACCTGAACACCCCTCATTTTGAAGGTGTGTGTGTGTGTAGAATGTTGCTCCTATTTTGATTTTGGAATTCACTCTTCAGTTGTCAAAATGCCGTCCAAGCAAGAAGAGCAGCGTATCAAAATTTTGCTCGCGCATCGCGAAAATCCGAGCTACTCGCACGCAAAGTTGGCAAAATCGCTAAAAGTTGCCAAATCAACCGTTACAAATGTAATTAAAGTGTTTGGGGAACGTTTGTCGACAGCCAGGAAGTCTGGATCTGGGAGAAATCGAAAACCGGAAGCCGCTGAGACGACAAAGAGAGTTGCCGGTAGTTTCAAGCGAAACCCTAACCTATCTCTCCGAGATGCCGCAAATAAGCTGGGTGTATCGTCTACAACCGTGCATCGAGCCAAAAAACGAGCCGGACTATCGACTTACAAGAAGGTAGTGACTCCAAATCGCGATGATAAACAAAATACGACGGCCAAAGCGCGATCCCGGAGGCTGTACACGACGATGCTGACGAAGTTTGACTGCGTGGTAATGGACGACGAAACCTACGTCAAAGCCGACTACAAGCAGCTTCCGGGACAGGAGTTTTATACGGCAAAAGGAAGGGGAAAGGTAGCAGATATTTTCAAGCACACGGAACTGTCAAAGTTCGCAAAGAAATATCTGGTTTGGCAAGCCATCTGTACCTGTGGCTTGAAAAGCAGCATTTTCATAGCTTCCGGGACTGTCAACCAAGAAATTTACGTGAAAGAGTGTTTGAATAAACGTCTGCTGCCTTTCCTGAAGAAACAGTTGTTCCGTACTGTTTTGGCCGGATTTGGCATCTTGCCATTACGGTAAAAAGGCCATGGAGTGGTACGCCGCCAACAACGTGCAGGTGGTTCCCAAGGACAAGAACCCTCCCAACACGCCAGAGCTCCGCCCAATTGAGAAATACTGGGCTATTGTCAAGCGGAACCTAAAGAAGACCAAAAAAACTGCTAGGGACGAGCAGCAGTTCAAGGCAAACTGGCTTTCTGCGGCGAAGAAGGTGGACAAGGTGGCTGTACAAAATCTGATGGCAGGGGTCAAGCGTAAGGCCCAGCAATTCGGATTTGGAAAAGCGGAGGCCTAACTGAATATTTTTCCTGAATTTTATACTAATTGAACTTGGAAAAGAAATTTAATTTGATTTTTTAAATAAACGATTTCACCGATTTACACGCGTTTTCCCTTGACCAAATTTTGACCGTATCACCCTTTACTCGGCGAGCAACAGGCTCCAAGGGTTATCACCTGTATTCAGTGTGTCAAATATTCACGTTTTGTACCTAAAACCGTAAGATAACTTTGGATAGTGATACACCAGTTATTCTCTCAATCTGCACCAATGATATCACTCAGCCAAATAATCTTAAGAATTTCATAAGGTTCATCTTATGAACGATGCTTTAAATTTCATAAGGTTGACTAATGAATGGGTTTTGTTTTACACGACGTTGTTCTTGTTCGCCTTTAAGCTTTCCTCTTTACAAGTGTTGACATATACTAGTGGTCAGGTCACTCGACCCATAACCTCAACGTTCAAGGTTCGAATCCAGGTTGCTCCATATTTTTATTTTTTCAACACCATTATATTTCATAAGGCAAATTTATGAAATTCATACTTATAGCAAATAATCATAATGAAATCTTATGAATATCGAAAGTTTATTTCGCCTAGTGATGTTATAATTTGAACGTAGTACAACAAAATACGAAGGAAAATAACAAAATGTTGTATCGATGATGGGAAAGAGACAAGTTGCTGTGATTCGCACATATGTTGCAACGAATTTGTTTTCATGTAACAGCGACAAAGAAAAACGTTTTGTCATTATTGCAACACACTACCGATAGCAACATTGCTTTATAAGCAACGTGAAAAAAAAACGACAATCAGTTGTTGCTGTCAAACGAATTTCTGATCTGAGTGATTATAAAATTTGTAGTGAATAGACACAATTGAATCTACAATTGAAACTATAAGGTCTGTATCCACATTAATCCAGACACCTTCAAATCATTGTAACTTTTGAAATATTGCACGTAGGAATGAAAAATTTCACTGTGGTATAGCTGAGAGTCTATGATCAAAAAGACTATGATTGATGTTTACATTTCATGTTTAGTATTCAAGATGGCGACGAAAGAAAAATCCACTGTTCACGATGTGCTCAAATCATTTTCGGAACGTTTGACGGTGGAGAGGAAACCGAGAAGTGACAAAAACATTGGACGCGCTGATCCTGTCATGGACCGAAAGGTGAAAAGGATTTTAACGAAAAACCAAAATGTCTCCATTCGAACCAACAATCAATGTGCAACTAGCGATTTGAAATTGGTTCACTGTTGTAGAACCCCTAGGTCCGAAGTATACCTTGCAGTCTGCACCTTGCAATAATTCTTGCGCTTTTCGGTAGCTTCCGGTACTAGTATCTTGGTTGTTGTTTTGATTCACTATGTTATTTTGACACAACATTTGAGAATGTGTTGGTGTGAGCTACGTTGTTAGGGGCGAATCATTGAGCTTGGGACCGAGCTTGGGACCGATGTGCTAGTACTGACTGAGCCAAGAAAAATATCGTATTTGTTCGGGACCTACTGGTCTTAGAGTTAGTCTATGTTCGAACGGTGGCTCGTAAAATAGGGTTTTGTCCAAAAATCAAAACAACGTTTGGGACTTAAGTCGTATAAAGTAAAAACAGTTCCAAATCGTAACGATAAACAGAACTTGGCAGCAAAATCACGGGCTCGACGTTTGTACTGCGAATATTTGACGAAGTTTTCATGCGTTGTTATGGACGATGAAACTTATGTCCTGGAGGATTTCAAGCAGCTTCCAGGGCTGGCTTTTTATTCTGCTATGGCCAGAAATGTTCAGATCCAGCGATTTCCGCATTTGAAGCCGCAAATTCATGGCCAATACTAGATGGCAGAGACTTATAGTCTACCGCATCTGGGTTCTATGGATAAATCCCACTCTTCCTGAACCCATTTCTGATCGCTGTTTGCTTACCAGTGAATGCATCTAAAGCCCGCTTCATAAATGGGCAGATTTCCGCTTTAAGGATTGTCTGGACACCACGACTACGACGTTCATCAAGGATTGTTTCTTCCCAAAACTTTTTGAGTGGTTCAGAAAAGGCTCACGTCAAGCGGCTGAGTGATTTGCGTGGAATTCGAATACAAAGCAATCAGTACAATTTGATTGCGGATGCACAAATCAATGCTCATCGGCATTACGTGGCTCTTATGGCCATCAACGAAGAGCAGAACAGGGAACGGAATTCCCTCCTTTTTCAGCCAAGGCAAGACAATATTCTTCAGATACTCATAAAAAGCATCTCCTGTCATCCAGCCAGCCGCCTTCAGTAATATCGACGCCATAATCAGGAGGAGCACTCCGAGCAATTTCTCCTGGAAGGCGACGTTTGTATGGGAATAAAATCAAAGGCGGGAGCAGCGTTCCAGCGGCACTTCCTGCGAAAAGCGCTGTGTAGTTCTCCTTATCACTGTTGCCTAAAACTGATTGAACTTGTTTGATATCCTTTGGAGCCAAGTATTTTTTGTTTCTCACAACCAATTGGTAAGCAGATTCGTCCAAATTAAAAATTTGATGTGGAAACTGCAGCAGGTGGTCATGTCCCTCATCTTTGAGCGTCTTCAGCAAGTCTTGGAACCAATTTCTTACCTGATTCTCCGTCACTCTGGCTCTGTGTTTTCCGAAAACGTTGGATTTCCTGGGAGACACCAGAGGGTGTCTTTTGACGAACAGCTTCATCCACTTTTTGCCAGGGATTCCATTTTTGAATGGAGTTTTCAGTTTCCTGAGCCTGATGAACTGTCCCACGCTGATCCGGAGCCGTTTGAGTGTGATTGGGAGCCCTGAACGTGCAGAGAGCTCAATCCACTCCACTATTTTCCGTTCATTTTCCGCTGAAAGGACCGACGTCCTGCCTGGTTTTGATCCGAAAGCATATTTACCACGGATTTTATCACGCAGAGCTTGCTCCGGGACGCGAAAAATTATCATTATGTATGATGTATGATATGTACTACCACCCATTGTAGCACGGAAACTAAGTCCGACAGCAATGGGCTCTCCTCTCTGTTAGACTTGATCAAGCTTTAATAACCACTGATTATCCTAATCATGCCGTTGTATGAAGGGCCAAAAAGGGGTTGGGTGGATCGATATGCAACATCACTTATACGTATCCACAGGGATATAAAGAATCTCCTTCCAACAACAAGATTGAACAATTGGTCAAAAGAGCAAGCTATCTAACATGAGGATGCCCCAATGGGCGGGGAGAAGAGCCCGCCCTCTATTCACAAACTGTTAGCAATGGGGAGTTGGCATTCCCACTCTCCCCATCCAGAGTGCTTCAATCGGGTGCCCTGATGGTCCCTCCCATTCCCATGAAATATTTATATAATGGTGTATATATTTATGTGAATGAAAAATACTACAAGCATTCGTATCTATAATATATGATCTTCATTCGGTTGATCCTGAAATGCAAGAAATGTTGTATACTGTTAAAGTGTAGAGTTCTGTGGTTCGCGCTTAAGCACGTTTTCGTTCGTTTTCAGCGATAGCAGCATTTCACCAAAATTTTGATTTGAGGTATCCTGAAAAAGTTTATTAAATCTATTGCAATTTTACAAAACTAACATTTATACATTTTAATTTACTGTTGCCATGGTCACTATTTGCTACTTGGTGCTGATTTTATAATAGCAGTCCGCTTTTATTTTTGCTGACCTAATAGTTATTGCTACCGAGTTAGGAATGGGAAGATTTAAGTGGAAGGGAGTTAGAGATAAATGGGCAAAAACAATCAGTAATGTTTTAATCATCTTTGAAGTAAAATCAATACAACAATATTACCAAATATAATGATATTGTGAGTTATGATCAAGTAATGACAAAGGTTGAAATGTAAAATCAAACACTAGCCAAATGGCACACAGCGCTGCATGAATCAGATCAGCTCAGAATTGGTAACAAGTCCATTTGTAAACCGGAAATGAAATATACATTCAGCAATAAGGGCAAAAGCCTACCACAGATTCCGTAATTTTCAAAAGCCTACCACAGCTGTAATTTTCTGCGTTATGTACTGGACATATAAGGAATGCTAGATGTCATAAATTGAATGTATGTTTCGTGTTTAAGCCAGATACCGCCTAAATCAGGTTTGTTGTATGAAAATGTGAAGGTCATGATATGATGGAAATAATACGATGTTGTAAAGAAATACTACATAATGTACATATAATAATTAAATGCCACTATTTGC
The DNA here is from genome assembly GCA_024533555.2 of Aedes koreicus. NCBI lineage: Eukaryota > Metazoa > Arthropoda > Insecta > Diptera > Culicidae > Aedes > Aedes koreicus. The sequence continues at coordinate 205,449 of JAHHFK020002206.1, read as the reverse complement.
CTCTTCCGCTGCGATGTTAGATGATTGAAACTCTAAAAAAGCGAAAATTCCAACGTGATATAATGAAATAAAGTTGATCACCTGGCATCCTAGCAAAATAGCAAAGAAAATTTAAGCAAATAAATTTCATACGAGTATGATTACTGCCCAAAAACGGAAACTCAATAAATCCAAAACAAAAAAAAAATTAAAAATGAATGACAGGAAATTCTCCGATAACTCTTTTTTTCCTACTGGTCCCATGCATGATTCTTTATGTCTGTAAAATAGAAAAGGTAGGCTCATAAACAATGTTAGTTTTTGAATTAACTAATTTGGACGACGAATTTTTTTTTTTTTTTTTGTAGGATTTGTCGTATATTATCCTCTCTCTAAAAAAAATGTAAAAACCATCCTATCTTTTCAAATACACAACGTGAGTTAGGTGGGCCAAAACTTACAACGATGCAAATGCGAAGCTGGAAATAGCATTGAATAATATTGTGAAGGAATGTTATAATATAAAATGATAATAACAATTATATTTGTAATGTCTGCATGTCTACTGATCCTGCTGCAATTGTAGAAGGACTTGCATTATCATAGCCACGGGGGAAGAAAACAATTCAAAATTATTATACAATACTTGGGAATTCCATGGATGATCTGAAATTATATACCGTATAAAGAATACTTCCATTTTTCGTGGTAGGGTAAGATTTCAGCATGCTACTTCACCGGGGTCACGCTGCCTACATCGCCTTGGTGCCGCTGCCACCTAATGTATAGTTGACGCGATACAGCGTTTCTTACTCAACCGCTGGATGCCAGGACAGACGCTGTTTGAGCCGCACCTCCTTGGTGGACAGACGCTCGGCACGCACCTCCTCAATCTAGCTGAAGTCAGAAGGACAACAGTGCCCAGGCTGCACTACCAGCTAAGTACGCAACCCTTAGCTGGCGGTCTTTGTCATCTCTTGACCCGTGGAAGCATGAGGTAGGAACTTGTGAGGACCATAGCTATGTTGCGAGGACGCACGCTCCATCCCAGGTGTCTACTCACCATTTTGCAGCCCCAAAAAACCCCCCCCCCCCCCCCCCCCCCCCCCCCCCCCCCAAAAGCCCAGGGTTTTTTCTTTCTCCCCCCCACCCACCCCCCCCCTCAAAACCTAAACAATTTCCGGGCCCTTGTTGCTGCTCGCTTCTTCTGTTCTGCACTTTGTTTCGAGTTTTCTGCTTCTTGTAGTCTTCAGTGGTTTCGCCTCTTAATACGCTGGATCATTCCGACACTCGTTCCTGCTTTTTGGCCAAATCACGTATTGACATTGATTTGTTCTTCATGATTAGAGATACCACTTTCTGCTCCAGTTTCGGGTTGGAAGAACCGGGTTTTCTGCCTCTTCCTGGTAGCTCATCCGAAGAATAGTGTTCCCCAAACTTATTAATGATGGTTTTAACACTCGCATGATGAATTCCAAACCGCTTCGCCAATTTTCGCATAGTAATACTCCTTAACTCACCTGGATTTTTTTTACCTTACCTACGCCTAAACTAAAATACAAACCTTATTCTTCATTACAGAGAAAAAAACACCACAATATTTTTAACACCAAATCACCGCCCGTTTTCTTTTCCTAACTACGTCGCACCAATTGCCAGAATAAACAAATTTAAACGTCATGCAGTGCTCCAGCCGTTTATTTTACAAAATCACGTGCTAATGAGTCTTTTATACATGCTTAGTTGTTCTGATGCAAAATATTGAGCATTTAAACTCTTCGGTAAACAATAAAAATAATATTTTGAAAAACCCACGGTATGTGTGTTTCAATGTTTAAGCTTATATGCTCGTGCAATTGGATTCTTATCTATTACAGTACAGTGTTCGCCTTTACTTTTTCCGTGATGGTGTCCTTGGTCCCCGAAAAAAATCATACTTTGGATTTTTCTCATCCGTTTTTGGTTTGACCTGTTCCTTGCTCTTGCAGCAACTAAGAACTGGTGCTGCACGCCCGTCCCATTTGATTCAATATTACTTCGTGAAATCCTTCAAACTTGAACTGATAATCAAAACAAAATTGACGTCGGAAACTGTACAACCCTTAAGATCATCACGAAAACCCATTTTCACCTTCTTCAATGGCCGATTATTTACCATTCTACAGCAAACAGGGCAGCAACTCGAGCAAGTGCGCGCAACTGTGTGACCCTAATAACTTTCAATTCATCTCTCGCTCTTCCCACCCTGTCAGAACCCACTTTAATGACATGATGAAAAATTAACCTTACTCAACCAGAACCACCGCAAACGTGCCAAAGTGCGTGCATTTAGCTTTTATGAGCAATTTGTATCAACAACGTTCCGAATCTTTTTTTGTTTTCCGTTTTCCACCACTTTTTAAGAGCACATTTTCGTTTGCGAATTGATTCACGTGCGCCGACAACTCACCGCGGGAAAGGTTGAAAATTTACTTCACGCACGGTGGCATTCGTCTCATCCATTCTCAAGTCACCTCCTCAGCTGAGTGAGCCCCGACTGAGGTGAGAAATACAAGCATCTAAAAATAATCGCGTATTTTTTTACTTTTCTTTTGAATTCCTAAACGTTTGCGTATTTCGCGTCACACAAATAAAAAAAAATGGAAGCCTTCTGTATTACGCCACCTTGATGTGTCAATGGAAGGGAACCTCGCATGTCACCATTAGCAGTCGTGATCATTACAACCACAGCAGGCCAACGATTTGTTTACATTGCTCTCGAAGAAATCTGCCCCAAAACCACAATCCGGGCAAGTCTTGAGCCATCGTAGTAGGACAAGACAAAATCTGGTCTGCTGATGGTGAGTGGTAGCTATAGTTACGCAACGCACGTGTGCAACTCCCACCAGCAGCCACAGAGACTAGTACACCGTCCCTAACCACCAACTTCGCCTAACACCAGAAGTTGAAGCAAAACAAAGATCACTGCTGATCCGAACATGTAAATAAAAATAAAATATTGTGCTAAACGCACGCATTGAGGTGGCTGTGCTGATGCTCATGCCGCTCTGGATCATTAAAATAACACAAGCTAAACTTGTGTACGAACATATGAATATGCGCATCGAGAGTCACTGTGTCAGTGTTTTCCTACCCTCAATTGAAGCCCGAATTAATGTGTGACAATTTGCTTTGCTGCATCCATATTTGTTATTGGTCTTTTGATAAAATAGTGTCAGTAGAGTTGGCTCTTGAAGAGATGGAAACGAGACGGAGAAACCATGCTGTGTTTGCATCAGTGTTGGTTGATTGGCCGCGTGAGATCCCTTTCAAGTGATGTTGATGATCGCCCGCATGAATCGCACAGCACGCTGTGGTGGTTGCTAATAGGGTTAAAGATATAGGGGAGTAAGGAAGAGTGGTGACAAGGCGTGGTGGTGAGAATACGAAATTTCATTGAGTGACGTGAGAGAGGAGAGAGAACTGTAGAGTGCGGGAGAGTTGCTTGTATTAACTATTCAGACCTTGGTAGGGATGTCACGTTTTATGATTGTGGCGGTTTCCTAGGCACTCACTTTCTTCTCAGAAGGAACTGTTTATTTATGTTGACGTCATTGTCAAGCATGAAAGCTATTTCGAATGGATGTAAGTTTTGATTTTTCTGATAGACTGTCTGTCTCAGATAGTTGTATATGAGGCAAAATAAAGAATATAACTAGAAAATTAGAAGAAATATTAGTAATTTCCATTTAATTCCAACTACCCTTATTGCTTATCTTGACAAATACGCGTATTTCGTCTACAATGTGCAGACTTCTTCAATGTTGTGTACTAATACTCGCCTAGAGTATTAGTATATTAGAGTTTTACTCGACCCAGTCTAGTATTAGTACACGACACTGAAGAAGTCTGTACATTTAAGACGAATTACGCGTATCTGTCAAGATAAGCAATAAAAGTAGTTGGAATTAAATGAAAATTACTAATCTTTCTCCTGATTTTCTTGTTACAGGTATTTCACTAAAAAGTTCAGATTCCAGGATAAAAATCTAGTTAGGAAAACTTCAGTAATTTTAGCAAAATTCTAAACACTTGAACTATTTGCCAAAGGTTTGTCGGTGCAATTTAGTTTTAACGTAGAACTACGTTTCTCTTTTCTATATCGGATGTCATTTCAAAAATTTGAAATATGAAAGTGTTACACTGAAGTCAAAGGTTTTTCAACGCTAATAACTCTCGTTTAACAGAACGGAATTTCTTCATTTATAGATCATTCGATCACGGAAATTCGTAAATATTTTGAACAAAAATTTAAATTATGTACTTTAGTTTAAGAAGTTCAATACATACAAAACGCATACAAATCTGGAGAGGTAACACATAACTCAGCCTATAGGAATAACAACAACAAGTGCTCCCGGAAAATAACTGAAAACTTGTGAAAACATACTTGATTCGTTCCAATTGGCCAACGCTGGATAGATGTAGCCTGGGAGCTGGGGTCTAAACTTTCCATCCGAGGTAAACGTATCCATAATCCAAGTTTTTCCGGTGGATTTCTAATTTGTTTGAGCGGTAAATTTCAACAAAATCACTATTGCATGCAGAGAACCATTGTTTCCATATTCACGGCGAAATTACATTGCATACACGTTCTGTCAAATCTGTCTGAGTGAGGTGCGTTATCTTTTGCAACAGCAGAATAGCTGGTGCTATCAGCGTTATCAATGCTACCAGTTTCATCCTCTTTCTGCTACTGTTCTGCTATCACATCAGCCCAGTAATCAAAACAAAATCGGTTAAATCATGGCAACTGAACTGGATTCGGTTGGAGAGGAAAAAATCGTTTGTTACATATGTGAGAATCCAGAAGAAAATGTATCTCGGATCATCAAATGCGTCCTGTGCAAGAAGTCCGCTCATTTCCGTTGCAAAAAGATATACGGCAATGCAATAGCGAAAGTGAAGAAACATCCATACTTCTGTTCTGTGGAGTGTATCGACATGTCTGCGCATAGCAAGAAGCAAGGGGGTAACTACGATAACGTCATTGCTGAAATTCGGCTACATGGACAATCTGTTCGAAATGCTAATCAGGAGTCTGCTCATGTTCGACGCACGGTGGAGAAAACTCAGTCTCAAATGACGCTCCTGATGCAAACAACCAAACACATCGAGGAGTCGCAGGAGTTTCTCTAGTTTGGTTTTCCCTATCTGGGACCTCAAAATCGGGTAGCAAACGGATTTGGCTTCTTCTTTTCATGTTATAAAATTCCAGTGTTTGATTTAATAACCGAGACCATTTCTTTTTATGAATTTCGGTTCGTACTGCACTCGCGTAGCCCGCCTTATTACCAGACTATGCAGCTCAACGCTAGTATATAACCCATCAGACGAAGCGCAATGTTTGATGTGTTAGACATCAGCTCACAGCATAGTTGCCTTAGCCCGCCCGGTTGTCGCGTGAAAGACAAATAAGCAAGGCCGGAGAACCATTGCTAGCTAGATTTGGCTACTGTTGGATTTGAGACGATTCATGCGGTTTCTATGTTAAATCGTCAATTTGCTGAGTTGGTTCGACATTTCCATGGGATCCATACCTTGAATCATTCTATTGGTTCCGCTCGTGAGATTTGCTCACAAGTTATTGCATTCTCTTAGGATGAAAACGCTGAAGTTGTATTTATAATATAAACTCTTCCAAACATCTTCATTTTTGTAAACTGTTCGATTTTTGATGTAGACTACGTCTCAGTTTTCTGTATGGAGGACACTTCACAATTACTAAAAATGAGAGCGTCACAATAAGTGGTCTGCGTTTGAACGATTAAACTCATTCAGTAGCTCAGTCATTTCTCGTTAGATTTCTGAAATTTTTGCCGTAAACGAGTGAAAATATTGCTAAAAATTTGTTCATAACTTTTAATATTTACTTAAAAATCTTTGAACATTTTTTTAAGGAAGAGTATTGTTTTATGATTGTGAAAATATATGAGTTCAAGCAATTTTATTCAAGTGTTTTTAACAAAAACGTTACAATCGAGTACCAATCGATTTTGGGCTGAAGTTTGAAACAATAGAATCTATCAGATCCCAATCAGATTCAAACCTGATTTTTTTTTAATAAAATAGAAGTGCTCTATGTCTTGTTTCCAGTCCCAACGACCACATATAATTTTAATTGTTACAATTTTAATTACACAAGATTATTCAAAGAAAGCATTATCGTTGGATATTTTAACTAACTTCAAATGGAGAATCATTTGTCATGTGCATGTGCGTGTTAGAACAAACCCATTAGGTCCTCTCTGGAAGAAATGCTCTCTGGAAGAAACGCTAATTAGTAAACTTACTTTCAATTTCGATTTCCAAGCATGACAATTTTATCAAGAAACTTGATTTGGAATTAGTTAACAAAATAGCGCATAAAATTGAATCCAAAGCTTTACCGAATAGTTCAACTGATCAGATTTTGGTAAAACTTAGCGGATTCTGCCATGGTTTTCAAGTGTGATGATTCTTATAATTTAATAATATATAATTTTTTTTATATTTTTTTATTTGATATTATAATAAATACCCGCCCAAAAATAAAAAATATTTCCTGGCCGGGGGGGGCCTAATAATAACTAATGAATTGGCGGCATATTTTGTTCTTTCCCCCTTACTTTTAATATGTTGTATAATTTTATAGGGGAGGGGTGATTATTTCTAGTGGTTTACCGCCCCATCCAATATTATTCGGACTTCATACATGAAATTTTCATCAGATGTTCACTCTTGTGTAGATTCTCTTAGTGAGCAATTTGATCTTTGATCCTTGTTTGAGCATGAGCATGAGCATAATTGACCACCCGAGGAAGCTACTCCGCTATTGCCAGATCAGCTGGTATGACACAGAAAGCCAACAGAGGATGCTTGGTACTAACAGATATCCTCAATGTTTAAGAACTGTTGATCTCAAACTAAGACAATATCGGCGCCGGCTTCGCCCAAATGCTGTTCAAGTAGGGAGTGGGTAGGAATATGTTGACGTGATACTCGCTTTGAAGGAAGTCGAGAAATCTTCTGCACTTCCCCGAGAAATCACTGGGATGTTGGATAAAATGGTTGGGTTTGCAGCAAGATCCATTTTGGTAAATGGTGTGCTTAATTCAACTGACGTCGGCAATGAATAAGATATTTAACTATGTTATTCTCTGAACAGAGATGCACATTAAAGTTATTCGAATTTTGGCACCGATTCAAATCAACAGTAAGGCTGCTGTTGGGGCCACAAGTGTGGGTGGTTTATTTCAATTGAATACAAGAATACGTGGTACAATCGAGCTTGAAGACCGATTTAAACCAATAGTAGGGATGCTGTTGGGGCCCCTCACAAGTGTAGGTGGTTTATTTCAGCAGAATACAAAAATTTGTTAAAATATAGAGTTTGAGGACCTACAAAAATCAACATTAGGGATGTTGATGGGGCCACACACATGTGCGGGTGTGTTATTTCAAAAATACTTAATATTATAGAGTTTGAGTACCATTTTAATAACTTTAAACAAACATATTCAAATATAATCCTATACCTCCCATAATTGAAATGGAAGTTTTTGTTATGACATACAAGCGGAAGAACAATTTTAATAAAAAAATAATTTTTAAAAAACAATTAAAAATGCACCGCGAAATGTTGAACATCTAATAGGCATTGCATAACAGTTAGTCTAACACATAATTAACAGAGATGCAGAGAACTCCATGACCTCTCTCGAGTAAGAAATTTGAACCTTGTTTGAAGGGATAGTGAGCCAAATCTAGAATTTGCATCGAGTAAGGACTTGATCTCATTTCACTCGAAGCGTATGAAGGAGTGTAGATGTTGCAGAACATAAGGCTATTCGTTTAATGAGAACTACAATTTGAGTTAAAAAAAAAAAAACAACATATTAGAATTGGACGAATTTTGCGGGATCTGGCAGATGTTTTGCTTGACCATGTTCTTCTTAAGAACATTCTTCTGGCGTGGCGTTTTCTGTTTCAACAGACATTTGGAGTGTCCTTGTAGAACATCTTTCACCTACAAGTGATCCATCACTGTTTGGATCTACACACTAAACTGATCCAGGAAAATGGGTTTCAATAATCAAGTTTAACGATTTACTAGGAGTTTTTGTAAAAATTCCATCCTTATTTTTCAGATTTCCAAGTTCAATCGTATGATTCTTTGCACGAGCCCTCTGAAGTCTTGCGACTTCCGGAATATAGCTCATGTTTTAACACGTTAGAACCCAGGATCTTCGTTTGAGTTTTCTTATTTCTTTATGGCACTCAGAAAGTGCACTCCTATAGGGGGTCCACTTATAATCATGATCATTTCCATCTGTATTTTGATGAAGTAGATGATGATGATGTGATAAGAACCCACCATCAGTGCAAGGAATCTTCAGCCGGTTTCCCCGAGAAAACAGCCTTCGTGATGGCTTGTTGTAGCAGGGCCAGTCGATCTCAATGAGGATCTTTGGAAGACTACGGCCAGAAGGCTGCGACCCCAGCATAGTGATTAACATCCATACCTCTCATGCCAAAGTCACGAGTTCGCATCTCACGCCCGAACAAGTTACGAAAATACCCAAAAAGGTATTGGAGTGACTACGACGGGAGATGAACCAGCCCAGGGCCGAAAATCTCGATAATCAAGGTGTTGAAGCGCTAGCCTGGCTCCAGTGGGAAAGGTAACTTTTCGGCCTCAAAACATTCAACTTTTTTAGGATGCTCTCGCAAGAGCGGGTGGTGGCTATCTTGTGGCAAAAAATCAACTCACAGCGCCCTGAATAGGACGAAAATTTCCACGCAAGCCAGAACAAGGTGCACCACAGCTTTGAGGTGAAAGTCTTCTCTTGGATGAACTGTCGTCTGTCTTGATTGGATCGCCTCTTTCTCTTTGAGTGGATTGTCTGGCGGATTTCAGTCATTTTCTTTCTTTCTTCCCGTGAAGTAATTTAACTGGAATTGAGGCTATAGCCTATTAATCTAAGTATCCATCTGTAACAAATTCAAAAAATTTCAGACACTACTTTGCAAATTACAGACACCACTTACAACAAAACAATAAGATCACCTTTTGATTTCCATAACGCCATGTTGATGAATTTGAATTACGATCTGTGTATAGTATACTGATGTCAAAATGACCCGTGCATCAAACATAGAAATTCAGATCCTCAAATTCGAGCATTACTCATGAAAATCGATAGGTGCTCTTATTGTTTTGTCGTAAACGGTATCTGTAACTTTTCAAGTGGCGAAAGAAAAAGTATGGATTTAAACATTCAGGTTACTTCAACAACTTCAAGACAACAGCCGAAATTTCAGCTCAATTGATTCACGGGAAAATAAAAGACAAGCCCGCTAACATGACCTTTTTGTATGCAAATCGGGCTTTGGTATTATTGTATTGTCTGTCACTGTATATCAACAAACCATGCATTATTTTTTTACAGAAATCTGTAAAACTTTACCGACTTCTCAACAGCTGAACGTCCAGTAATGAGAACGATGATTTTTTCGATTACCGAAAAAAAACTGTAATCCTTCATTGCGATCACCGATTAATCCGATAATTATTTTACAAATAAATCTGTAAATTTTCCAAGGATCTGGTTTGTCGTTTTACCGAAATTTTCTGTATTCTTTTTCAAATATTCTTTAAATAAAAGTTCTAGTAATATTTGTCTAGTTAAATTTACGTTTCGAGATATTTTTCAGAATTTATGTTTGCCAAGATTCGGATTTCAGGTTTTATTTGTACTTCTGCGCATATATTTCAATAAAAAATTCATTACATTGCGGAAATGTGCAATCCCCAGTTTTTTTTATCCTTCCGCCCCCCCCCGCCAAAACCATTTCCCGCCCAAAAACATATTATAAAAAATTAATTTATTTCCCCCCCCAATTTTTTTTAACACAAAAATACCACCTCCCACCCCACGCCTACAATATAAAATTAACCCGTTTTTTTTTTACAGATAATTGTAAAATTTCACCGAAATCCGTTAAATCGGATAATCGAACGTTCTGCTGTGGAGAATTCGGTAAATTTGTACAGCTTTCTGTAAACAAATCTAAGTGTGTACGGAAAATACTGATGATCCTTTCATCTTGTTCATTCAATATATTTAGGAAACTGTCCACTTTAGCACTATTTTACTCGATTTTTTCCACTTTCCTTGCTGCGTGTCAATCACTTCCGAACCTTTTTGCTTCTGATTTGACAAGATTGCGGCTCAAGGTGTTAACAGAAGTTCGGTGAAAAATCACCGATTTATTGTAATTTGACTTCAGTTACAGTTTCCATTTTGCAGATCGACTTTGGTGATTTTTTTACAGAATTCGGTAAAAAAAAATCGAAGTGTGTAGTTGTTTAAATCGTAAATCACTTAACATAAAATCATACTAGTCTCTATGTTGTATCATATATTCAAAGAATAAAACTTTCAAACTCATCTTTCACTGCTTGTTATTCATATAGGACTGATATGCTTTTATAAGCAGATCAAATATGAAATGAATCAAAAACAAAAATACATACATACTTAGATTTTTTAATAGAAATCTGTTAAAGTTTACCAAATTCTCAACAACTGAACGTTCGGTAATTCAATTTAACGGACTTCGGTGAAATTGACCTGAAATCCGGTATTTTTTTTTTACAGATAACTGTAAAATTTCATCGAAATCAATTAAATCGGATTACCGAACGTTCAGCTGTTGAGAATTCTGTCAACTTTTACAGTTTTCTGTAACAAAAATCTAAGTGTGTTTACTGTACTCGTTCTTTACAAGGTATTAATTGTCTCACACAAAAATTAATGCATCATAAAAAAAACAAAAATGCTATTTACACAAATTTCAAACTTGAATGATGTGCATGGAATTCTAAGACACAATTTAAATTAATTGACTATGTAAAAACCGGCTACAGTAAGTCAATTTTACCACAAAAGTTCAACTCAGTGGACGCAGTGGTTCTACGCCCCAACAAAAAAAAAGTCAATACGAGAAAAAAATATGGGTATGTACAAAATATGCACTGGATTGTTACTGAAAAAAATAAAAATTAGATATGTATTAATATCCTACTAGCCCTGGAAAAGCTGGAAACAGAATAGATCATTCAAAATACCAAAGATAAAATTTCAATAAAAGATATGATTTTATAAGACATGTTGTTAAATTTGTTTTATACTGTTCTATTAACATTTCAAAGGCCACGGAAAGAAATGACGGGGGATTGAAATAAAAATCTCGATAGTTGAAACCTATAACAAACACAATTTGATTTCAACCACCAAATATGTTCAGATCAAAGCAATTTTTGAATTGAATCAACCATATTTCATAGTCAAACGAGCCAACACTTTTAAACATCTGTCATAGGGTTAAATCAAATCAAAAATGTTATAATTCCAACTAGTGTGTATGATTGAAGCATCTATACAAAAAAAAAACAAAAACCTGGTAGTTTCCAGTTCGCTTTCAAGTTCATCATGGCGCCCGACTTTGAAGTTCTTACTGAGTTTGTGTTGGATGAGGAATTGGTTGAATTATTGAATTAATCATTCCAGTTAAAAAAAATATAGGTTTTCATTTGTGAGTATTTTTGTTATAATAATTCGATCATTGTACCAGGAAGTTTTGATTTTTTTTCAGCAAATCTACGATTTCTTAACAAGTGGCACTCTTCTTCCAAATCTAAACTACTAAAGAACATTTACCAGATTGAATCAACACTGAAAAAAATACCGTAACAGTACTATAATTGAAACAATAGAAATATAAAATAAAATCAGACATGAATTAATCCCAAATTGTATGATGAATTCAATTGCATTCTCATTAAAACGATTTTGGAACCTCTCATTCAGTAAAAATATTGAACTGACCCCAATCATATTCAAACCAACAATTGTTATTCAGTTGGTTCAATTATACTCATGGTTGAATTTACTGGCACTGTAAACCAACTGTCGAAATATCAACAATATTGTTTTTCGACATAACCATTGTTTAGTTGAATCAACCATATTTCACTGAAGTTTATTCAAACATACAATAGATAAATCAACTTGAAATGTGTGATTGTTACAATTATGCACATGGGTTATCAAAAAATCAATGCAAAAATATAGTTGATTTTAGATGAAATATTATTGATTGAATTGTACTTTTTTCTCCGTGGATAGCAATTGGAATGGTCTCTGAAATATGTGGCTTATCTTATTATAATACCACTAAACAAAATATTTAAATATAATCCTATACGCTTATAGCGCATGCCAGTCTTTTATGAATAAAGTAGGTGAAGTTTAGAAGTGCAATTTTAAAGTAAATGTTAAGTATAAATGCCGAAAACAAATTGAGCCTTTGATGCGTGTCATGTTTGTCCAGTCTCTGGTTTTGGAATGCAAAGATGATTCCAAAGCGTGCTGAAATTATTGATCAATTGAGATTGGAAAATAATATGATATTATTTACAGGTATGGGTAAACACAGTGATTTATAGCTATACGATCTTTAGTCGCACATTTCCATCTGTATTTTATTGATTAACTTAAATTTAAATTTTACGATTACCGAAATCGGTTCACTCAACAATTTTGACCGTCTAAAAACCGACGCCCATAGTCCCCGACCCAGCAAGCGACCACTCACACTACAGACAACTCATTTCTCACCTACAAGCTCAGCCTTGACCATATGTGTTGAGAGCCACCAGCATGAAACGCGCATAAATTTTCATTCGAGCTCAACACACATCGCATCGCACCCACCCTAAATATAGCCACTGTATGAACTCCACCACTCATCGCAACCGATCGCCATCCTATAAAGAACACTGATTCCAGGAGAGTGAGAGTCTGAATTCCTTCGCATGCACAACCACTCACTTTCGCAGTGATTCATGCCTTCGCCCTCGTTCATTAATTCTCATTCTGGCTGCTTCGCTGCTGGCTGCCTGCTGCGACGAAACCAATACACCCACAGCCAACCCAAAGTCTAATCTGCGTGAGCGTGAGTGACAGATTTTATTGCTTCGCTCATTTCCGTCATTGAAACACGCACGAAAATACCTTTTCGCCCCATTAGCCAACTGCTGCTGATCGAATCGGATCGCGATCGCGAGTGTTTTCCAGTCACATTCAGTGAAATTTACCCATGAAGCAAATTGGACGTGTTTTTCAAAACGTGAGTTTTCGATGTCCACGGGAATAATAGTAGTGTTTGGAAAATGACAATAATTATCATCATTGCCCCAATCATCCGAATCGAAGTGTGTACATGTTGATGGTGTGTGTAGGTTGTGGTGGTTGAATGAGGTGCACAGAAAGAGAGGGAGAGAGAGAGTAGAAGCAGAAAACGTGTTTTGCGCGTCAAAGTGTTCGGGCAGAGTTCGGGAACGTGTGCTCGGTCGGTGTGAGTGACTCCCCGTTTGGTTGAATGGTCGTCGGTTCGTTCGCTCCGAACCAGTCAGTCAGTGCTTCACAACAACATAACACATCACTCTGTACTGGCCCGCTACAATAGTACACGTTTGTCCGCGAGCGCCAACACCATCCCAGAAAGAAAGGAAGGAAAGAAAGCGAAAAGTGTCTCTTGGTCAGTCGAATCCGTACACGAACGGCGATCACAAAAGGGAAAGCAGAAAGACGGGAGCGAATCGGAGACACTCGAACTCGCGCTCGCTTTTCCTCTGAATGTGTGAATGCTTGTTCAGTGGTGCACTTGCGCAATAGGTGTCGCGTCTCGCGCTCGCTCATATGTGTGATAAATTTTGGTTGAAGTACACGGGGAATTAAGAGGCCAAGGAAAAGGTGAAGAGAGTGTGTCCTCTGTGAGCGAAAAGTGGTGGATTTTTGTGTGATTTCGTAGCTGTCCGTGGAAGAATTCTGTCCCCGTACGCCTGCAGTGGTAGACCTCCCCGAGGAAAAAGTGCGCTAGCAGGGGTGAACCTTTGCGAAAAGTTGAGTAACCCGTGGTTCCAAGGTGGTCGAATGTGGTGCCGTCGGAAATGGTGATCAAGTGAGTGCGAAATTGAACCTTTGTGCGAAATTTTCTGTGAAATCAATCAACCTTCCTGCACGGGAATCGAAGTCGTCACGGGCTAAACGTCAAAAAAGAAAAAGTGAGAGTCGAGACGGAATCTCGAGCTGACCATCATCATCATCATAATCATCATCTTCAAAGGGAGCGAGAGAATCTCCTTCGCCGTTCGCGACGGTGTGTGTATTTTGGTTGTTTGGTGAATTCGCCGCGAGAGAGCGCGCACGCAGTGTGGAACAGTGAGAGTAGTGGCCATCATCGTCTCTATCGCGTTCCGAGACCCTCGAAACATCCCAAGACCAGTATCAGTATAGGCTCATTCCGGTAGGAGAGGAGAAAGTCCCAGTGCTCTACGGTGGCTTTTAGAAGAGAAGAATTGGTCGCAAATTTTGCGGAACCAGCCGTTGGTCCCAAACATAGCACCATACCCGCAGAGTTGTTCTATTTCACCCCGTACCGGAGCCCCCCAAAAGCCGTCAAAGTGTATTCCCACGTAGATTGTCTTCAAAGCATGGCTGCTGATGCCGCGATGGATACGACCTGTCCTAGTCCCGAGCTAGGGGATTCCCGCAAGCGACCCCTCGACGACGGAACCGACGATGGAACATCCAAGCGCTCACACTTCAGCACCAACGGTAAGTTTTCAAAAAAAAAAATAGAGAATCCCACCCCTCCCATTCCGCCCCATTCATTCACTCACTTCAAGGTTAGGTCCATCAGCCATCGCACATCTTGCTCCAACTTTTGATTTTCCCATATATCACACACCGCATAATCGCATCCTCGTCAACCGAAAGGAGGATCGGCACGACACCCATAAACGCTATACTACTGACTACTGACCGAAATCAATCAATCAATCAATCAATTCCTCTCGTTCTAATAATTGTTCCAAAATACCCCTCGGTCCAGCCCTTATCATATCACCTCGCCTCAACGCCGCCGCTGCCGCCGTCGCTCACAAGCAATCCGTCGACCAATCAACGGTGACGGCGGCGGTGGTGGTGAGAGACGTGCAATGTTATCGCTCTCGCTGTCGTTCGTATTTATTAATTTTTTTTTTGTTATCACTCATGACACCAACACAAACGCATTCGATCAAGCAAACAAAAACTCAACTCATCCGAAAATCGTTCACAAAAAGACGGTCGGGAGTTAAAAACTCATCCATCATGCGTTCGTCATTGTAGTACCTATATCACAATCACGCACCCAGCATTCTCCAGTTCCGACGACGGTTTCGACGACGGGTGGCGGTAAGAACGAGGCGCGCGCGGTTGGTTGGCAAAACCAGCGTGTTTATTCCTTACCCAGCATCATCAACCACCGTCATTCGGTCATCATCAGCTGATAATCGCTTTCCAATCACCAGCGAGGCCGGAAAATGTTGGAATTTGTTTTTCTTTTTTTTTTTTTTTTTGCTTTACGCTAATCCAGTGCTCATTCTTAAGTGAACTGTGTCATTTGTGTTCATGCATGCATGCTTGGTCGCTCTCGCACTGACTCTCTCATTCGCAGTCACGCTGTCACGAATGGGAGATGGACCTTCGCTCTTCTCTTGTCATCATTTGCTTCTCTTTTTCTCTCTCGCCCGCGCGCGAGTTTTGAATAATGTTTGAACTTTTATGAGCCCTGGATTTGGGGTTTTTGAAGAGGGGACGAGTTTTTCTTTTGAGTTTTTTTTTGGATTTTTAGTGGTTAAGTTAACCAATTTTGTGGTCGTGATGAAAAAAAGTGAAGATATTTTCTTATCATTTCTGAAATTCTGAAGTGGTAAGGCGAGCAAATACCAATTGTTTAAAACTTAAAGTTGTCGAAAAGAATAGTTTGCAGTAAATAGTATAAACACCTAGAATTTTTTTTTCTGAGGTCGGTAAATTTGTACTGAGTTTTCAAACAGCTGTTAAAGTCAGTAAACTTTGAATCATCAGCACATGAAATGAAAAGAATATTATTGATTTTTTTTATTTGTCTATCAATAGATAATGTTGAAATGAAGCATTCAGTGTACAGTTCGGAAGAATTTATGTTTTCTTCAATTTTTAAGAATGGTTTTTAAGTTTACCGAACTTTTCAGCTGTTTGAAATTTAACCGAACAGATTGAGCACAACGAGCATTTACAAAACAAAACCTAAGATTTCTGCGCTCAGTTTCATGGATTGGCCACTTTTACAGTTGTTCCGGGTCTTACAGAGAAGTTTTCGGCCCAGATAATCCATATTTTGGTAACTAATTCAAAAGTAGCCAAATCAAAATTAATCTATGGGCATTATCCTAAAAAAAACCTGGATTTTTGCCTTCCGTTTGATGGATTTGCCTCTTTTTATTTTTATTTATTGTATTTATTTATTTCAAAATATACTTGTACAGTAAGGACTTCTCCTTCTAAAATTCTTCAATCGGATTTCATGCGACCACATCTTAAATTCTAGATCTAAATTAAGAGACGAACTTTTTTCCTTATTACTAATTCCTTCCTTCTAGCCAAGCTATACATTCGCGATTAAACCGTCTGCGTGAATGAATGTTTTTAAATTCAGCTGGAAGCTGATTCCACAGAATAATTGCTCGCACAAAAAATGTGTTCCTATGAAATGAAGTATTAGTTTGTGGCAATTAAAGCTTCTGGATCGCGTGCCTCTAAAAGTTCTGAGTTTTTCAAACCGGTAACTGGGACCATTGTGGATTATTTCAAACAAAGTAGAAATGTATCGTTTTTTAAGAAAAACTTGAAAAGCGCATCCGAGTTATTGACGATGAAGATGAGAAACTCGTGGAAATCGACTAAAGGGCGAACACGAAATTATTGCGACACCGAAAATGTCATGCCAATTTTCTTATAATGTTTAGAATCAAACCAAAATTTTAGGGTACTTTTATACATATATTTACTTCAAAAATCAAAAGAAAAGTTAATCGATGGAGCCTTGAGTGTAAAATTGAACGCATTTTCGCTTGATGCCCTCCATCAAAGTCTTTACAGTGTCATCCGGTACCAGTTTCTCAGTTTTTTTTTCCACTTTCTTAACATGTCCTTCTCGTCTTTGACTGTCTTCTTGCTCTTCCGAAGTTCCCGCTTCATCATTGCCCAGTACTGCTCCACCGGGCGCAGCTCCGGACAGTTTGGCGGATTCATGTCCTTTGGAACAAAATGGACAGAATTGGCCTCATACCACTCCAGGACACTTTTAGAATAGTGGCATGATGCCAAATCTGGCCAAAATAGCGGAGCTTCGTCGTGCAGCTGCAAGAACGGCAAAAGGCGCTTCTCGAGGCACTCAGATTTGTAGATCTCGCCATTTACTGTGCCCTTTGTCACGAAAGGCTCACTCCTCAGTCCGCAAGGGCAGATGGCCTGCCAAATGAGATATTTGGAGGCGAACTTCGACATTTTCTTCTTCTTAAATTTGTCGTCCACATAGAACTTGCTCTTGCCGGTGAAAAACTCCAACCCCGGAATTTGCTTAAAATCGGCTTTTATATACGTTTCGTCGTCCATCACACAGCAGCCATATTTTGTCAGCATCTTCTCGTAGAGCTTCCGTGCCCGAGTTTTAGCCGTCGATTGTTGCCGCTCATCGCGGTTTGGGAAGTTCTGTACCTTGTATGTATGTAGTCCAGCTCTCTTCTTTGCATTCTGGACGTAGCTCTGCGACATGCCGATCTTTTTAGCCAAATCACGGCTTGAGACGTTGGGATTTGCTTTAATCATCCGCTTCACCTTTCCCTCCGTCTTTTTGTTCTCCGGTCCCGGTTTTCTTCCAGCTCCTTTGCCGTGGTCCAACGTCAACCGCTCCTGGAACCGCTTCAACACTCTGGAGACGGTTGAATGGTGAATGTTCAACATTTTTCCCAACTGCCGGTGCGACAGGTCAGGAAATTCCAGGTGTTTGGAAAGAATTTGTTCTCTCGACTCGCGTTGGTTCACCTCCATTTTCGTTGAATCGAAAAACACGACTTCGAGTTTGACAGCATGTAAACAATACACATCAATGAGAAAGTGTGCAAAATTTGGTTGATTTTTACCCAATGGTAAAAAAGTTATGCCCTGTTGAATGTGTCGCAATAATTTCGTGTTCGCCCTTTATTCTAAAACTTCTTGATTGAAGAGTTCATTTGGCAATGAAGAGGGTCTCTGACGTCTACTCATAAACAAAACTTTTGTTTTGGAACCACCGACAAATATTTTCAAGATCAGAGTTCATTCGCCGAGTCAGCTCATCAACAGCAGTATCGAGAGAGCAAAAGTATAGCTAAACGTCATCAGGAACTATGTGTATAGAACAATATTTGAGAACAGTTGGCAAATCTATATATCTCGAGTACTTTTTCAAACAGACGTATCTGATTTTGTAAACAAGAAGGGGAAGTAAGATTCAAATCTAAATTTCTCAAAACTCTCCGCACCCTCACGGAAAGTAGCATCATCATCAAGTTAGGGAAATGTTATTGCTTGTGTTGTGTTTGCATGAAAGTGCTAAGGGTTTCAAGAATTTAACGTTTGAGTCTTACTGCCCCTCTTTGTTTACAAAATCAGATACGTCTGTTTGAAAAAGTACTCGAGATATATATTAAAATGAATTTCTGCACTCGAAAAACTCGACACGTTGTCTCCACGTGAAATTTCACCTAACTTTCACCTGGACACGTAACCAAATCTTCTTCCGTAAAATCAGGTAAACATTACGTGCCAGTGAATGTACGTAAAAAATCACATAACATTTATGTGATTTTCACGTAGCTCTTACGTGAATTCCACGTGTTTATTACTGGTTTTGGCAGTGGATTTCATGTGGAAACAACGTGTCGATTTTTTTGAGTGTGTGTCTGTCTGAAACTCAAAGAATCGAAAACAACTGAACCGATCGCCGTGAAATTTTGTATGCAGAAGTTTTTGGGGCCGGGAAAGGTTCTTATGATAGTTTGAGACCCCTTCCATCTCTGGAAGGGGGGGCTCCCATACAAATGAAGCACACATTTCTGCATAACTCGAGAACTAATCAAGCAAAGGAAACCAAATTTAGCATTTGGGAGTTTTTGGAGGCAAAAAATGTTTCTATGGTAATTTGAGACCCCTCCCCTCTCTTAAAGGGTATACAAATGAAGCAAAACTCAAGAAATAATCAAGCAAATGGAACCAAATTTGACATGTGGTGTTTTCTGGAGGCGAAAAATGTTTCTATGGTGAATGGGGACCCCTCCCCCTCCTAGAAGGCTAGAAGGAGGGCTCTCATACAAATGAAACTGAAATTTCTACAAAACAAGAACAAAGAAAGCAAATGGACAAAAAAATTGGCATGTGGGGATTTTTGGGAGCAAGAAGTGTTGCTACGGTGGTTCGACACCTCTCCTCTTTCTGGTACGGGGGGGTACCATATAAATGAAACACAAATTCAAACCAAACATGAGAATTCTTCCTACTGTTATGAAAATTTGTATGCATGGGTTTTTGGGACCAGAAAATGATCCTATGATGGTTCGAGACTCCTCCCCTGTCTGAAGGAGGGGGGGGGGTCCTCCCCTACAAATGAAACAAAATTGTGCACAACTCGAGAACTAATCAAGCAAATGGAACCAAATCTGGCATGTGAGGGTTTTTAGAGACAAAAAATGTTTCTATGGTAGTCTGAGACCCTTCCCCTATCAGGAAGGGATGGCTCTCATATGAACAAATCAGATTTTTTTTTTGCAAACTCGAGAACTAATCAAACAAATGGAACCAAATTTGGAATGTGGAGGTTTTTGAAGGCAACAAATGTTTCCACGGTGGTTCGAGACCCCTCCCCTCTTTGGAGGGGGGGGGCTCTCATTCAAATGAAACACAAATTTCAACCAAACATGAGAATTATTCCTACTGTTATGAAAATTTGTATGCAGGGGTTGTTGGGGCCAGAAAAAGTTCTTATGATGGTTCGAGACTCCTTCCCCGTCTGGAAGGGGGGACTCCCATACAAATGAAACCACAAATTTGTGCATAACTCGAGAACTAATCAAGCAACTGGAACCAAATTTGGCATGTGGGAGTTTTGAAGGCAGGATTTTTCTATGGTGGTTTGGGCTTCTCTGACCAAAGTCTACGCTCCATACAAAATTTCAAAAAATTGTATGCAAAAAAGTCTACGAAGGGGGGGGGGTTCTGAGATTTTGAAAAATGAGTCTACATGGTTTATGAACAGGCCCTTCATGGATTTCCCATTTTTGCGATTGTTCTGGCTATTTCAGGGAACCGCTTTGTGTCAAATCAAATGAATCAGTCAAATCAAAAACGATCTTCGGGCATTTTTATAAAATAAAGACGTGACTTATATCAGGGACGCAACCACCAGGTATGTTATGTTATCATTCAATTTGTACAGATCTATGAACATGAATTTGTAATTGACGTAGTTGTAATGAAATTACGCAATATGCTTTCCTTTTTTGAGGCATATTTCTGAGAAATTTTGTTGAATTCGAACGATAGCTTAGCACTTTATGTTTTGTATGCCCTCAGAAAAGTAAGTAAACGGGGAAGAGATCCATTAAAACAAGGCTGAACCAACTGTTCTCAAGCAAAAAAAAAAAAGCCACAAGAAATTGATCCGTTTGATAAAGGAGTCAAAACTTTAAATTTTTCGCTTCCACATATTCAAACGGAAAATTCGATTCTACTCTTTCTTCTGAAAATTGTGGCACTTAACAGAACCGATTCATTATTTTCAGTTTACAAACATTAAAGAATCGTTTTTTTTTTGTTAAGTAGGGGCATGTTTCTGCGCTTAATAAATATGATGGGAGCTTTTTGCAATCTACGATCTGCAATCAAATGACCAAGGAAATTGCCATTTTTGTTTATTACGACGCTCCGCAACTGACCACTCGATGAGAGCACGGAGTCAACTATCTCGAAGCGACAATTGCCACCTCGTAAAAACGAGTCGTCTCAATGCCACGCAGAGTAAACTTGAACATCCATACGAAATGCGAATTAAATTCTCTCTCTGTATCTTCCAAGCGCCAACTGTTTGCCCCAGCAACAGCTTGCTGGAAAAAATGGATTATTAAGATCCGCCCTGCGAAGCTGGTCGACGAAATAATCATTGCGGAAAGCGTATCGCAGTCATACATAGCGAATGACAAATAATGAAATGAACAGAAGATAACAATCATGAACTATTCGTTACCCGTTTTTGATGACCGTGAAAGGGAAAAGTCTAATTTCAACCTATCTATGTTCGGATTTATGTATGAGTAAAAATATGTAATTTTTAAGCACATAAATAAACTATTTATACTGATAGCACACAATTCAAATTTTAATGCAAACAATTGTGAATTTTTCTGATTTAATTCTGTATGAATGAATTAATTTAGTAGAACGAAGTTTGTTAGCGCAATGCACTCATTTTCCAAAATTTTGAAATGACAACCGGAATAGAAAAGAGTCCTACGTGAAAACCGTGGATTTCTGCGTTCAATTCAATGGATTGGCCACTTTTACGGTTGTTTCAGGTCTTTCGCTTCCCTGAAATCGCTTTGTGATTCCAACAATCCATATTTCGGTCACTATTTCAAAAACAGTAAAATCAAAACAAATCTACGGGCATTTTCCAATGAAACCATGGATTTCTGCCTTCAGTTCCGTGGATTGGCTATTTTTACGATTACGTTTCGGATTTTCCAAAGGGCCAAGCTCTTGCTTGATAACGCATCTATAAGAATCTCTGAAAATTGGCAACCTATGTTTACGTCTTCGTCTCTACATTATTATTATTTTGGCAAGCCTAGGGTCCATATTCTGGTCAAAATCTTCAAATCCAAGTAAAATTGAAGTTTTTATCCCTTTCACATCCAGTGCGGTTCCATACCTTTCACGTGATACTTATGAGGGGTCGTAGAGTTCTCCGCATATCTCGTAAGTAAGTGTCGGACTAACATTCCTTCCTTATCCCCACCAGTTGCAAGGACGTGGCCAGGACAGCTCAGGTCTGTTGGAAAGGGGCATATTGTATGGGTTAGATGAATTCGGTGAGTTCATTCCAATTATGAAAAATATGTCTTTGTCTTAGATGAAAATTTTTGAATGGATCTCTTTTCGGGACTTCACACCCAAGTAACGTTGTTAGTTTTATTTGTCCAAACACTAATCCCATGGAAAGAATAGTAAGCTGAAAGTCACGTTAAAAAAATTTAAAAAAAATCCACGGGAGTCTAACCGATTTTAATGGGAAATTTATTGAATACCTTAGGAACCTTAAAAAATACCCTCAGACTTTTTAAAGGCAGTCGATAGAACACTTAACTGCCCTGCTTTTTATTTCTCCAAGAACTTCAAGTTCAAAATCTGTGTATGGCACATGAAATTCTTGAACTTGCACTTCTTAAAAAACAAGCCGAGATTTTTGTAAGTTTTAAGCAACTTTCCAAAGAAGTCTAATGAAAAAGATATCCTAGGTATCCAATTTCCAAGTCGCATTGAAGGCTTTATCGGTATGTTCTGGAATTCAGCAAGTGTCAATCACGGCAATGGCTTCGCTGCTCCCCCTCAAAGTCCAATGACGTTTCGCTAGAGATACTTCTCATTTCTCCCGATGTTCTTATCCATTTTACAAATAGCAAAAGCCAACAATAATCCACAATATCACTGAGGAATATAAAATATGTACTAATGTGACCAGCACCTGAAAGGGTGTCCAGCCCAAAGGAATTCCATAAAATGTTCAAAGGCTCAACATGTTCATTGGAAAAGGAAAGAAGTTAAATTTCAACGGGTTGTCGAATTCGGTGAGTTCATTCCTATTGTGAAAAATATTATTATTTATTTATTATTACATCGTATTTACGATATGACGTCATCTACAACATTTCGCCAATATACTCGGTCTATGGCTGCCTCTCTCCAACCTCGTTGACGACCCACACTCGCCAGATCCTCTTGCACCTAGTCCGCCCATCGTGCTCGCTGTGCCCCACGCCTTCTTGTACCGGCCGGATTCGAGGCGAATACCATTTTTGCAGGGTTGTTGTCCGGCATTCTCGCAACATGCCCTGCCCACCGTATCCTTCCAGCCTTCGCGACCTTCTGAATGCTGGGTTCGCCGTAGAGTTCAGCGAGCTCGTGGTTCCATCTTCGCCGCCACACTCCATCCTCCTGTACGCCGCCAAAGATGGTCCTAAGCACCCGGCGTTCGAAAACACCAAGTGCTTGCAGGTCCTCCTCGAGCATCGCCCACGTCTCGTGCCCGTAGAGAACAACCGGTCTTATCAGCGTTTTGTACATGGTACATTTAGTGCGGGGGTGAATCTTTCTTGACCGCAAGTTCTTCTGGAGCCCGTAGTAGGCACGACTTCCACTGATGATGCGTCTTCGGATTTCACGGCTGTTGTCGTTGTCAGCCGTAAGCAAGGATCCAAGGTAGATGAATTCTTCCACCACCTCGAATGTATCCCCGTCTATCGTAACACTGCTGCCTAGGCGGTCCCTGTCGCGCTCGGTACCTCCTGCTAGCATGTACTTTGTTTTCGACACATTCACCTCCAGTCCGACTTTCGCAGCTTCGCGTTTTAGGCGAGTGTACATTTCTGCCACCGTTTCAAATCTTCTGCCGACAATGTTCATGTCATCCGCAAAACAAACGAACTGACCGGATCGAGTGAAAATCGTACCCCGGCTGTTGAGCCCGGCTCTTCGCATGACACCTTCTAGCGCAATGTTGAACAACAGGCACGAAAGTCCATCACCTTGACGTAGTCCCCGGCGTGATTCAAACGAGCTGGAATGTTCGCCCGAAATCTTCACGCAGTTTCGCACACCGTCCATCGTAGCTTTAATCAGTCTAGTGAGCTTCCCGGGAAAGCCGTTCTCGTCCATAATCTTCCATCCTGGGGCCATCTTTCCTCCCCCCCCTGAAAACCATGAACAGATGATGCGTCCGGACCTGTATTCCCGGCATTTTTGGAGGATTTGCCGTACAGTAAAGATCTGGTCCGTCGTTGAGCGCCCGTCGATGAAACCGGCCTGATAACTTCCCACGAACTCAAATACAATTTGTTGTCGTTGCCAAATTTAATGACTACAAATGAATCGCAGCCGTCAGAATTTTTAAAGGCAGTCGATAGACTAAGTTAACTTCACACTTATCTGACCTAATTATCATCTTCTCTAAGAACCCTCCAAGAAGTTCAGAAACTTGTTAGGCCATAGGAAATTCTTTAACTTGGACTTCTGAATCTAGCTTTTCGAAGAGAGTTTTTGGCAGTTTTAAGAATCTTTCCAAAGAAAGTTTAATGGAAAATCTCTCTAGATATCTAGCTTCAAAGTTGTATTGAAGGGGTGAATAAGAATTCAGCAAGTAAAAATCACGGCCTAGAGACTCGTCATAAAACCAAAACTGTTACTTTGCTTGGCTGCTCCTCCTCAAAGTGAAATGAAGTTACGCTAGAGATTCTCATCCATTCCATATTCAGGGTTCCTTCATAGTTACGATGGATTTTTAATCGAACTTTTAAGCACCTTCTACTGTAATTCAGAGGCGTCTCGTGGTCAAAAGTGCAACCTGTTCAACGAGTTCCATCGTCACAAAAAGCTTAGTGCAATGCATATTATTTTTTAATTTTAAATTCGTGTGGCAAAAGCGAACAATGATCCCCCAAGCTACTCAGAACCGAGAAATTCTCCAGCTCAAAGAGATTCCCTAAACGTTTCACATGAAAAGGGAAGAAGTTAAATTTCATGGGGTAGTTCATTGGTGAGTTCATTCCGATTATGATAAATATGTCTTTTTTGGGAATTTTCGAATGCTTCTCTATGCGAGACTTTACACCCAAGGAAAGTTGGTAGTTTTATTGTGGTTTTAACAGCATTCTAAAAAATCTAGAACATAGTCTTCAGAACCTTAAAACCAAACTTGTTATTCGGGCAGGGAAGGCCATTTCACCATCTCTAGACAAATGGAAGAGCCTCGAAAGGGATGCACGCTTGATGGGGCGCAGATTTTCCAACCGATCTGTTCGTCTAAACCATCTTCCACGGGTATGACAGGAGGCTGAAAGTCAGGTTAATAAAGACTGGAAAAATATTCACGGAAATCTAACAGATTTTTTATGGGAAATTTGGTTGTTTACCCTAGAAAAGACCTCAGAATTGTTAAAGGCAATCGATCACTTAACTAACTTGATTTTTTCCTTTCAAGAACTCCAAGTTCAAAAGCTTTTTATGCCACATGGAGTTCTTAAAAAAAATAAGCCGAGTTTTTGAAAGTTTGATGAATCATTCCAAAGAAGTCTATTGAAAAAAATCTCTCTAGATATCCAATTTTCAAGTTGCTTTGAAGGGTACATGGAGATGTCCTAAGTGTTAATCACGGCCTATAGACACGTCAAAAAACAAAAGCTGTTTCCTAGCTTGGCTGCACCTCCTCAAAGTCCAATGAAGTTACGCTAGAAATATGTTTCATCTCTCTTGAAGTCCTTACCCAAGTAACAATTTTAGTTTTATTCCAGTCGTCTAGCACTCCTCCCGGCTTTGTTGATAAAACTACATTCAAAACTGTTTTGTCTACCAACACTTCGTGGGTTTGTTGATTTATAGTTTAGATAGTTGTTGACCAACAACCGATAGGAATCAATCCGGGGTCCCAATTTACACAAAAAGGATTCATTTTTATTTCCGTCTTCTGTAACTAATGTGTAATGGCTTCAAACATCTTCATAAAGAAAATCAGACATGTTCAGTTCAAAACTTCAACTGAAAAGCTGTAGTTAACTAAGGTAACCTAATCGAAATAAAATTCGTCAATACCCGTGACATGACAAATAGAACTGTACGTGGTTAAACTTCAAGATGATCGAAAAGATGCGCTGGTGAGGAGGACAAGTTCGCGCACATACGTCAAGAGAATCGTTTGTCTCAGTTTCAAGCATTCAATCTGAAATTCCACTTGAACCACAACTGAGTCATGAGCAGGGTTGCCATGTATCATTAAGAGACAATTCACCCTGATTTTCATTATACAATCCAAGTGATGTGGTCTCGCTCGCTACGTCCAATAATTGCGACTTGTCATAAGGCCTCTTGTGAACAAAAACAAAATTCCGGAAATCTGGCAACTCTGGCGTCAAATGTCAATCATTCCTAAACCGTTCCGAGCCAGTGAAAGCGCACCAAAACCACGAATGTGGCTGCATGATTCAGTTGTCAACAATTTCTTCGCACTTAGGTTCTAAATTATTATCGCGCTGCAGTGCAAAACGAGCTGGCGGAAAAAAAAATGCCATAATAATCTCCGACGCAGGGGAAAAACAAAAGAAGAAGAAAAAATCACATCAAAGCAACCCACGGGAGATTGTGTGCCATCCGTTTGACGTTGAGTAATGGTTGCCCCGTTGCCGCTGATTCGTCCATCGGTCGCGGCGCGAGTGACCGATTGCCACGCGATGAAGCCGGCGACCGTTCTTCGAATTTTGATGCCAAATTGAATAAAGGGATATTTATTTATAAAATTTTCGCCTTCATTCTTTCCTCAGCTGCTTTGTTCAGTATTGTTTTAGGGCACTGCTAGAAGAGGTTAGGAATACACCGAGTTGACTGACACCGTCCGATGGATGCAATGGAGGCGCTCCGTTGCTAGCCCGGAACTGCTGATAGCGAACGAGGGGTCGCCCAATTTTATTCAATGTGGTTGTTATGATTGCTTTTTTTTATCGACGATTTCATTGCACGCGAAACAAAGTGTTCGCGTCAAAAGATTCAACAGTGTCATACCACTTAACTGAACCTATAAACACGAGCTTGTGCAGAACAATACCGTAGGCCGCCACCAGTTGGTTAATGAAACGTGATACCGGGCAATTCTCCATCGCACTAGTTTTCGTGTGTTTAGTTACGGTAATTTGGCTGTTGCTTTTGATGAAGCAGGCTTTGAGTTTAATTTTGCTAGCGAGAGAGCTGAAATATTGGTGGAAATTTTGTTATAAAAACTGTGTTTATTTTTGGAATTGTTAAATTTAAAGTGACAGATTAAAGCAATTGAATTCACATTACTCGTAAAATTTGTGCCTACAAACATTTATAATTTGTTAAAACATACATCAATGCCGAATAAAGCCTCAATTTTTTCCATGAAAATAGTCCATTCCAAAAAGGTTTAATACACAGCAAAAATAAAATAAGCACATCCCAACAGTCCTTCCGTGCGCAAAATATTCAAACAAAAATTCGCTTATTAAACTAAAAATGAACTTGATAGGTTTTTCTTCAGCATAGAAAAGAATATCGCACAATCAGCTAAAGGCAAGAACATTGGGATTCCGCATTCTTTCTTTCAAGATGCGGCTCATATTCAACGTTGCCACATTGAATTTTTTTTTTTTTTTTTTTTGTACAGCGGCAGTACAAGTTTTTTGTGTCTCCTTCAGCGACGACCGGAAAAGTGCTCCGATACTAAAACACCGATAGTTTCTGTACACACATAGAATTTTCGTAATCTTCAAAAAGTGCATTGAATTGTAGAATCTATTAATTGTATTTTATAACCTTTGCTTACCAGCAAACCACCCCTAAAGAAGCAAAATTAGAGATTCATCATTATATCAACCTGCAGCAAAAATAATCATTTTACCAAGCTTCTGACTATAGTCGCGACCCGTTGCCGAGCAGAATTCGTATAAAGATTAAACTAGTGAATGGGATTTTCAGAATTAAATTCAATATTTCTAAAACGAAGAAACTTACGAAGCTGAAACTTGAAGGACAACCTTCCTGAAGATTATGCGCATGCTCTCGGTGAGTTATTTAAGTTCATCAGTTGGTATTTTTCGCTTTCAAAGGCCTTTCCTCATCGTAAATTCAACTTGTTCAACGAGCTCAATGTTCAGAAAGACTGCGTTCGGAAAAAGTCAACAACTGGCCAAAAAGTAAATGATAGCTGATAAAAGCGTACTTAGAATTGTATTGAAAAGAAGTTTCATACGTAATTGTGCTTAAACTAGTGAATATTGTTTTAGCGTGTATTCGTATTACGTTTTGTTTACATGGTTAAAAGCCTACTTTCGTTCGTTTCTTTTCATTACGAGTTTTTTTTTTTTTGCAGGAAATGTCCCAGATTGAACGAAAGAAACTTCTGCACCCTTGCCCAAGTAACAATTTAAGTTTTATTCCAGCCGTATAGCATTCCTCCTGGTTTTGTTGATAGAACTACATTCAAAACTATTTTGTCTACCAACACCTCCTCTATGCTTCTTAAAAGCCAAAATTTGTACAAAGTGGCCCACTCTATAGATGGTTGTGAAAACAAGATAATAAAACCTTTATGAGACCATAAAGATTTTGAAAAAAATCTAGTGATAGAGGCTATGACCACTTGAGAACCTTCATAAAACCTTTTGGCTGCCATGAAAACCAGCATACGGCCAAATGGCCACAGCTGTCAAACTTAGCTGTAACATGGTTGGTATGTGGTTGGTTTTTGTTGTTCTGCTTTGTTCGACTCTCTGCTCTTCTGAGTCATTCAGGAGTAAATAATATCTAAGAAAAAAGGTCAAGTGTTGCGGGAAATTTTGATTGATAGCAAAATATCCAAAACAAATTATGTTTTTTACAGCGTATCATGCTCCAAATCATATACGCATTTAATTTTGTGGTGAATATAGGCACGATAAGAGCCAAAAATTAATGCGCCTCGGAAATTATGCGACATCACAACAACAAACACAAAATTAAAACAAATATTTTCGATAAATTAATCATAAATTTCTTGAAAATTTATGAAATTCAATAAGGTTATCTAAAGAAAATGCAGACATGGGTCTCCGATCTACAGTTTATTTACATTACATTTAAAATTTGGTGCATTTATTTTTCCACATTTCAATTATTTCGTATATTTCAATATGGCGATTAGAAAAAAAATCACAATTCTGCCATAAAGCCAAGTTATCTTTGCAATGACTACTTTAAAACTATTTGGTCATTTTGGTGGCTTCTCTCAATGCCAAATGGCCGTTTAATGCATTAACTGGAGTCAAAATGGGTTTAAAATGCTTTTTCAACTGACCATAATAAGATTAAATGAATGAGTCCTAAAACGGCATTTCAAAACAGAATTTTATGAGTTCATAAAGTCGAAATAAAACCTTTGATAGGAGTAAAAGGAATTTGAGAAAACGAGGTGTTAAGATCGTTTTAAAGAAGCTGTGTAGGTTCTCATAAACCTGACTAAAATATGAAAGCTATTGGCAGCTCTTGGTGTCCTAATAAAACCAAATTGAATCCTAGTGGCCTTGATAAAACCTTAATAAAACTAAATAAAGCAGGATGGTTTTGGCAATGTTACTTGGGTGGTGTACGTACAATCAGACAAGTGCATCGCACAAGTGCAAGCAATCTAGCAGGATTTGCCGAAAACTGGACGAAATTCGACCAAAAAGTTAGCGAGAAGTTTTACGATTTCTAACATAGAAGTTGAAAATTTATCGTGTTCCAATATTTTTTTTCATTGTTTTTCCGAGTAAAATCATTGACGATTTGAAGAGCAAAAGCATCTGAAGAATAATATGAAACGAGCGTGTCCACAGCTCAAAAGAGACTCGGTAAATGTTCTGCTCAAGTTGTTCATAAGGAGCTCAGCTGTTAGATCTCATCGTATAGCAGCATTTGGTGAGATCATTCCAATTTGGAAAACATGTTTAAGTTAATTTTGCTCAACAACTGCGAACATCATATTCGCTTTAGATATCCGGATTTTTTGACGTAGGACTACGTCTTTGTTTTCTATACTGGGGAACAATTAAAAAAAACACCTATTTCGACCATCACAGGTTTTGAGCGATAATATCTCCGTCGTTTCTACAAACATTTTCAAAATGTTTGCCCCAATCGATCTGAAATATTTCCACGCATCGATTCAAATATTGAAAACTATTGATTAAATTATTGAACAGAACGCAAATATGAGGTGATGCCTTTTAATTCCGTTTTGCAGAGTAAATTTTCTAAACGCCAAGCATTTTTCTATCACAGACTTCAAATGTGAGTAAGAGAGATGTCATATGCAGCAGTGAACGATATAAAAGGGTTACACCTTCGTAAAATGCTTCATTCGCTCGAAAACAGTGGAGATTTTGAGAGCGGCAACGAACAAGCATTGAATTGGCAGCTGGCGGTGAAGAGTACCCATTTTTCAAACAAATTTGGAGGGTGCTCTGCTATTCTAGAAGAAACAGCTGAATAGCTTCTCCAAATTTGCTTGATCCCTGGGTTTGGCGAGCAAGCATGGCCATGTAGCTGATGGCTCTATCGCGTTCGGCTAGACAACCGTTGCTAGGCAGCCATTGCTTATGCAGTCGGTTAACCAAGCCAGTGGTGAATTTGTAGCCAGCCGGTTGGCACAACCACGGCGCGAAATGAGTGTGATGTAGTTGGCAGCCATCTTTCGGTAAGGCGGTTGAGTGGTATGACCATCATCATCGCTAATGTGTGTGAAAAATGCATTAACTAGCAACATTAGCAAGATCAGTTACTAGTACTAAGCAGATCATTGATTTCACTTATCTGCTAACAACTGTTGCAAATATGACGCTAGTATTGCTGGTTAATGAATATTGTGCGACATATTAGTAAATATGTGAATTGGACTTACGACAGATCCAAAGAAGATCGTTTAAACCTGGACCATTTTAAATCCGTCCTTTTTAAGACGACCAATTTGATTTTCCCAGCTATAGAGTTTGTTTGGATTGGAATACGTATATCTAATATACAGTTCTAAATTCTTGTCAAGTGAAAGCCAGCGGTGGCTAAAAAAGTTTTTAGTTTTCTCTTTGCCGCATACCATAAATCTTTTGTAGAAGTTCAAACACGTGTCGGATATTTAAACGGTCTCAATATTATCTATGTTAGCACAAATATTAAATTTTAAATTTTGTGTTAAAAACGGTAAGTGCCAAGAGCAGCTTGTCAAATAGAAATTTTACAAATGGCGACCGTCACGAAATATTGAAACAAATGATTACAACAATCATTACACATTGCTACGAAGTCCTACGTCAGCTTTGCGTACAACCACATCGGGATGTCCGTTGTAGTTTTTTTAACCACTAAACTATAATTGAATCGATCTGACGTGTGATCTGTATGTTTCGAGAACAAATGAGCTAGCATCGTGAAAGCTGGACAAGCATTAGGGAGCGTTTTCAAATTGAAAAAAAAATCGTCCTTTCCCCTTTAAAGTCGTGGTATTGTGCGAAAGTTAATTAACCATCATTCGAGTTTCTCAAAATCACATTTCCTACTACTCTAACATGCATGAGTGTTTTTCAACATGTTGTTCCAGTACCTTGTGAAAATAGGGTCTTATTTTTTATTAGTTTGGATCTAAAACTCCTTACTCCACTTTCTGAAAACCATTCGCAGAAGGCTACCCCAAAAGTCGTTGAGTATATGAATTGTAGAACAGTTATTCAAGCAGATGTGTCGTAACTTTTTAACAGCGATTTTAGAAAAATTGCCTCATTAATTGCTGTATTTTCATGACCAACTTTTCTCGTGATGCTAGAAGAAAAAATCTCAAAATATTGTCTTTTTTTATTCAAATTCGAGTTGCTTCACAACTGCTTGAGTAAATCTCGACTTTATTCTGTCGAAAATTTTACCATTTAGCCAGTTGGGTCATAGCTATAGCCAAGATTCATTCACGGTACTGGACACGTTTGGGGTACTCTAGGTATTGTTTTCTCATATTTTGAAGAAACTAATGTCCAGGAACACTACGGAATATGAATTGATAACATAATCTGGTCTGTTCGTACTTGAAAAATAAGAAAAAAACATTATCTTCAACTTCAACATGACGCAACCATTATTTACAAAACGCCAAGCTGCCGTTTTCTCTTACTTCTTACAACAATTTCTCTAAAGGTTTGTGTAGGTATTATCCAACATGTTCTTTATCATAGGCGCATAGATATTCTTTGTCGAAACTAACCGATCAAGCTGCAGTTTGAGCTGATATACGTGGCATCCAAAAACTTGCCAATGAAAAAAAAAAATTGGATCGAAATGAGTTTGACCTTTATCTCAAAATTGGAATGGTCTCACCAATATGTACATTCGACTGAATTTAGCTTCTTTTTGATTTATGATCCCTTCAAAAACCTCAGCCAAAAATTTACAGAAGTTCTTTTAGCTGTGGACCCGCTAGTTCATTGTCAGTGCTTTCACTAGAGATAGTCGGAACACGAAACATCGGAGCTAAACTTGAAAATTCCATAGGAGAACTAAACTGCTACTTCTCTCATCATTTCGTTGTTAGCCTCTCTAGCCTCGTACAAACTACGAATAATCGACCAAGTCTTAGTGGATTGAAAGCCTAAAAAATTAACAGAAAAAAAAACAAACTGAATGCAATTTTAAGTTCTCACTGACTTTTTAATAACCATTCTTAGCTATATTTACTTAGCCAAGCGTAGTCTTTTTGCAGATTGAACACGTTGGACAGATTGACCTTTTGAGTACGAGACGCCTCCAACTGACGTCGTTATTAAGGCAGCCTTTGAAAAAAAAGAACATTCACGAAGATGTCATCTTTGTAGCACATGATGTTCGGTTCAAAAGTTCCAAAATTTGTTTGCTCATTTGCACCGCCCAGTGATTGAATTTCGAATCTATTTGGTTACAAAAACAAGTTAGTATTTGATCATCTGAAGGATTTTCTCGAATGTTCCATCCATCTAGCTGTTCATCCAAATAACAATTTTGGTTTTATGAGGGCTCTGTAGACTGCCTTAAAGCCTCGATAAAACTTAAAATGTTACTTGGGCAGGTTCGTGAGATATTTAAGTTCGAAAAATTGCTTGCTCATTTGCACCATCTAGGATGAATTCTGATTCAATCTGGCGATTGTAAGGTAGCCCTGTTTCGTAGTTGTAATTAAATGGAAATTACTAATCATTCTTCTCATTTTCTAGTCACTTAATTTTGGAGAGTGTGAGCTGTTTAGTGGAATACCTGTAACTAGAAAAAAAAAAAAAAGAAAAGTAATTTCCATTTAATTCCAACTACCTTTATTGCTTATCTTGACAGATACGCGTATTTCGTCTACAATGTGCATACTTCTTCATCTGTAGGATCTCCAGCCCATAAGCTAGCAAAAGGCTAGTGAAAGAATTTCAAGGTATCTCCGAGCAATTCCCAACAAGCTCAGTTCGTAACTCTCAGGAATTCTCACAACATCTTCTTTCATCAGGTCATATAAATGAAAATGAAGTAATGGTATCTTTCGACGTCACCGCCCTTTTCCCTAGCGTACCAATCAAGGACGCGATTAACCTTCTAGAAGATTGGCTTTTAAAACAAGGAGATGATACAGCATGGAAGCAAAAGGTGCGAATGTACCTTAAGCTCACCCGACTTTGCATGGAAGAGAACTACTTCACTTTCAGAGGTTCTTTCTATAAACAACTAAAAGGAGCCCCCATGGGAAACCCTCTATCCCCATTCCTCTGTGAACTGTTTATGGCAAATCTAGAAACCATTCTTAAAACGGAAGGATTACTTCCAACTCGCTGGTGTAGATACGTCGACGACATCTTTGCCGTAGTTAAACAATATGATCTCCCCTTAATTCTTCAAGCAATCAACAATCTCCATAAAGACATCAAGTTCACTTATGAAATAGAAAAGGATGGGAAACTTGCATTCCTCGACCTTCTGGTAGTTAGAGAATCATTGTCATCATCGTCTTTAGAGTTTGAAATTTTCAGAAAACCCACAAACACCCAAAGAGTCATCCCTTACACTTCAAACCACTCTTTTCAACATAAAATGGCCACTTTCCACCACATGATCCACCGAATGTTGACCCTTCCCCTCAATAAAACCGGAAAAGCCAAAGAATTAGCATATATCTTCGAAACTGCTAGACTCAATGGTTACGAAAAGAGGACAATTCAAGCTATCATCCAAAAAAAGGAAAAACTTCTTCATAGGAAATCACAAACAACCCTTTCCGATTCACCTAAACCCCTGAAACGTGTGTCTGTCCCCTTCGATAAAGATATTACACAAAAGCTAAAAACTCAACTTAGGGAATTTGGCTTGGACATAGTTTTCTCTAGCAGGAACAACCAATTGGCATCGTCGTTAGGCTCCACCAAAGATTCAATAGATGTATTAGGCAGAGCAGGGGTATACAAAATTAAGTGTAAACACTGCAGCAAAATGTATGTAGGTCAAACAAAGAGAACCTTGGCAACAAGGTTCAAAGAGCATCTAGCGGAGGTGACTAAGGCTGTCAAACAGACTGACAAAGGAATTTCACATAACTTCAAATCGACAGTTGCAGAACACATCTTTACGGAAAATCACGACATAACGACGAATGACATCACAATCTTACGGACTACCTCTACACCCTGGAAATTAGACGTTGCAGAAAGCTTAGAAATTAACAAACAACAAAACACAAATCTACTAAACAAAGACCAAGGTAACGGGTACACATGGCTCTTTAACTTAATACCCAAACGACATCAAAACCGACGCAGTGGAATACCCGCTGCTACGGAATAATCAGGTTAGGTATAAAAAAAAAGGGAAGAAAAAAAAAAAAATAATTTTGTTTTTTTTTTTTTAAAATTTCTCTTATAATAAAAAAAAATTTTTTTTTTTTTTTTGGGGCGCCCCCCCCCCCCATAGAAGGGGGGGGGCGGTGTTGTCTCAGACTACCATAGAAACATTTTTTGTCTCCACAAACCTACACATGCCAAATTTGGTTCCATTTTCTTGATTAGTTCTCAAATTGTGCAGAAATTTGTATTTCATTTATATGGGAGCCCCTCCCCCCTTTCAGGCGGAAGAGGGGTCTCGAACCATATAAGAACCTTTTCCGGTTCCAAAAATCACTGCATATAAATTTTCATAACAATTGGAAGAATTATCATGATTGGCTTAAATTTGTGTTTCATTTATATGCAACCCTGCCCCCTCTACCAGAGAAAGGAGGGGTCTCGAACCACCGTAGAACCATTTCTTGCCTCCAAAATCCCCTCATACCAATATGTTTTTCCATTTTTCTTACTTCTAGAGTTATGCAGAAATTTCAGTTTCATTTGTATGACAGCCCCCCTTCTAGGAGAAGGGAGGGGTCTCAAACCACCATAGAAACATTTTTCGCCACCAGAAAATCCCACATGCCAAATTTGGTTCCATTTGCTTGATTAGTTCTTGAGTTATGCAGAAACTTCTGTTTCATTTGCATGGGAGCCTCCCCTTCTAAAGAGGGGAGGGGTCTCAAACTACCATAGAAATATTTTTTGCCTCTAAAAACTCCCACATGCTAAATTTGGTTTCCTTTGCTTGATTAGTTCTTGAGTTATGCAGAAATGTGTGCTTCGTTTGTATGGGAGCCCCCCTTTCAGAGATGGGAGGGGTCTCAAACTATCATAAGAACCTTCCCCGGCACCAAAAACTCCTGCATACAAAATTTCACGCCGATCGGTTCAGTAGTTTTCGATTCTATAAGGTTCAGATAAACAGACAGGCAGACATTCATTTATATATATTAAAAAAATATAGATATTTTCTTTCTGCATTCTTCTTCTTCATGGAGACGACATGGATTATATTTATCTAATCCAACGTGGGCCGGGACCAATTAATCCTGAAGCAAGACGTGGTCAAAGATGTGTTGCCTCAGAAAACGAATTTTGGCGGAGTCTATGTTATTGATAAAGTGATCAATTCTGGCAGTGTCATTATCGACGGTCACCCAGAATAACAAATTCGAATATCACCTTGATTTCACCTCCGTCAAATCCGATCTTGTGGTAGGATGCACCAAATGTACTCCCATGTATTTTGAGCTCAAGTGGAATCCCCAAGCTGCCTTATCTTGGTTAGAAATCACCAGTTAAACTGTCACCTGAAATCGGGCATAACTTTCATTAGAAAGGCAGTAAACCAAAGAGAACGAAATTCAATACGCCTTAACCTCACCCCCTTGATGCAAATTTGGGTAATAAACTCACACAGTTCCACTGGCAACTTTCATTGCCCCGGTCCCAATTCCCGATAATAATCTCCCTTCGAAAGCATTCCAAAACGGTAGTTCATAGTCGTTGGCATTTTATTGGAGGCCCCTTCTTCCCAAATCAAATCTAGGCCGCCGTCGCAACAATCGGTGTCGAAATCTGCATTCATTAGTCCTAATCGCCGCTATCGTCTCCGCGCGAAGGTCACCGGATTTGTTCAGCTGCACTCGGAGTTTCGAAATTTCGAGCCAACCTCCCGAATTAGCCGTAAAAAGAGGTTTATTTCCATTCTTTATAACCCCCGCGGCGGTTCGGATTCAAATTCGGTGACGTCAGACGACGCTCGCCGCAGGAATTCACGTGCTCGGAAACGATGCCACATGCAAATCCCAGGACAATAAATTTGGATTTGAGCCCGTCGGATTCTTTCCAGTCGTAATACAGCGCAATCGATGTGTTTGTCGGTTTTTGACCATGAAAGAGCAGAAAGAAGAAGAAAAAAAAACACGACGGAACATAACCTAAAATAGAAAATGCGGCCAATTAATAATTTAAAATTCGACACTCACATTGAAGCCGAAAATGAACCTTATAACAAATTCGCAATATGACAGTTTGTTGTTCGGACGAGTCTGACTCAGCAGGCCAATTATGATTGCTCGTAAGGACAGACGAAGAGCGAATCGAAAGAAGAAGAAGAAGAAGAGGAAAAAGTGCAACAAAAGCGTGCCAATGCTCGTTCGCTCGTATTGGTGCAAGGTCAATCGATAAAACAAATCCGATTGTGGCCCGCCGGGACGGATGCATGCTCGTGCAGTGGCGGCAGAAAGAAAACAGCTGACAACGAAAGCTCTATTTTTAATCACCTCGAACAATACAATCGCAGAAATTAGCAAACCGTCGCCCCCCTCAGGTGGTGTTGGTTGGTTAGTTGGTTGGTGGAATGCCAATGCGGTCAAGGAGTGACAAGGATTCGTCATTGATATTGCCGTTGCGGTGCCCATGCACACAAACAACGACGGCTGTTTGGCGAATGCGGTGTGGAGACGGAAAGGCGGCCGCCAAAGGGAAGAGGATAATAATTTTAAAATTAGAACTTGGCGCCTTTGGCGACAATAACGCCCGCCGCAACTTCGCCTAATTGGGTTATTGATGGGCTATTTTCGGCTATCGGCTAGTCGGGTCCAATAATGCAGCGCCTTCTGAGCGGCGATTCCAAAGTGGAATATTTTCGTCGGAAGATATAAATTGACAGATATTTTTCAGTAGGGCCTTAGTGACAAATGTAAAGAATGGCTTCATCAGTGAATTTCTCGAGATCGAAGACTCGTCTCATTCATCTACCACGGCCGTTTCGAGGCGGAAGCGAATTGGTGGCGGAAGAAGCAAATGTTTACTTTTGTCAGTTAGGCCCTTAAGAAAAATCTTTGTCGAAATGACTAGGGGAAACGCACCAGTACTGGCCACCAGGTTTGGGCGAAATTTCACATTCCCTAAAGTTTCTAGATCCTAGGATAAGCTGAAATTTTTGATTCTAATCCCACCCATTTATTTCATAAAACTCACGAAAGTCGTACTCAAGCAATTGTTATGGCCAAAACGGACCCACTTACCCATACCTGAATATCTAATTAGCAGAAGGGTGCCTGCACTGTGTCATTAACAAAGCCCCGAATCCGGGTCGTCCGTCGCCGAAAATATCCATTCACCTTAATAATTTATTCCTTCCTTCGATTTCGCCGTCCCCGCGTCCGGCATTTTCCCCTATTCGTAAACGGAGGGGGGGTCATGCATACATTACCCTGCCTTGAGAACGCGCGGCTGGAGAAATGAAACAGTTTTACACGCATTGCCATTGCCGACCGACCGCATTGACCCCGGCTACCCCTGCCTGGAATCGGGCCGCTTCCTGCCTTGTCCGAAGAGTGATTTATAATTCCGACACACAAACCTACAGGCAGCAGAAGTCATAGTTTCAGTCCTAGATTGCCAGCAGACACGCGAGCGAAGCTCGGGAGTTTGTTTCGGTTGCCATGTGCGGCATTCGAACCTGCATTAACTCGAATCCCAGTAGCCAGGAACTTTCTGCGACAGTAGGGCAGGATTTTCCGGGGCAAGGTTGACTAAATGCGATGGGAGAGATTTAGTTACTGTTGATGAAATGACGATCTCCGAAACTTGCTGATTTTTCCCGTGCACTGGACAACCTATTCTGATGCTTGCCAAACTAATAATCCTAGCCTAGAATTTGTTTCAGCCTAAAGACTGTACTCGAAAAAAATGAGACACACAAAAATGGTCGCCAAAAATGTATTTTTAGTTGGATTCTTTCAGGGAATAAACGACAACATTATGGTTAGGTTTCTTCTTCATTGATTTATTGGATCTTCTCTCCATGACCGAATGCCCGTACTTTGTCCTTGACACCACTCGTAAGGTTTTGGGCAATAGTGAGGCCGACTTCTTTTCATACTATTACCAAAGATAACATAATGCAAAAAGATACACGACTCTTGCGATTCACAGGAGACATGAATAGCGCTGCCTGGTAAGCAAAAATCCAACTAGTACACTGTTAATATAATGCGTGTGAAATGTCAATCTCAACGTCAAACTCAGTTGACTATTACACCTTCTTCATCCCTTATACACGCTCATCCGGATTTACCCAAAATTGAGTAAATTGACTAAACCAAAATCATCTATGTATATAAAAATGAATTTCTGTCGGTCTGTCTGTCTGAACCTTATACACTCGGACACTACTGAACCGATTGGCGTGAAATTTTGCATGGAGAGGTTTTTGGGACCGGCGAAGGTTCTTAAGATAGTAAGAAACCCCTCCTTTCTCTGAAAGGGGGGGGGCTCCCATACACATGAAACACATATTTCTGCATTTCTCGAGAACTAATCAATCAAATGGAACCAAATGTAACAAGTGGAGTTTTATGGAAGCAATAAATCTTGGTTCGAGAACCCTCCTCTCTTTAGAAGGGGGGGCTCTTACAAATGAAACTGAAGTTTCTGCATAACTCGAGAACTAATCAAGTAAATTAAATCAAATTTGGCAAGTAGAGGTTTTTGAATACAAGAAATGTTTCTATGGTAGATCAAGACCCCTCCCCCTTTTGAAGGGGGGGGGGGATACAAATTAAACACACATTTCAACACAATTTTTAGCATTACTCGAGAGCCAATGAAGCAAATGTAACCAAATTTGGCATGTTGAGGTTTTTGGAGGCAATAAATGTTTCTATGGTAGTTCAAGGCCCCTCCCCCTTGTGAAGGGGGGGGGGACATAGAAATTAAACACAAATTTCTGCATAACTCGAGAACTAATCAAGCAAATGAAACCACATTTGGCTTATGAGGGTTTTTGAAGGCAGGATTTATCTATCTTCCATTTATATAAAAATGAATTTCTGTCTGTCTCTCTGTCTGTCTCTCTGTCTGTCTGAACCTTATAGACTCGGAGACTACTGAACCGATCGGCGTGAAATTTTGTATGGGGTTTTTGGGATCGGGGAAGGTTCTTAAGATAGTTAGAGACCTCTCCCATCTCTGAAAGGGGGGGGCTCCCACACAAATGAAACACATATTTCTGCATTACTCGAGAACTAATCAAGCAAAGGAAACCAAATTTAGCATGTGAGAGATTTTAGAAGCAAGAAATGTTTCTATGGTAGTTTGAGAACCCTCCCCTTTCTAGAACGGGGGGCTCCCATACAAGTGAAACAGAAGTTTATGCATAACTCAAGAACTAATCAAGCAAATGGAACTAAATTTTACATGTAGAGTATTCTGGAAGAAAGAAATGTTTCTATGGTGGTTCAAGACCCCTCCTCTCTCTAGAAGGGGGGCTCTCATACAAATGAAACTGAAATTTCTGCATAACTAGAGAAAATAAAGCATATGGAACCAAATTTGGATTTTGAAGGCAATAAATGTGTCTACGGCAGTTCGAGACCCCTCCTCTCTCTAGTAGTGGGGGGGAGGCTCCCATACAATTGAAACACAAGTTTATGCATAACTCGCAAAGTAAACAAGTAAATGGAACCACATTTGGCAAGCGGGGTTTTTGAAGGCAAGAAATGTTTCTATGGAGGTTTGAGATCCCTCCACCTTCTGAATGAGGGGTCTCCCATACAAAAGAAACACAAATTCCTGCATAACTCGAGAACTAATCAAGCATATGGGACCAAATTTGGCATGTGGAGGTTTTTAGAGGAGAGAAATGTTTCTATGCTAGTTTGAGACTCCTCCGCCTCCTGAAAGAGAGGTCTCCCATACAAATGAAGCACGAATTTCTGCATAACTCGAGAACAAATCAAGCAAACGGAACCAAATTTGGCACGTGGAGGTTTTTGAAGGCAATAAATGTTTCAAAGGTGACTTGAAACCCCCCCCTTTTCTGTAAGGGTGGCTCCCATACAAATGAAACACAAATTTCTGCATAGCTCGAGAACTAATCAAGCATATGAAACCAAGTTTGGCAGGTGGAGGTTTTTGAAGAAGAGAAATATTTCTATGGTGGTTAGAGACACCTATGCCTTCTGAAAGGAGAGACTCCCATAAAAATGAAACACAATTTTTAGCATAACTCGAGAGCCAATGAAGCAATGAAACCAAATTTGGCATGTTGAGGTTTTTGGAGGCAAGAAATGTTTCTGAGGCAGTTCAAGACCCCTCCGCTTTATAAGGGGGGGGGGGGTCCATACTAATTAAATTCAAATTTCTGCATAACTCGAGAACTTGTAAAGTAAATAAAACCATATTTGGCATCTGGGGTTTTTTTGAGGCAGGATTTCTATATATATAAAAATGAATTTTTGTCTGCCTGACCCTTATACACTCGGAAAGTTATGAATCGACCAACGTGAAAATCTGTATGAAGGGGTTTTTGGAGCTGGGGAAGGTTCTTATGATTTTGAGACCCCTTATCTTTCAGGAAGAAGGGCTCCCATACAAATGAGACACACATTTCTTCAAAACTCGAGAACTAATCAAGCAAATCGAATCAAATTTGGCATGTGGGGGGTTTTGAAGGCAAGAAAGTTTCTATGGTGGTTCAAGGCCCCTCCCTTTCTGAAAAGCTCCCATACAAACGAAACATAAACTTCTGCATAACTCGAGAACTGATCAAGCAAATGGAACCAACTTTGGCATGTGGAGGGTTTTGAAGGCAATGATTGTATGGTGGTTTGAGAAACCACCCCCCTCTGAAAGGGAGGGCTCCCATACGAATGAAACACAAATTTCTACCAAGCATGAGAATTATCCAGGTTACTAACACACAAAACGTGTATTTTTCGGGTAAGAAGCATGTTCTGATAGAAGTTTCAAGCCCTGCTTAGTCAAGAAAAAACTCATTCAAAAATCAAAAATCTCAAAAATCAATCAAGAAATGATCGAATTATTAGAGTTCAGTGTTTTAAGTTTTCGCGACGGTGGCCATTTTTTACTTTTCTATTTGGCATGCAACCATTGCTATAAGCCTGCTATTTGCGCTCCGGAATAATATAGAGACCGTTTAAATTTCCAAGCCGTTCTAGAAATTTTACACAACGCTTAAGGTATGCGACGACCAAAGGAAAACTACAATTAAGGTCTGTATCCACATTAATCCGGACACCTTCAAATCATTGTAACTTTTGAAATATTGCACGTAGAAATGAAAAATTTCACTGTGGTATAGCTGAGAGTCTACGATGAAAAAGACTATGATTGATGTTAACATTTCATGTTTAGTATTCAAGATGGCGACGAAAGAAAAACAAGTGCGCGAGCGAATTTTGTACGGGCGTACGGCAAATCCTGACTTGTCAATACGGGACCTCGCAAAAACATTGGATTTGCCTAAATCCACTGTTCACGATGTGCTCAAATCATTTTCGGAACGTTTGACGGTGGAGAGGAAACCGAGAAGTGACAAAAACATTGGACGCGCTGATCCTGTCATGGACCGAAAGGTGAAAAGGATATTAACGAAAAACCCAAATCTCTCCATTCGAACGGTGGCTCGTAAAATAGGGATGTCGCCTGGTTTTGTCCAAAAATCAAAACAACGTTTGGGACTTAAGTCGTATAAAGTAAAAACAGTTCCAAATCGCAACGACAAACAGAACTTGGCAGCAAAATCACGGGCTCGACGTTTGTACTGCGAATATTTGACGAAGTTTTCATGCGTTGTTATGGACGATGAAACTTATGTCCTGGAGGATTTCAAGCAGCTTCCAGGGCTGGCTTTTTATTCTGCTATGGCCAGAAATGCTACAGCTGAGCATTTCAGAACGAAGAAGGCATCGAAATTTCCCAAAAAATACCTTGTGTGGCAAGCAATTTGCACGTGTGGCAAAAAGAGTAAATCTTTCGTCACTACAGGCACAATCAACAAGGAGATCTATCAGAAAGAGTGTCTGCAGAAGCGATTGCTACCCTTCATCAAAAGTCACAAAGAAAACCTTTGTTCTGGCCCGATTTGGTCTCATGTCACTATGCTAAAACTGTGAGTGAGTGGTACCAAGCAAATCAAGTGAACATTGTACCAAAAACCTCAAACCCACCAAATTGCCCAGAGCTACGACCAATCGAGAGATATTGGGCTCTGATGAAGCGGAAGCTTTCTGGAAAGAAGCAAGGAATCAAAGACATCAAACACTTCCAGCAAATTTGGACAAAGACGGCTTCTACGATTTCTGAAGAGTCTGTACAAACCCTAATGGACGGAGTTAAGCGCAAAGTTCGAAAATTTTATGCAAATACCGAATAACTATGTTTTGTCTTCACGAATTGTTGAAACACATCCCATGAATCTGAAATAAACAACTACGACGGAAATATAATGCGAAATTTATGTTTTATTCATGTTTTGAGGTGTCCGGATTATTGCGGATACAGACCTTATTTTAATCACCCCTGGCTGCCAATTGCCTAGAATTAAGAACGGAATTTGAAAAATGTTAGATAAACTCAAACAAACTCTTTAACTAGGAAAACTGAATTGGTCGTCCTGAAAAGGACGGATTTCAAATGGTCCGCATTTGAATTTAAACCTCCTTGGTCTTTTGCTGAAGCAGATTATTGCATCCGTCTTACCAAAAATTGGCTAGCAATAGGATCACACACGAGTACTCACCGGCTGGCTACAAATACAGCACTGCACATTTAGAAATTATTAAGTTCACACGAGACGTAATTCATGTTTGTAAAAAGTTGAGGATCGTAAAGAAAGATTTTGTGTTAAATTGTGTCTCCTGAAGCTGACAGATACGCAATTCGACAAAAGATGTGTTTGATTGAATTTATTTTCACATCTCTTTCAACTCATTCTTATGTGCCCAAAGGACGCTTGCATGTGTCGGTCTCAGGGCTCCGAAATGTACAAGCCATTTTGGAAGTGTGTGATATTGACCTAACTGAACGCTGTCTTTTTGAAGATTGAACTTGCTGATCACGAGACGCCATTGAGCTTTTGCCCAGATTTTTTTTTACAAAAAGTAACTAGATCTCCTTCAAAGCTTCCGGTAAACCAGGTTTAGATCACCCGGTGAAAATGTCCCACATCTAACAATGAACAGAGTCCTGATTTCCCACACAAATCTACAAAAATTCTTATAAACTTACTTGAAATCGACCTTCAGACTGCCTTTTCATCTCCTCTGGAATTCTATAAGATCGTTCAAAATGCTTTGTCTTGTTTGAATTTCTGTTGATATCAAC
The DNA here is from genome assembly GCA_024533555.2 of Aedes koreicus. Classification (NCBI taxonomy): domain Eukaryota; kingdom Metazoa; phylum Arthropoda; class Insecta; order Diptera; family Culicidae; genus Aedes; species Aedes koreicus. The sequence continues at coordinate 161,675 of JAHHFK020002206.1, read as the reverse complement.
CTTTAAAAAAAAACCTGGTGCACTGCACGATCTTTCCAAACACGTGTATCCAGATCTACGTGAATCCAGATCTACGTCGAAATACCATTTTGCCAAAATAGCGATTTTTTTTCGACCTGCGAGATTCGAGCTGATGCGGGATTCATCCGTATGGATTGTTTTAGAGCTGATACATCTGAAGAAAAAAAAATTACCTCGCTAGGCTAAGTTTAGGCAATTTTTTATTTTGTTCGGTAAATCCAAATGCCAGCATTCAAAAATTAAGTGCGTGAAGGCCAAATGAATTTCGACCACCGCAGCGGGCAAAATGTCAAAACGTACCCCATTCATTACAGCGTCCGTTGTTTCGAATCCGCTCTCATCGCGAAGCAAGTCATAACCCGAAACCGAGCGATGCAATTTCCAGATCGCCGAATTTCGACGTTCTTCGTGACCTGGTAAGCGGTTTTTCGTTCTTTTACCTTATCGCCCAGTCAGCAGGCGAGCTCCCGAAAAAAAAAACTTAAACGAGCGACCAGAGCAGTGAGAGCGCCGCTAAGAACTCAGAACAACTACTTGTGACAGCTGCGCATTGGGGTTCCGTCAGGTGGTGGCGGTGGCGACCTTGTAATAATATTCGAAAACGCAAACCCACGGTTCGTTCTCGATTCTGGTGCTGCTGCTGCTGCTCGTCTGCCCATCTGAGAGCGCGGTTTTGGTCCGAAAAAAAAATGAAAATCTAGAATACAGCCAAATTGGAAACACAAACACGTGGCCCCTCGCTCTCACGTCGAGACTGCTGCGATGTTCATCGGTTGCTGCGGCGACCGAAATATTTCCATTTTCGTATTATTTCGGCTGAAGTGCATCCAAAGGTGGCCGGGGACTGTACGAGCACAAAAGCTAGCCAAAGGCTTAGAAAGAAGAAGCGGGAGAAGAAGCAGAAGGTAGTTCAGTTCAGTCAGGTCGTAAGCTGAGCTGGCGCTTGTGATGGCTACCGCGTGCTGTTGGCATAACACTGCGGAGAGGTAGAGACACAGGGGGAGAGAGAGAGAATGAGAAAGAGTACATCCTTGAGGTAGGAACTCTTTTCGCACCGAATCTCTTCAGATTTGCAGTAGTGGTAGGGTGAAGCATCATATTGTGTGTGCTTCAAATGCATCGCAACCGAGCGGGGACGTTTGCCCTGGCTGCTTTTCAGGTTTTCGCTAGTTGTATCATCTTGCAGAGAAGTAGTAGGCCATTAAGCACTCATTTGCTCCAGTTCTCTCGACTGCTGCTGCCCTCTGCTGGACCCTCTTGTCTTTATCTGTGTCTCTCGACATTTTCAAGGGACGTGCACACTCAAACTACCGGAGACAGTGTAATGCACGTTCATAGGAGGAATGTGGAATTTATTTAAATTAGCTTTGTGCCATGCGGGAATGTTGATTAGTGGAAACGATGCAGGAGGTGTTCTTTGAAGAATTGATAGCTACAAGAACAATTGTAATTGTTTGCAGATTTGAGACATCAAAAGTTATTTTGTATGCAACTGAAGTCAATTGATATTGTAGAGATTTCACTGATGTTAGACTGCCTGTTTATTGAACAGGTAGCTAAATTTCTGAAATTTTTGGAGTCTTTCATAAAATGAGAAAACATCATCTCAAAAATGCCAGAGACATTAGGTGTACATCTTCGCGACTGAAACATCAAAGCGAAACGATAAGTTTCCGTTCGCATTGATTTCCATTATAATTCACCTTACACAGAAAAAAATAATGGATTTTGACGGGCGCGTTAAATTTACCCTCGTTTAATTTCAAGCCAAAGGAGTTTTCGACGGTGGCAATTGTATTCGAATTGAAGAATGATTTGCTTATGAACTGCAAATGTGTTCTTGGTCGATAGAGTGGACTTTTTGTTGATCAGCGGATGTAGAATAAAGGGTGTTCCGATCAAAATTTGGTCAAACAGTAATGTGTGTGAGTCGATCAAAGTTTTTATTAATAAGTCAAATTCTTTTTCTTTTTCAAGTTCAGTTAATACAGAATACAGGAGAAATATTCTGCTAAGCTTCCTTTTTACCGAATGCGAATTGCCGGGACTTTCGTTTAACACCTGCCATAAGATTTTGTACAGTCTCCTTGTCCACTTTATTCGCCGCAGAACGCCAGTTTGCCTTGAACTGTTTCTCGCTCACAACAGCTTTTTGAGTCTTCTTAAGGTTCCGCTTGACGATGGCCCAATATTGTTCGATTGGGCGGAGCTCTGGTGTGTTGGGAGGGTTCTTGTCCTTGGGCACCACTTGAACGTTGTTGGCAGCATACCACTCCATGACCTTTTTCCGTAATGGCAAGATGCCAAATCTGGCCAAAATAGAACGGAACAATTGTGTCGCTTCAGGAAAGGCAGTAGACGTTTTTGTAGGCACTCGCTCAGATAAATTTCCTGGTTGACGGTTCCGGTCGCAATGTAAACGTTGCTCTTCAATCCACAGGTACAGATGGCCTGCCACACCAGATATTTCTTCGCGAACTTTGACAGTTTAATGTGATTGGGAAACTAGGAGAATTTAAAATTAACACTTCATATGATCACTTTAACAAAAATAAAAATAAAATATTGAAGCACCTTTTCAAAATTATCACTAGTTAACGTGAGCAAATTCCTTTAAATTCCACTAGAGGAATTTAAAGGAATTAGCTCGCGTTTACTAGTGATAATTTTGAAAAAGTGCTTCAATATTTTATTTTTATTTTTGTTAAAGTGATCATATGAAGTGTTAAGATTAAATTCTCCTAGTTTCCCAATCACAATAGTTCTACTAATACGCTCAAAACATTTTTAAATAAAGTAAAAGTGAGTTTAATGTGGTTGAAAATATCTGCCACCTTTCCCCGTCCGGTTGCCGTTTAAAATTCCTGTCCAGGAAGCTGTTTAAAGTCTGCCTTGACGTAAGTTTCATCGTCCTGTACCACGCAATCAAACTTCGTCAGCAAACTTCGTCGTGTACAACTTTCGCCATCGTGCTTTGGCCGACGTGTTTTGTTTATCGTCGCGATTTGGAGTCACCACTTTCTTGTAAGTCGACATTTCAGCTCGTTCTTTAGCTCTATCCACTGTTGAAGGCGCCACTCCCAGCTTCTTTGCGACATCTCAGACGGAGAGGTTGGGGTTCCGCTCGAAACAGAGGGCAACTTTTTGTCGTCGCTGTGGCCTCCAGTTTTCGATTTCCCCCCGATCCAGCTTTTCTGACTGTCGATAAACGTTTACCGAACACTTTTAATACGTTGGTAACAGTTGATTGAGCTACATTCAACAATTTCGCCAACTTGGCGTGAGAGTAGTTTGGATTTTCGCGATGCACGTGTAAATTTGCGTTGCTTCTCTTCCTTCGACGAAATTTTTGATAACTGAAGTGCTAACCTCAAAATTAAAATGGAGGCATGATGCTACACGCACACATCTTCAAAATGAGGGGTGTGCAAAATTTTCAATGCACGATGAAAGGAAATGCGTCAAGTTTAAGTCGGCCAAATTTTGATCGAAACACTCTTTATTACCATCACTATCAGAATTCAAAAGCAGTTAAAATAATATTCACTGTCCGGTTGATGATAGGAAAACAGTGAAAACACTTTCACTAACGATGTTTTCATGTCGAACGAAAAATAAAACGACATTCCTGAGAATTGTAGTATTAGATTGAAACATGTTAAAACAACCCGTTCAATGAACAAGTTGAACATGCGTACGGGACGCCAATAAATCTTGGAATGGTTTTTATTTTTCATTAGAATCATTCATTCTTTAATATTCATGTAGGTCTTTACATGATTACTATTATTAGTTTTCTTTCAAACGCTGTTGTTCAAAAGAATAAAATGCCCTGACGACGATTTCGCACGATCGAAGATCTTCTTTTGTTCAGCGGATTTTCTTGGCTTCCCTTTCTCCCTCATGAATAACTTCCTTAAATTCTTAAAACCTTCATTTTAGAAGCCTAAAAACGCTTCGATGCCCTTCCGGGCGGCCTTAAGACAATAGGCCGGAACCTTAGCTATGGCCGATAAAAAGATGGATGTTGACATGTTCTTCAGCTCTTTCGAGACCTTGGCGATGAGCTGCTCCTGCGTTTTTATGAAACTATTATCAAATTCTTCGTTTAAGGGTTGGCGGTTTTCATTGAATATGTTTGAATACATATCGGCTCCATTTAAAGCCCAAAAAATTACTGTTATAACTGTAGATCTTATGTTTTGAGCTTAAGGATTGGTTTCAATGGCGTGTGTGTGTGGGTTGTTTTGCTACTTTTTCAGTTTTTATTTATTTTATTTTATATTTATTATATTCTGTTGTTATGTGTTTTTTTCTGTATGTGGTCTTTTTCTTCTTTTTTCTTTAATGTCGTATTATTCATCGTTTCTTGTTCTCGTTGGTCTTTATAATAATTCTATTTATTTTCATCTTTGTTTATTCACTCCATCACAATATTTTATTTTTTACATTTTATATTTTATTAAAATTTTCATTATTTTATAACGTTTCACCCTTTTGGATTTTTGTTGCTTTTTTACATTTTTTTTTTTCGGTTTTTTGTTCTGGGTGTGCCTTGGTTTCTCTGTGCCTTTTTTTTCCACCGAATTTTTACATTTTGCCCGTGTGCCTTTCTTTTCGTGTGGGTTTTTTTATACCGCTGTCCTTTCCGGCCGCGTCCCCCTTCGCCTCCGGGGCACAATCTTCCCCCCCGTTTTTTCCCATTTTTTTTTGATATAATATGTAAAATTAAAATTCAACTGAAAATATGGAGAAAAGAAGTCATTGAACACCCTCGCACTGAAAATCAAGAAAAAGCATTGGTTACGTAATTTTTACCTTCCAAATCCAACCTTTTTGGGGTTTTTTCTATGTCTCCTTAAAACAATATTTAAAAATTTTTCCATTGGGTCCAGCGGGAATCCGTATTGCAATTCAAAAATTTTGATTTTTTTTAGAAAAAAAAACTTTTTTGAAAAAAAAAAAATGATTTCTTGGAACACCCTAATGCGAAAATGGTCACCCAAATAGCGAAATAAAATGAATACGAGTCTAATATTTGTCGATAACGAAAAACTACAAGGTTCAGCCCAATGGGGTTGTACGCAAAGGTAACGTAGGACTATGTAGCAATGTGCAATCGAATTCGCCTCCAGTCGCCTAATTGTTTAAAGGGTTTTCGAAATTGGTTTCGCTCAAAAAATAACTGCAATACACTAAACAGGTTACCCTAAGAAACATGTAATATACAAGAACGATATTACAGATGGTTTAACCAACAATCAATATGCAATTAGCGATACGAAATTGATTCACTGTTGTAGAACCCCTTGGTCCGAAGTACACCTTGAAGCCAGCACCTTGCTATACATATTTGCGCCTTTGTTTCAATTTGCTGTGTTATTTTGACAGAATATTTGAGCGTGTGTTCGTGTGTGTTCATTATTAGGAGCGTATTATTAAGCTTGGGACCGATGTGCTAGTACTGACTGAGCCAAGAAAAAAATCGTATTTGTTCGGGACCTACTGGTCTTAAAGTTAGTCTATGGTTTAACCGTACCGGTTGCAGTTGGGATTATAACCCGAATTGGTGGTTAGGTGCTTCTTATGGTAATTGTTTATGCGGGTAGACATTTAGGACATTTTTACCCAAGAGACTGGCTTCATCCACCACCAATTGCATACGATTTCTTCTAGGCCTATGTGTGTACAACACTGCAAAATGTGCAAATGTCGAAAACACTATGGCTTCGACATACGATATTTTTCGCAACCGCCCATTTCGAACAACTCTCTTTTCCAGTTATTTTGGAGGCCTTGAAAGGGGCCGTTTTGGGGTCAGGGGAACAGCTAGTGTAGCCACCTCACTTCGTCATGAAGCTGAAGCTTAAAGCTTGAGCAACTCACGTAAATAGTTTGCAGCCCTATGCTGCGACATTTTACTTACACTTCCTCAAAATAATTTGTTTCTTATCGAATGGTATGGACTCTATCCATCGCACTAGAACGCAAGAAACACTTTTAAACACTGATTGGAATTCGAAGATTTTTTTTTTTTATTTTTTTTTTTTTTTACTTACATTTCTTTATCTCTCTCCGCCTCCCACCGTACCCTATTTTAATATTCCTAATTTTGTTTACTTTTCCTCCTTGCTTCATATTTTTACATTTTTTCCCCCCATAAAATAAAAAAAAAAAACCAAAAAAAAACAAAAATAAACATAAAAAAAACAAAAAAAATAAACCAATCAAACAAAATTCCACCCATTTTTTTTTAATATTTTTTATTTTTTCTTCTTGAATTTAATATATACCAACGAACTTCACACTTCACATGCCATAAAACATAAATTATCACATGCCATCAAACAGTGGACTGCGATTGCAAATAAGCACACATCAAACGACCCTTAGTGATTTGCAATACTGAATCATCTTATGTAACATTTATAATGTATCGAATAATAAATATGATATACTCTTATGTTTGGTTCAATTTTGAGTTTCGTTTGTGTGAAAGCATCCCCCCTTCCAGAGGGGGGGGGGGGGGGGGGGGTCTCGAACCACAGTAGAAACATTTTTTGCCTTCAAAAACTTCCACATGCCAAATTTGGTTCCATTTGCTTAGTTAGTTCTCGAGTTATGCAAAAAATCCAGTTTCATTTGTATGGGAGCCCCCCATTCTAGAAGTGGGAGGGGTCTCGAACTACCAAATAATCATTTCTTGTCTTCAAAAACTTCCACATGTCAAATTTTATTCCATTTACTTGATTAGTTCTCGAGTTATCAGAAGTTCCTGTTTCATTTGTATGGAAGCCCACTCCCCCTTCTAGAGGTGGGAGGGGTCTCAATCTACCATAGAAACATTTCTTGCCTTCAAGTACTTCCACATGTCAAATTTGGTTCCATTTACTTGATTAGTTCTTGAGTTATTAGAAGTTTCTGTTTCATTTGTATGGGAGCCCCCCCCCCCTTCTAAATGTGGGAGGGGTCTCAAATTGCCATAGAAACCTTATTTGCCTTCAAAAACTTGCACATGACAAATTTGGTTCCATTTGCTTGATTAGTTCTTGAATTATGCCGAAATTTGTGTTTCATTTGTATGAGAGCCCCCCATTCCATTGGTGGGTGGGGGGGGGGGGGGGGCTTTGTGATCTTAAACCATCATAAGAAGCTTGCCCAGTCCCAAAAGCCCCTGCATACAAATTTTCATGCCAGCCGGTTAAGTAGTTTCTATGTCTATAAGGGTCAGTTCGATAGAAATTCATTTTTATATTTATAAGAAATACAATAGTTTTTTTATTTAAAATTAATAGTTTTCAATAATGGAATTGATGAGTAGAAAGATTTGCAATCGATCGGTGCAAAAATCTTGAAAATAGGTCATGAAATGACTTAGTTATTAACTTTCAAAACCTAAGCATATTTCGTGACGCTCCAAATTTTCGTAATCGCAACGTGTACCCCTATATTGAAAACAAAGACGTAGTCCTACGACAAAACTATACCAATTTTGGCGAAATTTCTTAGAGAAAAATATGAAGTTATTCGAGGCCTTCGCAATAAAAAAAAAACCAAGAAAAAGCCATTGTTACGTAATTTTTCCATACAAAATGAAATATTGTACTGAAATTTCAGTAATTTTCCTTGAATTAACACTGAAAAATGTTCCATTTAAGATGTCAAAAATAAAAATCGGGTCGGCAGGTCAGGAGTAATGATGTTTTGAAGGGTATTAAAAAAAAAGAGAAAAGATTTTTCGGACCACCCTTACAGGGAAACGGTCACCTTAATGGCGGATTAAAAATAAATGCGACGCTAATCAATTATGTTCAAGAGCTATTTTGACCAATTTTGACGAAATTCTGAGACTCACTATAACTGTTTTCTTTTCTGTGGAATTAGTGTATTTTGATTGTTTCCTGGTTTCTTCGGGACCCATTTTTAAATTTGACGAAAAGCTTCTAAAGGAAATCTCAGAGAACTTAAAAATTCGCCATTTTCGGTTGTTGGCATACATTTAGTACTGATTTAAGAAACCTTGGAGCATGAATTTCATATTTTTAAATCATTTGAAATCTAGATGTTCAACGTTGCGGCCTTCCCGGAAAAATTCTGATACCAAAACTAAACATTCAATTTGTGATGTTAAGTTTTAGTAGTCATTATTAGTTTTGACATTACTCGGTAAATTACCCAGAAAATATTCCAATATCACCATTTTGTGTAGTTCAAACCAAAATGACCAAATCCAAGCTGGTGGAAGCTATGAAAAAACGCTCTTCGGAATCAAAAGGCAGTCAATTCAGCGCCAACATTTGATTTATAGCGTGAATCTGATTTTGTAAACAAACACGTTGCTAATTTATCGGAAGTTGAATACAATTCCTTCAAATTGAATATATCAGCGGATAGAGATAAAACTCCTCTTCCTTAAAGAGTGCTTAATTTGTATTTGTGACCTTTTGTTCAAGAGAAAATACGAAAGCCATTGTTTACAAAAGTAGATTCGCCCTAATCTAATGTTGGCGCTGAATTGATATCTCACTACCAGTCAGAAAGTCATTCGTGAGAGCTCTCGTTGACTGAACGTTCATGATTCAAAATCGCCGATTGTGACACTCCGAAAATTCGCCACAAAAAACTACAGAAATCGCTTCAGTGGCCCTAAATTTTAACGAAAATAAAACCCAACCCCACCTCAACCCACATCGCCACCAACTCGCCCCGCTAGCCCATCAATAAAGTGTGATTGCTATCGTCCGAAGATTGCGCACCACCCCGCGAACCAATCCAATGAATTATCACCAATCCACCTCAAGCACGACTGGACTCGGCAGTCATCCGCAGCACTCGTCTTGTCAGCGAGCATCAAATTTGCGGTTTCGTTCGTTTCAATCTCGGCTGCGACTGCGAGATTGTGTCACCAACCGACTGACTGACTGACTGGAGGAATCGCTCTGCATCGCCAGCCGAGCTCCCTCTTCGGTGCTCGTTACCTAATCAAATTGTCGTGATTTCGATCGCGTTCGCGCTTGGCTTGGCGCTCGGTGGTGTGCGTGCGTGGCGGATCGTTTGCTAAATGAAGCCAATTGAAAACAATTGCGGATGGGCCGTGGAAAGATGTTGCCCTCACACTCTGTCCCCCCCTCCATATGAGATGGCTGACGGCGAGAGAGTGTGTGTGTGTGTGGCAGGAAACAATTCATTCCGGCGCAGGAGAATCGTTATCAGAACGAGCTCAAATGGGGCAAAGTATTTATAGCGAGAGAATGACGGCTAGGTAGAGTTTAAGTTGTTTAAAAACAATCAAGTAGGCTGAGCGAAGTAAACCCACCGAGCGAAAAGTTTGACGTTTTTCGATGATAAGTTTGAACTTACAATCGGGAACCTCTTTTCTTCTCGACATCCAGGTGGAGGCGGTCAACTTTTAGACCGACAGTCCAAACAGTCGAGTGCTATAAATGTTTATGGAGTGTTGTTTTTTTTCTATTTTTTTTTCCACCAGCGCAGCAGCGTTCGAACGATTCCCATTCATCGTCGATGGCTGTGGTTGTTGTGACTATGGGGTTTTTATTTTTCGCTTCTCATGTAGTACGAGAGCATGGCACTAAAGCCGCAGCCAATAGATGACGATGGTGGCACGACGATGATGATTGCGCTGATTAGAAAAGTGTAGCGGCACTCGCGTGTGTGTATGTGTGTGTGTGTCAACGTGCGGTGCAAATAGATAGTCAAACTGGAGTGACTTTTTGTTTGTTGTCGTCGCTTTTTAATGATGGGTCATTCTAACGAACTAGTTGGAAACGACTAGAAAAGGGAAAATAGACAGTCTTTTGCAATGGCATCGTAAAGTGGAACGATGCGGGTGAAATTGTATAACCAATGTAACGCTTTACGTGAGGGGAAAACGGTAGTTGTTGATCATTGAACGAAACAATTTAACCTCACTTTTTTTTTTTTAAACATGCAGCCCAGATGATACTGTCGAATCCGTTAAATGATGAACCGTTTTTGCAGTCACACATCCGACGGGATTAGCCCCGTTTTCGGAAGAAATGATATCCTAATGCAATTAGCCCGGTAAGTTATGAACTAGGCCATCGTTCCCTGACACATCTCAGGTGAAGTTGCCTAACCTAACCCGGTACATGTGCTACCACGGTGGGGGTGGCAATGGTAATCCAATAAATTGGCTTCTGTAATTAAAAGTAGTGCTGGCAGCAGCTGCATTCTGGAACGGTTCTAGGGGCGGAGGCATTCTGATGGCTGTGTGGTCGCCCGCTTGACTGACTGACAGACAGGTGTGCGATGTATTAGGAAAGGTGCTGTTGCCTGACGACTGCGGGTAACCCGGTAACCTCAATGAGATTATTATGGGCTCTGCCGGGTGTTGGCTTCTGTGCCGCGTTGGCTTCGTTTTGGAACCGCGATGAAGGGTTCAACGCGGAGATGGTTGGAATCGAAAATTTATGAGTGTAAAATTATAGTGAGGCCCTTTGGGATAGGGGCTAAGATTAAGGTAGGGCTGAATCAATTACGCTGGAACGAGAAATGTCAAATGGGAAGCACAATTCTGCTACTAATTTAGGAGAAATATGAGTTGCAAATAAATGTTTCGCGATAGTAATATTCTAGCGGAAAATTCTCCTTGTGAAATTGATGTATACATCGTTCGTTGCGATCAGTTGTTTTGTAAAAACAAAACGTCGTTTGTGTGGTTTAAAACCATTAGTAAGGATGCTGTTGGGGCCACTCACAAAGTGCAGTAGTGGTTTTTGATTGGTAAAACACTTTCAACTTGCACAACTACATTCTACGAAATATTGTTCTACTGGATCTAATATCTGCATCAAGCAGGTGGAACTTAATGAAGAGCAATCTTTTCTAATCCACCTAAAACTACGATTGAAGGATTTGGTGAAATTAGAGTCGCTAGAATCTTTGTGCCTTCTGGCAACTGTATTGACTTCCAACCCTAGCAGCACACTTGTTGCAAATTGGTTAATGAAACTTGTTAGTAACTCGTTCTAGTTACACTCAAGTTGCTGCAACCTTTTTTAAACGGTTGTGAGTTGCTTGGGAAGCTCGTATATTTTGTACTAACCGGATTAGACTCGGTCCCTAACCTAATGGTTTCATTATTTTCAATCCGCTTAAACAATCGCAATTCCACATGATATAGTGGGCGGAATATTATAATTTCAGATACCTCAATGCAGACGTCTTCCAAATTTGGCAGTTTGACAGGTAATCGGTGTGTGTACCTGGTACCTCATAGCAAGATGCTAAGAAGCGGACCGGAAGATTCTATGAGATTCCTCCACCAATTCACTATTGAACCAATTGAAATTGAGTTAAAACTCGTTCCATGTCGCAAAAAAACGATTTTCGAAGGCTTCGCTAACACAGACATAACTTTTGAGTACCATTCGATTTTGGCCCCGCTCATACGAACATTGCATTCCACTACTTAAGCACGGTACTCAGGTGCCGACCAAAGTAACACAAAACCCGCAATATTGGTTGCAACTACTTGATGGGGACTTACTTGAGTCACATTGGAATTATTTCTTCCGATTTGTAACAAGTGTGCTGCTAGGCGGGGATCTCGCTCTCGAATTTCTAGATTCTAGAACTAACATTCTTCTTACCGGATGCTGCTTTCATTTCACGAGAGTTTAAGATTCAAGAGAAATCGACCTCTAAAGTTATTGTTTACAAGTGGCTTTTAGGCCCTTAACATGAATTACTCGAGAAAAGATCCCATTTGCCTTCAAAGAACTTGTCCCAGATTATTGCCGGCACAAATTCTGCTCGACTTTGAAGCAGATTTTAGAATTCGCTGTACTATCCTTGTGTCTTTTTGTGCCGTTTTAACGAGGAATTTTTGTTTACCACCATTAAAATCACATTCGACATTTCAAATAACTTCCATTGCCTTCCTTCTGTTCTCTGCAAAATATCGATTTCTTAGATGAGATCTCGTTGATTTTTCTTGAAGAAATGGATAACATTTTTCCAAGCACCTAAAATGGTAAAGCTCACCATGCTCAGCTTCAAAATACGTTTTATATGTTTATCCACGCTGCCTCCGGAATAATTTGCAACAAATGTCTTCCAAAAATAATCATCTCTAGGGTGTCAGGAGAACGGTTCTAGATATGCTCTAGGGCTTGTCAAAAGGTTTCCGATGTTTTGAAAAATTCATTTAATAAGTGGTTCCACGCCACTTCCAGAATATTGCGCAACGAACATCTTCCAGAAATAATAATCGTCTCCAAGGTGTCAGGAGAACGGTTCTAGATATCCTTCAGTTCTTATCAAAACGTTCCCGTTGTTCTGAACAATTCGTTTAATAAGTGGTTCCACGCTACCAACAGAATATTTTGCAATGTCTTTCAGAAATAATAATCGTCTCCAAGGTGTCAGGAGAACGGTTCTAGATATCCTCTAGTTCTTGTAAAAAAAATTCCGAGGTTCTGAAAAAAATGTTTTATGAGTGGTTCCACGCTACCTCCGAATAATTTGCAACAAGCTTCTTCCAGAAATAATCATCCTCTCCAGGGTGTCAGGGGAACGGTTCTAGATATCCTCCAGTTCTTGTCAAAATGTTTCCGAGGTTCTGAACAATTCGTTTAGGAAGTGGTTCCACACTACCTCCAGAAAATTTGCAACAAGCGTCTTCCAGAAATAATCATCCTCTTCAGGGTGTCAGGAGAACGGTTCTAGATATCTTCTAGTTCTTGTAAAAATGTTTCCGAGGTTCTGAAAAAATCGTTTTATAAGTGGTTCCACGCTACCTCCAGAATAATTTAAAACAAACATCTTCCAGAAATAATAATCTTCTCCAATATGTCAGGAGAACGGTTCTAGATATCCTCCAGTTCTTATCAAAACGTTCCCAAAGTTCTGCACAACTCGTTGAATAAGTGGTTCCACGCTAAATCCAGAATAAGTGGCAACGTCTTCCAGAAATAATCATTCTCTCCAGGGTGTCAGGAGAACGGCTCTAGATATCCTCTAGCTCTTGCCAAAACGTTTCCGAGGTTCTGAAAAAAATCGTTTTATAAGTGGTTCCACGCTACCTCCAGAATAATTTGCAACAAGCATCTTCCCGAAATAATCATCCTCTCCATGGTGTCAGGAGAACGGTTTTAGATATCCTCCAGTTCTTATTAAAACGTTCCCAAAGTTCTGCACAACTCGTTGAATAAGTGGTTCCACGCTACCTCCAGAATAATTTGCATCAAACGTCTCCCCGAAATAATCATCCTCTCCATGGTTTCAGGAGAACGGTTTTAGATATCCTCCAGTTCTTGTCAAAATGTCTCCGAGGTTCTGAACAATTCGTTTCGTAAGTGGTTTCACGCTACATCCAGAATAATTTACAACGTCTTCCAGAAATAATCATCCTCTCCAGGGTGGCAGGAGAACGGTTCTAGTTATCCTCTAGTTTTTGTCAAAACGTCCGAGATTCTGAAGAGTTCGTTTAAGAAGTGGTTCCACGCCACTTCCAGAATAATGTGCAACGAACATCTTCCTGAAATAATCATCCTCTCCAATATGTCAGGATAACGGTTGTAGATATCCTCCAGTTCTTGTCGAAACGTTTCCGAGATTCTGGACAGTTCGTTTTCTAAGTGCAACGAACATCTTCCAGAAATTATAATCTTCTCCAATATGTCAGGAGAACGGTTCTAGATATCCTCCAGTTCTTATCAAAACGTTCCCATGGTTCTGAACAATTCGTTAAATAAGTGGTTCCACGCTACCTCCAGAATAAATTGCAACAAGCTTCTTCCCGAAATAATCATCCTCTCCATGGTGTCAGGAGAACGGTTCTAGATATCCTCCAGTTCTTGTCAAAATGTTTCCGAGGTTCTGAACAATTCGCTTAGGAAGTGGTTCCACACTACCTCCAGAATAATTTGCAACAAGCGTCTTCCAGAAATAATCATCCTCTTCAGGGTGTCGGGAGAACGGTTCTAGATATCTTCTAGTTCTTGTAAAAATGTTTCCGAGGTTCTGAAAAATTCGTTTTATAAGTGGTTCCCCGCTACCTCCAGAATAATTTAAAACAAACATCTTCCAGAAATAATAATCTTCTCCAATATGTCAGGAGAACGGTTCTAGATATCCTCCAGTTCTTATCAAAGCGTTTTCAAGGTTCTGAACAATTCGTTTTATAAGTGGTTCCACGTTACCTCCAGAATAATGTTCAATAACATCTTCCAGAAATAATCATCCTCTCCAGGGTGTCAGGAGAATGGTTTAAGATATCCTCTAGTTCTTGTCAAAACGTTTCCGAGGTTCTAAACAATTCGTTTTATATGTGTTTCCACGTTACCTCCAGAATAATGTGGAACAAACATCTTCCAGAAATAATCATCCTCTCCAGGGTGTTCAAAGAACTGTTCAAGATAGTTTCTTGACAAAATGTTTCCGATGTTTTGAAAAATTCATTTAATAAGTGGTTCCACGCCACTTCCAGAATATTTTGCAACAAACATCTTCCAGAAATAATCATCCTCTCCAGCGTGTCAAGAAAACGGTGCTAGATATCCTCCAGTTCTTACCAAAACGTTCCCGTGGTTCTGAATAATTCGTTAAATAAGTGGTTCCACGCTACCTCCAGAATAAATTGCAACAAGCGTCTTCCAGAAATAATCATCCTTTCCAGGGTACCAGGAGAACGGTTCTAGATATCCTCCAGTTCTTGTCAAAATGTTTCCGTGGTTCTGAACAATTCGTTTCATAAGTGATTCCACGCTACCTCCAGAATAATTTGCAACAACGTCTTCCCGAAATAATCATCCTCTCCAGGGTGTCAGGAGAACGGTTCTAGACATCCTCCAGTTCTTGTCAAAACGTTCCCAAGGTTCCGAACAATTCGTTTCATAAGTGGTTCCACGCTTCCTCCAGAATAATTTACAACAAGCGTCTTCCAGAAATAATCATCCTCTCCAGGGTGTCAGGAGAACGGTTCTAGACATCCTCCAGTTCTTGTTAAAACGTTTCCGAGGTTCTGAACAATTCATCTAATAAGTGGTTCCACACTACTTCCAAAATAATGTGCAACGAACATCTTCCAGAAATAATAATTCCTCTCCAATATGTCAGGAGAACGGTTTTAGATATCCTCCAGTTCTTGTCAAAACGTTCCCAAGGTTCTGAAAAATTCATTTAATAAGTGGTTCCACGCTACCTCCAGAATAATTTGCAACAAGCGTCTTCCAAAAATAATCATCCTCTCCAGGGTGTCAGGAGAACGGTTCTAGACATCCCCCAGTTCTTGTCAAAACGTTCCCAAGGTTCCGAACAATTCGTTTCATAAGTGGTTCCACGCTTCCTCCAGAATAATTTACAACAAGCGTCTTCCAGAAATAATCATCCTCTCCAGGGTGTCAGGAGAACGGTTCTAGACATCCTCCAGTTCTTGTTAAAACGTTTCCGAGGTTCTGAACAATTCATCTAATAAGTGGTTCCACACTACTTCCAAAATAATGTGCAACGAACATCTTCCAGAAATAATAATTCCTCTCCAATATGTCAGGAGAACGGTTTTAGATATCCTCCAGTTCTTGTCAAAACGTTTCCAAGGTTCCGAACAATTCGTTTCATAAGTGGTTCCACGCTACCTCCAGAATAATTTGCAACAAGCGTCTTCCCGAAATAATCATCCTCTTCATGGTGTCAGGAGAACGGTTTGAGATATCCTCCAGTTCTTATGAAAACGTTCCCAAGTTTCTGAACAATTCGTTTCATTAGTGGTTCCACACTACTTCCAAAATAATGTGCAACGAACATCTTCTAGAAATAATAATTCCTCTCCAATATGTCAGGAGAACGGTTTTAGATATCCTCCAGTTCTTGTCAAAACGTTCCCAAGGTTCTGAAAAATTCATTTAATAAGTGGTTCCACGCTACCTCCAGAATAATTTGCAACAAGCGTCTTCCAGAAATAATCATCCTCTCCAGGGTGTCAGGAGAACGGTTCTATCTTATTATTATATCTAAATATCTAGTTCTTGTCAAAACTTTTCCGAGGTTCTTAACAATTAGTCAAAATAATTGGTTCCACGCTACCTCCAGAATAAGTTGCAACAATTTTCTCTTCTTTCTAGGCATCCTCTATCTTTTCAAAACATGTTCGATGTTCGGAACACTACGATTTATAGTTGTTCCACGCTACCTCCGAATAATTTGCAACAAATGTCTTCCAAAGATAATCATCTCCAGGGTGTCGAGAGAACGGTTCTAGATATCCTCTAGCTGCCAAATCCACATTGCCGCCTTACCGCTCCGCACCCACCAAGGTTCATGCCATCGCCAGCTGCCAATCCATACAAACTTGCGGAACTACAGCTGCAACACGAATGAGAAAATTTGCGAAGGTGTACCCCTTTTATATCGTTCACTGCTGCATACGAGACCTTCCTTGCTCACATTTGAAATCTGTGGTAGGAAAGTATTGTGCATTTAGTAAATTTAGCCTGCAAAATAAAATTATCAGACATCAGCTCTTATTTTTGTTATTTTCAATAGTTAAAAATAGTTAACGGATAATGTTTGATAGTTTAGTTGATACGCGGGAAAATTTCCAGCCGTTTGATGTTTACATCTTGAACATCAATCGAGCATTTATTAAGTTATAAGCCACTTTATCGGTATTTTATGGAACGACTGTGTATCGGCAATCCTTCGCGAAAGATGTAGTCCTGCTTCCATAAGTTGCCTACTTACCTAACACTTAGGACTATTCTGCGCGGCATGTGAGATCGGACGACTCGCTGTCACTCACGAGGTGACTCTCCATTCCGTTTACACGGGTATCCGTACGAAGTTACAATTATTATGCCCTAGCTCAGAACGAATCATTCTACCTCACATGCCGCGTAGAATCGACCCAACTGTATTTCAGCTTATCCACTCATCTCCTAAACACCCCCGCATTGCTTCCACGGCATCATGTAAAGAGGATTGCAATCTGCAACGCTTCCAGAAAATTCTACACCACTGTCAGAACCATTACGGCAAGCAGAAACCCTTACTCCCTCTCCATGCAACTCCTTTGAAGCGCCTTAGACGTCCTCTGCTCCACAGATCCACTCAAACTCGGCAAAATTCACGAACCTCACTGCATTATTGCTGCACTGATGATTGCCCGCAAAAATTCCCCCACAAAACTGGAGACCCGTCAAACATGAAGTAGTTTTCTTCTTCGTCACCTTCCTCTTCTCTCGAACTCGTTGTTTCAATGGCAACTCGAACTGAAACAACCAACCGAACAAAACACACACAAAAATCCCCATCTCCACTCCGATCTACCTCAATGTCAATGTGATGTGATTACCCTCCCGACGGACGACCGTCACTGACTCTCCGGAGCTCTCTGCATGTGCGCGGGATGCGTTTTTTCCTCGTTTCGGTGAATTGTCACCGCAGCAAAAAAAAAATAATGAATCCCCCCGCATTCACCTTTTTCTCGCAGCTGAAAGCGAGAGTTCCCCCCATTTGGGAAGTTCTGTTTTCGCAATCTGGCGCAAAACTTTAAAACTCGATGATGTAATTGGGATTGTGACGGAATTCGGCGTGGAGTTTTGAAAGATTGACAAACCGACGTTACTTACCGACGTGCCGCATTCCCGCACTGCTGCATCACGTAACAAATGGGAACGGAACCTCCCGTGACGCAATCGCATTATCCTGGTTGGTCATTTGCCAACTCGGCCACAACCACCGGCACCGGTTAGGTAACGCCAGCTTCCTGTTTGTCGGACTTCGATTTGCCCAGAGGGCGAGCTTCCAATCATCTGCCACGCGAAGGGACACGGAAGCGCTTCGACACCTTTCGGTAAACATGAAAAATCCAGAAAAACTCGTTTCTCGCTGCGGTGTCACCGCAAGACCTTGAGTTAATGACGACAGGTTTTCTGCTCGGGAGGTGATGAGACATCTTCTTGAGATCGATGCGGATGATTGTTGTCCAGTTTTGCGACGGAGTCGAAACGCTAAAAGTTTTGATATTTTTGTTCATTACCTACCTCTTGCACGGCGCTCGGCTGTTGCTGGATGCAAATCATCCGGACGCGCACGACTACCAGTGCACGTTGTTTATTATTACTGTCCCTGGTCGACGTTCCAACGGCAACGACGACGACGGAAGGTGGTGGCTGCGTTGTGTAACAATTTAAAACAAAAAAAAAAAAACAGAGAGCACAGCAGCGGAAAAAAACACCCAGGTTATGACAACTCGGTGAGTTCCACCTGAGCAAACTGTTTGTCTGCATACCATTACATAAAAGTAGTGAACATCGCGCTTGCTCTCGCTCTCTTCGCTGCGGCTGCTCGCTCCTCCAGCTGATGGCATGCGACGAACGACGACGACGACGACGACGGTCACCGCCGGGTTTCCAGCGACCGAGAGGGAACTCACTCTCTGGCAGCGCAGTGTCACTCCAGCAGTGTGTGTGCGCGATATGATGATGCCTACTAGGGTTGCTCGTGTCGTCGGCCCACTGTCCCACTCTGGGTGTCCGGTGGCGGAGGAGAATCGTTTCCAGTTTTCTACCAGTACAGGGATTCGACACACACGGTTTTAGTGGTGACACACTGGTTTACAGAGTGTCCTGAGCCTGTTGTCCCCGCGTGTGCGTTGAGCTCGCCTCTTGTCGTCTTCTCTCACATGTCTTTTTGAACGCCAAACATCTTCAATCTTCAAACAACTGTCAGTGCTGGTTAGTGTTTACCGAATTCTCTAGTATTCAGTGCCGCGTCACAATCCTTTCGGAACGATTTCTACTGCGACAACGCGACCGAGAGTGGTTCCGTTTGTTCGGTCGCCACTTCAAAACACTGCAGAATTGGAATCGGCCTCTCGACTACCATACAGTAGACAGTGTAAGCAGACAGAGCGCAACTCCGGGCAGTGTCTATAGTGTGCCGCAGTGGAACGGAAAAGTGGTTCCTCTCGAGGAACAGTCGCGCGGGATCCCGGGAACAGCCAGTGTGAGTCGTCTGCTGCGAAAGTTGTCGACGTGGGCAGTTTTTCGCCCTCTTTGCGTGTCACACGCACCGAAACTCAGTAGGCAGTGTGCTGCGACAGAAATCGATAACAGAATGTGTAAATTCGAACACGACCATGGTACGAGTGTGTTCCTCCGCGATAAGCGCAATCACCGCTGTTGAGGTTCCGGGTTGTTCCTTTTTTTTCCATTTACAACGACAATCACTTTTTAACAAATCGGAAAAATTGAAAACAGTCGCAAGGGCGCCCCTCCCGAGTCTCCGATCCCTGGGCCGCCCCCGCTCCGCCACCCATTTTCCCTCTCTCGTTCTCACTTGCGTCACAATCGAAACCATCTGTATAATTCATTGATTGCGGCATTTATTTAGTACACACATCATCGCACATAACCTACAAAAACACGGCACCCGTAACTCACTCTCATCGGTTGCTTGTGTCATCAACCGTGAGTGCCACACCTGCAGCCCTACTTCGGAACCCAGCGCAGAATCCTGCTCCACAGTGTGGGAGTTCAGCACCGCCCTCGCCCAAACTCCCACACAACATCCCACAATACGGCTTCAGGTTTTCTGCCAACGTGTCCTCTTCGCCATTCTTCTACTAACCCATCGCTCACCCATACAAGGACGGACGCACCATCGAGCCGAGGTCACTCAGAACTGCTCGAACACGTGCAACACACAGTGTGTTTTCCTCGCCTCGGTTTACTGTCAATAGGGTGTCCCTTGCACACGTGTCCACTCTCTTTCTCTCTCTCTCGCTTTCGCATCCTCCTGCGACACCCCACTGACCCCAACTCGAATCGTCCCCACACGGAGAAAGGAGGCCAAAGCAAAGTCAGCTGTTTTTTGACGGGTTTCGAACACTTTTGCGGACTTCTCCGCTCCCTACTCTGACATAACAACCGAATCCGAAAATATGCTGGTCCGCTAGAACAGAACATTTTACGCGGCGAGAGTGTGTCGGCAGCGAAAGAGCAAAAGGTCATCGCAGTGCGTGTCCCAGATTGGTTGGTTTACTTCTTCTTCTTTTCTTTTTTTTATGAAAAGAAAACCCAAAAACTGACTGTCCATGTATGATTGTGTGTGTGTGTCTTCGGTAGTTAATTGATAAGCGGAAGTAATTTAAGAGTGAATGCGCTCCCCGCGCACCCGCCGTCTAGGATTGCGTCAATTGCAAGTTTCGGACCGATAAGAGCACATTGCTCGGTCGGTCGGGCATGTTTTCGAGTCGAGGAGGGCGATAAGGGCGAGCTCGTTGTTCGTGTCAAACGGTGAACGACGACCATTATTGACGACGATTGACAACGTTGCAACAGCAGCCCCGGCAAAGGAAGATTGACAAGTTTTGCTTTTTGACACGGGTGTTCGATGAGCGAATGGTTGCGCTCAGTTCGTGGCAAGTGAGTGACGGAGGGTTCCTCTGTTTGGATGCAGTTGCGTCAGTAGAACCTTTGAAAGAAAGAATTTGGTTGTAAACGAATGATGTTCCCTGAATTGGAATTGATGCGACATTGGTTTGTTGGCAATTGAAACAATTTAAACGAAGTAAAATTAGATGATGCAACGAAAAAATGAAGGAGTTTATTTGAATATTTCAGAGATTTCTGCGTCTATCATTTGGAAATTTCTATCCGTATTTGATCAGAGGGTCATACAGCGACGAGTGATACAGTAATCAAGTTTAAACTGATGGAAATTGGGGTCATGAACATTGTCTCAACGTTGTGTGTGTTTTCAACCGTTTTACTGGCCTAATCAACATTCCGATTGAGCCCTTTCCAAAGCACTCTTCAACAATTAAACCTTGGTCATGCCCAATTGGCGTTTCCATTAGGCGGCTTTACGACCATATCGTTTTCGGAGTGGGGCATTTCGTTCGATTTGAAGGCTCATTAGTTTTCTTGGCAAAGCATATTCTACTTTCTCAAACCCCTTCTTGTTGGTCGAATTGTCGAATCTTTGTTCATCGGCCCTTAAATGTGTATTCTTTATTAACTCAGAAAATCGGACCCGTGGTTTGCAGAAATAGAAACCACTTGGGTTTCCGAATGCCGGTCTTTTTGACATTTACAGAACCACGTAGCTTAGCCGGTTTGAGAAAAACCTGAGTTTGAGAAACTTTAAAAAAAAACTAGACTTACAGTGACGGACAATACAATAAGACCAAAGCCCGATTTTCATACAAAATGGTCATGTTTGGAGGCTTGTCTTTCACTTTCCCGTGAAGTAATTGAACTGAAATGTTGACAATAGCCTTGAAATAACCTGAATTTTCATCTTTAATAAATTCATAATTTTTCATTCACCACTTCCGAAACTACAGACACCACCTACGACAAAACAATAAGACCTCCTGTTGATATCCATAGTTTAGGCCATGTTGATGAATGTGAATTACAATCTATAGTACACTGATATTAAAATGACCCGTGCATCAATAATCAAAATTCAGATCCTCAAATTCGAGCATCCTCTATGGAAATCAAAAAGTGGTCGTATTATTTTGTCGTAAAGGGCGAACACGAAATTATTGCGACACCGAAAATGTCATGCCAATTTTCTTATAATGTTTAGAATTTTAGGGTAGTTTTATACATATATTTACTTCAAAAATCGAAAGAAAAGTTAATCGATGGAGCCTTGAGTGTAAAATTGAACACATTTTGGCTTGATGCCCTCCATCAAAGTCTTTACAGTGTCATCCGGTACCAGTTTCTCAGTTTTTTTTTTCATTTTCTTAACATGTCCTTCTCGTCTTTGACTGTCTTCTTGCTCTTCCGAAGTTCCCGCTTCATCATTGCCCAGTACTGCTCCACCGGGCGCAGCTCCGGACAGTTTGGCGGATTCATGTCCTTTGGAACAAAATGGACAGAATTGGCCTCATACCACTCCAGGACACTTTTAGAATAGTGGCATGATGCCAAATCTGGCCAAAATAGCGGAGCTTCGTCGTGCTGCTGCAAGAACGGCAAAAGGCGCTTCTCGAGGCACTCAGATTTGTAGATCTCGCCATTTACTGTGCCCTTTGTCACGAAAGGCTCACTCCTCAGTCCGCAAGGGCAGATGGCCTGCCAAATGAGATATTTGGAGGCGAACTTCGACATTTTCTTCTTCTTAATTTTGTCGTCCACATAGAACTTGCTCTTGCCGGTGAAAAACTCCAACCCCGGAATTTGCTTAAAATCGGCTTTTATATACGTTTCGTCGTCCATCACACAGCAGCCATATTTTGTCAGCATCTTCTCGTAGAGCTTCCGTGCCCGAGTTTTAGCCGTCGATTGTTGCCGCTCATCGTGGTTTGGGAAGTTCTGTACCTTGTATGTATGTAGTCCAGCTCTCTTCTTTGCATTCTGGACGTAGCTCTGCGACATGCCGATCTTTTTAGCCAAATCACGGCTTGAGACGTTGGGATTTGCTTTAATCATCCGCTTCACCTTTCCCTCCGTCTTTTTGTTCTCCGGTCCCGGTTTTCTTCCAGCTCCTTTGCCGTGGTCCAACGTCAACCGCTCCTGGAACCGTTTCAACACTCTGGAGACGGTTGAATGGTGAATGTTCAACATTTTTCCCAACTGCCGGTGCGACAGGTCAGGCAATTCCATGTGTTTGGAAAGAATTTGTTCTCTCGACTCGCGTTGGTTCACCTCAATTTTCGTTGAATCGAAAAACACGACTTCGAGTTTGACAGCATGTAAACAATACACAACAATGAGAAAGTGTGCAAAATTTGGTTGATTTTTACCCAATGGTAAAAAAGTTATGCCCTGTTGAACGTGTCGCAATAATTTCGTGTTCGCCCTTTATGCGGTGTCTGTAACTTTTAAAGTGGTGAATGAAAAATGATGGATTCAATGCAGATGAGAATTTAGGCTACTTCTGGACAACAGCCGAAATTTCAGCTCAATTGGTTCTCGCGAAAATGAAAGGCAATCCCCCTAACATGACCATTTTGTATGAAAATCAGGCTTGGGTCTTATTGTATTGTCCGTCACTGTATGCTACGTCTTCAAAAAAGTTGTCCGACAAAGACGTCTGTTCTGCGACGACCCAAGAATCAGGAAGATTTTTGAACCGAATTTAATTTTTTCCAACAAACTCTGTGCGCGGAATAAGAGCTTATTCGGGCGAAAATATGCTGAATAAGAGCTTATTCGGATGGAAGTATGCAACAAAGTTGCTTATTTTTAGTCAGTGTCGACTCACTTCTATTCCCATTCATAAACCACGTAGACTTTTCTGGGGGGGGGTGGTTTAGACCAAAGTCTACGCTCCATACAAAATTTCAAATAATTGTATGGAGAAAAGTCTACGAGGTGGGAGGGGGGGTCTGAGATTTTCAAAAATGAGTCTACGTGGATTATGAATCGGCCCCTACAAACAGTAGAATTTATGATACTATGTCTTGAACCCTTGATTACCTGCAAAAATGTTGACTTGAGAAAAGTTGTTACGAAGGTAAAGAGCTTCCGGAAGGTGGAGAGTATGGTTCGAAATTCGTCCACTTTGGGGCGCTAGTGTGCATGTGAAAGAGTGCATTTTTTAACGAGTTATAAACTGACTGACCACCTCGATAGTTCAAACCTTCAGCAAAGTTGTTAGGGGCTATTCATAAACCACGTAGACTTTTCTGGGAGATGGAGGGGTTTGACCAAAGTCTACGCTCCATACAAAAATACAATAAAATGTATGAAAAAAAATTTAAAGAGAAAAGTCTACGAGCTGGGAGGAGATCCTGAGATTTTCAAAAATGAGTCTACGTGGTTTCTGGCCAGGCCCTTACGAAGTTTGAGGGCTTCTGGAAGGTAGACTGTATGGTTCGGAATTCGGTCACTACGCTCCGCGCTAGTTCACATGTAAATGTACATTTTCAACGAGTTTATATCGTGATGTCGAGCTCCTAGAAAGTTTGAACCTTCGGCAAAGTTGTTCAGAAGATCAAGAGTTTCCGGAAGGTGGAGACTATAGTTCGACTTTCTGTCACTAGATTGCGCCATTGTGCATGCAAAAAGGAGCATTTTTGAACGAGTTTATAGCGTGATCTCGACCACCTAGAAAGATTGCACCTTGAGTAAAGTTTTTCAGAAGATCAAGAGCTTCCGGAAGGTGGAGAGTATGCATCGGAACTCCGTTCCAACGTGGCGCTAGTGCGCATGCGTAAGAGTGATTTGTTTTCAACGAGTTTATATCGTGATCCAGACCACCTAGAAAGTTCGCACCTTTAGAAAAGTTGTTCAGAAGGTCAGCTACTTGCGAAAAGTTCGGAGTTCTCTCTTAACGTGGCTCTAGTAGACTTGTAAAACAGTGCATTTTCGAACATTTGTATATCCTTATCTCGACCTCCAAGAAAATTAAAACCAAAGTCGTTCAGATGGTCAAGGGCTTCCGGAAGGCGGAGAGTATGGTTTGGAATTCCGTTCCAGCGTGGCGCTAGTGGGCATGCCAAAGAGAGCATTTTTGAACGAGTTTATATCGTGATCCCGACCACCTAGAATGTTCAAACCTTCAGCAAAGTTCTTCAGAAGCTCAAACATTTCTGTCAGTACGTGGTGCTAGTGGACTTCTAAAAGAGAGCATTTTTCAACTTGTTTATATCGTGATCCCAACCACCTAGAAAGCCAAAACCTTAAGCAAAATTGTCATGTGATATGATAAGAACCCATCATCAGTACAAGGATTACCACCAATGTCTGCAGAACTATCCTCAGCAGTTTGCCCCGAGAGAAAAGCATACGTGATGGCTTGTTGTAGCAGGGCTAGTCGATCTCAATGAGGACCTTCGGAAGACCACGGCAGGAAGGCCGCGTGTCTTCACATGACAAGGGACTGGCGCGACTCCACGAACCCTTGTCCATTCAACAAATTGTTCGACTGCCTTAGCCTCAACCCCCCCCCCCCCCCTCCAATCCCAGTTATAGTTGTAATGGGAACAGTGGAATTTTTTTAGCATAAATGATGATATATAAAAAAAATTTTAGATACAAATTGTACGAAATTTCACGGCTACAATTAATTTTCATCTGTACTAGTGAATGTACTGAGATGTTGCAAATTTCTACTGTTCCTAATAAAATAGTTGTTTAAAATTTAAATAACTTACCAGAAAAGCATACCAGTCTCTATCTTGTTTCATATATTCAAAGAATAAAACTTTCAAACGCATCTTTCACTGCTTGATAGGCTGAGGTGGAACCTTAAGCAACATTGTTTAGAAAGTCAAGAACTTTCAGAAGCTACCTTTATCCCAACCTCCAAGAAAATTTGAACCACCAGCAAATTTGTTCGGATGGTCAAGGGCCTCCAGAAGGTAGAGACTATGGTTCGACTTTCTGTCACTAGATTGCGCTATTGTGCCTGCAAAAAGGAGCATTTTTGAACGAGTTTATAGCGTGATCTCGACAACCTAGAACGTTTGCACCTTGAGTAAAGTTGTTAAGAAGGTTAAGGGCTTCCGGAAGGTAGAGAGTATGGTTTGAGATTCGGTCACTACGTGACGCTAGTGCACATGTCAAAAAGAGTTTATATCGTGATATCGAGCTCCTAGAAAATTATGACGTTTCTATCAGAACCTGAAAAAGATACTTCCTGCCTTCTAAACAGATTGGAACATAAATTGGTGTAATTTTGTCTGTTTTCAGTCACTGAACAAGCTTTTGAATGAAGCTGAGTAACTGAGAAGGCTTAAACCGAAGCTTATGGAAAATCTATCAGAATCTGAAATGGTTTGATACTTGAAAACATCTAAACGTGGATGAAACCAACAAACTTTTCTTCAAAAATCTAGAAATGCTTCTCCAGAAGATGGAAATCTTTTCCTAGAAATTGGGAAAGCTTCGCACAGAAGCTGGGAAAGCTTCAAAAAGAAAAGCTGGGAAAGCTTCTCAAAGAAGCTGGGAAAACTTCAAAGAGAAAAGCTGGGAAAGCTACTCACAGAAGCTGGGAAAGCTTCTCACAGAAGCTGGGAAAGCTTCTCACAGAAGCTGGGAAAGCTTCTTCAAGAAGCTGGGCAAGCTTCTTCGAGAAGCTGAGGAAGATTCTTAAAGAAGCTTGGAAAACTTCAAAGAGAAAAGCTGAGAAAGTTTCTCTCAGAAGCTAGGAATGCTTCTCGCAGAAGCTGGGAAAGCTTCTCACAGAAGCTGGGAAAAATTCTTCGAGAAGCTGGGCAAGCTTCTTCGAGAAGCTGGGAAAGCTTCTTAAAGAAGCTGGAAAAACTTCAAAGAGAAGAGCTGAGAAAGTTTCTCTCAGAAGCTAGAAATGCTTCTCACAGTAGCTGGGAAAGCTTTTCACAGAAGCTGTGAATGTGTCTCAGGAAGCAGAAAAAGCTTCCCAAAGAAGCTAAAAACCTTCTCAAAGAACCTGAGGAAGTATCTCACAGAAGCTGGAAAAGCTTCTTTGAGAAGCTAGGAAAGCTTCTTCGAGAAGCTGGGAAAGCTTCTCACAGAAGCTGGGAAAGCTTCTCAACGAAGCTGGGAAAACTTCAAAGAAAAAAGCTGGGAAAGCTTCTCAGAGAAGCTGGGAAAACTTCAAAGAGAAAAGCTGGGAAAGCTCCTCATAGAAGTTGGGAATGTGTCTCAAGAAGCTGAAAAAGCTTCCCAAAGAAGTTAAAAACCTTCTCACAGAACCTGCGGAAGTATCTCACAGAAGCTGGAAAAGCTTCTTACAGAAGCTGGGAAAGCTTCTCACAGAAGCTGGAAAAGCCTCTCAAAGAAGCTGGGAAAGCTTCTTCAAGAAGCTGGGCAAGCCTCTTCGAGAAGCTGGGAAAGCTTCTCAAAGAAGCTGGGAAAACTTCAAAGAGAAAAGCTGAGAAAGTTTCTCTCAGAAGCTAGGAATGCTTCTCACAGAAGCTGGGAAAGCTTTTCACAGAAGCTGGGAAAGCTTTTCACAGAAGCTGTGAATGTGTCTTAGGAAGCTGAAAAAGCTTCCCAAAGAAGCTAAAAACCTCCTCACAGAACCTGAGGACGTATCTCACAGAAGCTGGGAAAGCTTCTTTGAGAAGCTAGGAAAGCTTCTTGGAGAAGCTGGGAAAGCTTCTCACAGAAGCTGGGAAAGCTTCTCAAAGAAGCTAGGAAAGCTTCTCAAAGAAGCTGGGAAAGCTTCTCAAAGAAGCTGGGAAAACTTCAAAGAGAAAAGCTGGGAAAGCTTCTTACAGAAGCTGGGAATGTACCTCAAGAAGCTGGGAATGTGTCTCAAGAAGCTAAAAACCTTCTCACAGAAGCTGGGAAAGCTTCTCACAGAAGCTGGGAAAGCTTCTCACAGAAGCTGGGAAAGCTTCTCACAGAAGCTGGGAAAGCTTCTCACAGAAGCTGGGAAAGCTTCTTACAGAAGCTGGGAAAGCTTCTTACAGAAGCTGGGAAAGCTTCTCGTAGAAGCTGGGAAAGCTTCTCACAGAAGCTGGGAAAGCTTCTCACAGAAGCTGGGAAAGCTTCTCACAGAAGCTGGGAAAGCTTCTCACAGAAGCTGGGAAAGCTTCTCACAGAAGCTGGGAAAGCTTCTCACAGAAGCTGGGAAAGCTTCTCACAGAAGCTGGGAAAGCTTCTCACAGAAGCTGGGAAAGCTTCTCACAGAAGCTGGGAAAGCTTCTCACAGAAGCTGGGAAAGCTTCTCACAGAAGCTGGGAAAGTTTCTCACAAAAGCTGGGAAAGCTTCTCACAGAAGCTGGGAAAGCTTCTCACAGAAGCTGGGCAAGCTTCTCATAGAAGCTGGGAAAGCTTCTCACAGAATCTGGGAAAGCTTCTCACAGAAGCTGGGAAAGCTTCTCACAGAAGCTGGGAAAGCATCTTCGAGAAGCTGGGAAAGCTTCTCACAGAGGCTGGGAAAACGTCAAAGAAAAAAGCTGGGAAGGCTTCTCTCAGAAGCTGGGAATGTGTCTCAAAAAGCTGAAAAAACTTCCCAAAGAAGCTAAAAACCTCACAGAACCTGAAGAAGTATCTCACAGAAACTGGAAATGCTTCTTAAAGATGTTGGAAAAGCTTCTCAAAAAGGTGGAAAAGCTTCTCACAGAAGTTGAAAAGCTGCTTCCAAAAGCTGGGAAAGCTTCTTCCTGAAGCTGGGAAAGCTTCTTTCAAAAGCTGGGAAAGCTTTTTCTAGAAGTTTGAAAAGCTTCTCACAGTAATGGCAAAGCTTCTAACAGAAGCTAAAAATCTTCTAACAGAAGAGGAGAAAGCTTCTAACAGTTATTAATTGAGAACTTTCGATGCCAGTACCATTTTTTAGCTTTGTGTGGCAAAGTACAACCATCCTTATGCCCAGTGAGACGAGAAATTTTCCTAAACAAAAAATTCCTAGACCAGACAGGGAATCGAACCCAGCCACCTCCAGCATGGTGTTGCAAAGCCTTGAATGCATCTTTTGTCTCTGTCAATTTCTTTGCGTCTGCTTGCATACACTGCAGTAACAAATTCTGTTATATTGTAATAAGAAGTTATTGGATCTTCCTTCAACATGGTTCCAAGATTCGTCGATCCCCCCCCCCCCCCCCTCCCTCCGGAGTGGGGAGGAGTCTGGAACCACCAAAGAAAAAAATCCTGCCTTCAAAACCCCCACATGCCAAATTTGGTTCCAGTTGCTTGATTAGTTCTCGAGTTATGCACAAATTTGTGTTTCATTTGTATGGGAGCCCCCCTTTCCGGACGGGGAAGGAGTCTCGAACCATCATAAGAACCTTTTCTGGTCCCAAAAACCCATGCATACAAATTTTCTTAACAGTAGGAAGAATTCTCATGTTTGGTTTGAATTTGTATTTCATTTGTATGAGACCCCCCCCCCTTTCCAAAGAGGGGAGGGGCCTCGAACCACCGTGGAAACATGTCCTACCTTCAAAAACTTCCACATGCCATATTTGGTTCCATTTGTTTGATTAGTTCTCGAGTTATGCAAAAAAAAATCTATGTCATTTGTATGAGAGCCATCCCTTCCGGATAGGGGAATGGTCTCAAACTACCATAGAAACATTTGTTGTCTCCAAAACCCCCCACATCCTAAATTTGGTTCCATTTTCTTGATTAGTTATCGAGCTGTGCAGAAATTAGTGTTTCATTTGTATGGGAGCCCCCCCCTCCCCCCTTAAGACAGGGGAGGAGCCTCGAACCATCATAAGGGCCGGTTCATAAACCACGTAGATTCATTTTGAAATTTTCAGACCCCCCTCCCCCTCGTTGACTTTTTTCCATACAATTTTTTGAAATTTTGCATGGAGCGTAGACTTCGGTCAACACCCCCCCCCCCTCCCCAAAAAAAGTCTACGTGGTTTATAAATAGCCCCTAAGAACCTTTTCTAGTCCCAAAAACCCATGCATACAAATTTTCATAACAGTAGGAAAAATTCACATGTTTGGTTTGAATTTGTGTTTCATTTGTATGAGATACCCCCCCCCCCCCCCCTACCAGAAAGAAGAGGGGTCTCGAACCACCGTAGAAACATTTCTTGCCTCCAAAACCCCCCCTTGCCAATTTGATTCCATTTGTTTCTTAGTTCTAGAGTTATGCAGAAATATCAGTTTCATTTGTATGACAGCCCCCCTTCTGTGAGAGGGGAGGGGTCTCAAACCATCATAGAAACATTCGACTCTTCATTCGACTCCAGAAAACGGTACATGCGAAATTTGGTTCCATTTGCTTGATTATTTCTTGAGTTATGCAGAAACTTCTGTTTCATTTGCATGGGAGCCTCCCTTTCTAGAGAGGGGAGGGGTCACAAACAACCATAGAAACATTTTTTGCTTCCAAAATCGCCCACATGTTAAATTTTGGTTTCCTTTGCTTGATTAGTTGTCGAGTTATGCAGAAATTTGTGCTTCATTTGTATGGGAGCCCCCCCCCCTCCCTTCCAGAGATGGGAGGGTTCTCAAACTATCATGAGAACCTTTCCCGGCCCCAAAAACTCCTGCATACACAATTTCACGACGGTCGGTTCAGTAGTTTTCGATTCTATAAGGTTCAGACAGACAGACAGAAATTCGTTTGGGGTTTTTGTAAAATTATTCATGGAATTTACCAGAACTTTACTAAGGATTGAGGAGAATTCCGATTTGGGTTTCATTAGAGTCCTTCTTGAGTTTTTCCCAGACACCTGTGTTCCCTCAAATTTATGCCTGGGATTCATGAAAATTATGCTTGGATTTCAGGATTATTGGCTTAAGATTTTACGGAATGCCTTCTGAAATTCTTCGATATTTCGCTTGAGGTTCATCGAAATGAGACTTGAGTTTGAGGACTAATCGTAAAAATAACAGAAGACCCTTATTATTTACCTATCATTTAGTATTACCGATATTTGAGATGACACAATGTTTTGATGTCCTACTATGATAACACATTGAAATATGATGTTTCAAAAATGGAAAAAGGCACATTTGTTCCAAGTTGGCCGAACAAATGTTAACAAAAGTGAACGCAAGATGACAACAAGAATAAAACTAAATTTGACATCAAATTTTACGATTGCAAAGTGAAGTTAAATTATGATTTTCGTTTGATGTTGACATCAAAATTAGTTTCGAATTGCTATCTTTATGACGTAAGATCTTACTCGGGCAGCATCTTGTTTCGAAAATTCCTTACATAAAATGTAATATTTACTGATAAGCATTTCAAATTCCTCGTATCGAACAGAGATTCGTGAACCTAAAACTTCGCAAAGCTTCCAGCAGTTAACAGTTAATTGACAGACTTGACAGATTGACAGACTTTCGACAGAATTGACAGATTAGATTCTTCCAAAGTCCCTTTCCACTCAAAATCAAAGGAAGCCCACTTCCAAACCGGCCCCAGTTCCATTGTAACAATCGCGCACTGCGTTCCGCCTCATCTTATGTCACATCACATGCAGAAAAGTGGGCGGAAATAATGTGAGCGACCCATTATCTTCCCCTCTCACTCTTCGGCAGGCGCAAAAATCACCAACCCTTCGTTGTCGTTGCAGCAGGAAAAAACCAAAAACCACTCAACCAAAAAAAAAAAAAAAACATCGACGCCACCGCAGAAGAAAACCACTGCTACTAATTGGTTGGAGACTTTCGCAGAACTTTCCTCGGTCCACTTCCTCCTCCCTCGCGCTCTCGTCTGTCAAGTTGCCGTTGCCTGTGGTACGAAACACCGAAGGAGGCGCCTGATCCCGGCGAGATAAGCACGATCCGTTCTCCCTCGTTCGCAGCCGTTTTCTGGAAGAAAGGACCCTTTTTTCAGCTACTTACTTTAAGGAAGCAAATACTCACCGCGGAAGGGCCACTAATCAAGCGTGAAAAGTCACGTGCATAACCGACCGACCGACCAAAACCGACCGCCAGCCGTAATTGGAAATCAATGCAACTGAGCCACAAAACTGGAAACGCCATAAAATTGACACTTGTTAAGGTTAGCCTGGCTTGCTGCAGCAGCGGCGGGGCGGAAAGGCGAGGAGTAGTAGTAGGCGCTACACTACTGGCTCCGAGCGATTACTACGACTACGACGCATTTGTTTTTAGTAGGCAGTCGTCCAGTATAGAAGAGCTCGCACTCGTCTCGTCATCAAAGCGACAAAAATGTACATACGAAAACAATATGTGTGAGTATGGGACAAACTTGTAAAAGCTGGGGCCTCCGCCGCTGCTGCTGCTGCTGCTGCTGAGACTGGTTGGTTTTGTTGGAGTGTCAGTTTCAGTCCAATATCGGTCGTG
Source organism: Aedes koreicus (assembly GCA_024533555.2). NCBI lineage: Eukaryota > Metazoa > Arthropoda > Insecta > Diptera > Culicidae > Aedes > Aedes koreicus. The sequence goes on along the minus strand of JAHHFK020002206.1, from coordinate 129,996 downwards.
AATAGAAATAGACAAAAACGACGGCGTGCGGTGCGTTGTGTGTGATTCCTTCAAGTGGTTTTTGGCGTCTGGAGTAAGCAGAAGAAGAAGAAGAACAAGGAGCTCGATAGTGTCAAAATAGAGCGCAGAGGAATTTTGCGAGTGACAAGTTCCCCCTTTTGCCTTGTCGACAAGGGGTGATCCCTTGGCAGAGTCGCGACCATTTATCGAGTGTTCGTGTGTGCGTGTGTGAGTGTGGATTTGTGCTCGTGTTGTTCAAGCGGGTGTCAGATCGATTGTTTTGAGTGTAACGCTGGCGGCCGCGAGTGCTAGAGTGCATATGTAAATCGAATCCATTGTTTACTTTTTGGGCACCGCACACTTGATTTGACACGTTGTCACAATATATACATTATATCCAACGCGAGGCCGGAGAAGCAGAACAACAACGACTGTGGACGACTGCACGGAGGCGATGGATTCTGAGCTGCTGGAGCTGTTTCTAAGATGTGAGTCACGAGATATGTGCACATTTATATGGAGTTGACATTTATGACAGAAACCAGTACTGAAGTCACACATCGACATTGCCTAATCGGACCGAGGGCATCGGCGTGTGAAATAGATCATTTTCTCTGCGGTTCGAAAGCGATAATGACTTCCGCTGGAACATGCGCAATTGTTGTCCCATTCAGAACGCTGCGACGCGACGCGCAGCTCGTTCAGCCATATTTCCGAAAGTGTTTAAAACGGGGGAAAAAAAAAAGTTCGAACACTCGGAACTGGTTCCATCAATTATCATTAGCTGCGATTTTTTACCCTCCCCTGCCTACACCAATCGCCCCTCGTCCGGGCCGGCAGGTTCTGTGCAGAGTGTGAGTAGGATATTTATGACCAAAAGTTCGAATTCCTCGGAGAGAGCGATTCGAATTTCATCGGTGTCTGTGTCCTAATCTGAAACCTCTTCATTTTTTATTTGAATATTCAAATTAGCCCCCGATGACCAAATCGGAAAACCAGTATTGCGCACCGCGTCGCCGCTTCTTCGTATGTTTTCTTCTTCTTCTTCTCTACATGTAGCGAGCCAGTCTGCGGGGTCGTAATCACTATGCGCTCCTCTGACTTCTAAGCTATCGACGTGCTTTGAGCTTTGTCTCTCTCCCTGTCTCTGTCACTACTTCGGGTGACAATTCGGTGCGAGACGGAGAGAGGGGAGCCGGCGCAGCGCAAAAGACCAGCTCCAATCGAGGACAGCCATCGCCATCCGAGTTGGGCATTAATCTGGAAAATTTTGAAATTCTTAGTCGTCGATAGGGGCAGGGCAGAGTGGGGCACCCGTTTGTGGTTGAGATTAGTTTTCTAATAAATAAAACATGATGCTGGGGGCCGAAGAGGAGAGAGCGCGCGGTGACCTAGAAATGCAATCGATTCCACTGACTGCCGGGCTGAGTGGTTGCGGTGGCACAGGACGTTTAGGAGGATTTGGAGTTGGATTTGCAGTCTCAGTTGGTTTAGTTTTTACGGAGATAGATTTTTCTATTTTGGCGGCACTGTAATGATGATACCTTTTAACCCTAGATCTGGGAGCACTGTAATTGGGTCAGGGCTGGCAAATGTCATTTTCAATGAAAGATCTCATGTAATGTTCACCGAAATCAAAGAGTGTTTCACATGGATTCGATCAACTTGATTTGATGAACTCATTTTAATGCGCTGCAAATCGAAATGAATCAGCTGGACAGAAAATGCGCAGCTGCTGAATCTAGCAACACAAACCTTTGTCTTCATTCGACTCAAACGTCAAATCGGTGTAACTGACGTAATGAGTGTGTTGCAATATTGATCAAAAGTACTTAATCAGAAGCCTTTCGCTGAGAATTGACTGCAAATCAATTGAAATTTGCAGCACTCGATGTCAGTGAGACACCTCTTGACCGAAATCCACCTGATAATCTCATCTAATGAGAAAACGAAATTTCTTCAAAATATCATATCGTTTTTTCGCCATGATAGTACGCGACTGTGTTTTGGTCGTCGCAATTCCAAGCACGTTTATTGATATTATTGTTACTTTCGACGCAAACTTCGAAATGCATTTTTCGAACATATCCCAACAAACATCAATGCTGAATAACAGTCTGTTCCAACAAATTTGGAGAAGTTGTTCAGCTTTTTCTTCTAAGGAGTGTATCGAAAATAAGCTATCCACAAACTTTCTTTCAAATTATGTTGAAAACCGATATTTTATTCATACAAAAAATTGATCCTTTACTGTACGAGGTTAAACTTGAACATAATGAAGACCGGATGAAATTTAAGTTATTCCTTCACGAATTTTCGAACTTTGGATCGAATGCTCTTCATCAAGTTCCGGACAAGTGTTGCATCGCGTTTTTTTGGAAGCTTGAGCCCAAATTTTTTTGAACTCCTGCATGTTCCCAGCTGCCTTACCAGTCTTCTTCACGATTGCCCAGTAACGTTCGATGGGTCGAAGCTGAGGGCAATTTGGTGGATTGATATTTTTCTCAACGAAATCTATACCCTTTTCCGCAAGCCAATTGAGAGTGGTTTTGGCATAGTGAGCCGACGCTAAATCCGGCCAAAACAGTGGAGGTGTACTATGCTTCTTATATAAAGGCAACAATCTCTTCTGGAGACACTCAGATCGATAGATTTCCGCATTTATAGTTCCGGTAGTGTAAAAAATGGTTGACTTACCCCAGGAACATATTGCTTGCCATACCAGTACCTTTCGACCGAATTTCTCCACTTGAATCGACGTGTCCGCATCGCTCACATCCTCCCCAACGACGGCAGTAAAGTATTGTGGACCTGGAAGGGTTTTTGAGTCCTCCTTTACATCTCCTCTCATCGTCCATCAAAACGCATGCATCCGGACGCTGCAAAAGACGCGAATACAATTTCCGGGCCCTTGTTGCTGCTCGCTTCTTCTGTTCTGCACTTTGTTTCGAGATTTTCTGCTTCTTGTAGGTCTTCAGGTGGTTTCGCCTCTTGATACGCTGGATCATTCCGATACTCGTTCCTGCTTTTTTGGCCAAATCACGTATTGACATTGATTTGTTCTTCATGATTAGAGATACCACTTTCTGCTCCAGTTTCGGGTTGGAAGAACCGGGTTTTCTGCCTCTTCCTGGTAGCTCATCCAAAGACTAGTGTTCCCCAAACTTGTTAATGATAGTTTTAACACCCGCATGATGAATTCCAAACCGCTTCGCCAATTTTCGCATAGTAATACCCTTCTCACTTAGCCATGTGTCCAGAACCTTAATTTTCACTGCCTTTTCAATACGCGACATTTCGAAAACGCAGAATTTGAACCGCACAAACAAGCAAACAAAAGAAAGCTGACAGTCAAACGCACAGCATGCAGTGTTCAGAGCATCATAAACCATCACAAATACATGTGTGCAACGCAAATGTATGTGGATAGCTTATATTCGATACACTCCTTAGAGTGAATGTGACTGGAACACTGAAGTAATTTTCCAGCAAAATTTCATCAAGTGAAAATGAAAAATCGCACCACTGGTTTTGACAACAACTGTACTAAATTTTATTCAACTCCGCTCGAATGGTTAGTCCGAACCAAAACTTCACAATCGCCTTTGTGCACAGCAATCGGCTGGCAGATGTTTTGAAATCGCCGCTTCGAACCGCCCCTAATGCATGCTGCAAGAATCATTACCATTTCAAATCGAAACGCATACGGTAATGGATTAACCTCTAGACACGGTTCTGGGATGCCCATGGGATCCAATGCTTGAAAATTGACGCAAACTCGCCTAAGCTCTATCTCTGTGTTTCTCCGCTGTCGATAGGCAGTTTTGTTTTTTTGAATAATTCAGTATGTTTACTTTGATAGTATGAAGAAGGTCATACCTGAAAATTTGAATCTTAAAATTTAAGACAGCTATTCAATTACATTTCATATCTGGGCACTCCCTTAGCTCAGTTGGCAAGGGCGCTGAGTTCGATTCAGGATTTGGTCTACGAATATTTCGTGAAGAAAACACTTCTCGAATCCCTTGACATAAGCTGTGATTGTACTTACCGCACACTCATACTAATGCAAAAATTGTACCTGTCATCGAAAGTTCTCAATTAGTAAATGTGGAAGTGCATTTAGAGCACTAAGTCGAGAGCAAGCAATAAGCTGGAAATGCTAAGAAAGAAGATCCGACTCCATTTTGTATTTTGACTCCATTTAGTCATTAGGCTTTAGGTAACAAGCTTTCTACCGAAAAATAGACCTTTGCTCTTCTTATACGGCATGTTTTCAAACATAAGTCGGGTCCGAAGCCAAGTCATCGGATGTACCAATAACGGTAAGAAATCTTCTTCTGAAACGATTTCAAAAATGTTGACACCCATATTGCTGGAATTTAATTCAAATCGTTTCTGGTCATCTGTGGCCTCATGGAAACCTACTCTGAACTGGCCAAACCGAAGCCAAGTGATTCCGGATGGTCCAATAACTATGAAAAAACTTTTAAAAACATACGCAATATAAAGATGTAATGACATGGTACAGATTTTATAAATTAAAAATACTACATTTTATCCATATCAACTGTATTGAAATATCTCATGCCGATAAAGTTAAAACGATTTGAATTTAATTACACCAGGGGCTTACTTTATTTTGTACAGTACTGTAAAACTAACAAGATTATCCTATGATGTCTGTGGTCGTTTAAGAATATGCATTGAATATGTTTGAATAGATATCGTAGTTCTGTATAGCCCAAGAGGCTACGGTCACTACTGTATATCTTAAGTTCTGAACTTAAGTCAGTTTTTATTAATTTGAACATCCCAAGATAACCTGATAATGACTGGTGACCTTACAGAAGATTCACTGAATGTGTTTGAATGCATATCGTCACCTTTCATAGATTGTAAAGCTAATGTTACGACTGTAGATCCTAAGTTCTGAACTCAAGGGCAGTTTTGGTGACCTAGAACATCCCAAGATATCTCATTATATCTGTTTACCTTCCCTAAGAAGACTCACTTAAATTAGTCAAATACGTATTGTGACTTTGTTTGGTTCAGAAAGCTACTGAAAAGCTGTAGATTTTCAGGTTTGAATTCCAGGATAGTTTGGATAACCTAGAAGATTATCCCATAATGTCTGTTGTTCTTCCAAGATATTTATTGAATACTAGCTGAACCCGGTGCGAGCGCTGCTACGCTTGCAACTAAATGATTTTTTTAATAGAACTGGCACGTTTGTGGTTGTTTTTTGGAATGAGTTTTTTTTTTCTTGACTAAGCCGGGGTTCAAACTTCTATCAGAACATGCTTCTTACCCGAGAAATACACATTTTGTGTTTTAGTAACCTGGATAATTCTCATGTTTGGTAGAAATTTGCGTTTCATTTGTATAGGAGCCCTCCCTTCCAAAGGGAGGCGGTTTCTCAAACCATCATACAATCATTGCCTTCAAAACCCCCCACATGCCAAATTTGGTTCCATTTGCTTGATTAGTTCTCGAGTTATACAGAAATTTGTGTTTCATTTGTATAAAATCCCCCCCCCCCTTTCAGAAAAGGGAGGGGTCTTGAACCACCATAGAAACATTCTTGCCTTCAAAAACTCCCTCATGCCAAATTTGGTACGATTTGCTTGATTAGTTCTCGAGTTATGCAGACATTTGTGTCTCATTTGTATGTATATGTATTCCTGAGAGAGAATAGGTCTCGAACAATGATAAGAACCTTCCCCAGCCCCAAAAACCCCTTCATATAAATTTTCACGTTGGTCGGTTCAGAACTTTCCGAGTCTATAAGGGTCTGACAGACAGACAGACAGACAGACAGAAATTCATTTTTATGCATATAGAAATCTAGCCTCCAAAAACCCCCATATGCTAAAAGTGGTTTCATTTACTTGATTAGTTCTCGAGTTATGCAGAAATTTGCTTTTTATTTGTATGGGAGCCCCCCCCCCTTCAAAATGGGGAGGGGTATTGAACTGCCATAGAAACATTTCTTGCCTCCAAAAACCTCAACATGCCAAATTTGGTTTCATTTGCTTCATTGGCTCTCGAGTTATGCTAAAAATTATGTTTCATTTTTATGGGAGTCCCCCTTCCAGAAGGCGGAGGGGTCTCAAACCACCTTAGAAACATTTATTTCCTTCAAAAACCTCCACCTGCCAAATGTGGTTCCATTAACTTGATAAGTTCTCGAGTTATGCAGAAATTTGTGTTGCATTTGTATGGAAACCCCCCTCCCTCCCCCTTCCAGATGGCGGAGGGGTCTCAAACTTCCATAGAAACATTTCTCTCCTCCAAAAACCTCCACATGCCAAATTTGGTTCCATAAGCTTGATCAATTCTCGAGCTATGCACAAATTTGTGTTTCATTAGTATGAGAGCCCCCCTCTTACAGAGGGCGGAGGGGTCTTGAGTTATCTTAGAAACATTTCTTGCCTTCAAAAACCTCTACCTGCCAAATTTGGTTCCATTTACTTGATTAGTTCTCGAGTTATGCAGAAACTTGTGTTTCATTTGTATGGGAGCCCCGCCCCCCTACCAGAGAGAGAGGAGGGGTCTCGAACCACCGTAGAAACATTTATTGCCTTTAAAATCACCGCAAGCCAAATTTGGTTCCATTTGCTTTATTAGATCTAGAGTTATGAAGAAATTTCTGTTTCATTTGTGTGACAGCACCCTTCTAGGAGAGAGGGGGGTCTCAAACCACCATAGAAACATTTTTCGCCACCAGAAAACCCCACATGCAATATTTGGTTCCATTTGCTTGATTAGTTCTTGAGATATGCAGAAACATTTGTTTCATTTGTATGGGAGCCTCCCTTTCTAGAGAGGGGAGGGGTCTCAAACCACTATAGAAACATTTCTTGCCTCCAAAAGCTTCCGCATGCTAAATTTGGGTTCCTTTGCTTGATTAGTTCTCGAGTTATGCAGAAATATGTGTTTCATTTGTATGGGAGCCCCCCCTTTCAGAGGAGGGAGGGGTCTCTTACTATCTTAAGAACCTTTCCCGGCCCCAAAAACCCCTGCATACAAATTTTCACGTCGATCGGTTCTGTAGTCTCCGAGCCTATTAGGGTCAGACAGACAGACAGACAGAAATCCATTTTTATATATATAGATCGATAAATCTTGCTTCAAAACCCCCCATACGCCAAATGTGGTTTCGTTTGCTTGATTAGTTCTCGAGTTATGCAGACATTTGCGTTTTATTTGTATACCCCCCCCCCCCCTTCAAAGTGGGAGGGGTCTTGAACTGCCATAGAAACATTTATTGCCCCCAATAACCTCAACATGCCAAACTTGGTTTCATATGCTTGATTAGTTCTCGAGTTATGCAGAACTTTGCGTTTCATTTGTATGGGAGCCTCCTTTTCAGAAAGGGGAGGGGTCTCGAGTCCCCTTAGAAAAATTTGTTGCCTTCAAAAACCTCCACCTGCCAAATGTGGTTCCATTTACTTGAGTAGTTCTCGAGTGATGCAGAAATTTGTGTTGCATTTGTATGGCCCCCCCCCCCTTCCAGAGGATGGAAGGGTCTCAAACTTCCATAGAAACATTTCTCTACTTCAAAAACTTCCACATGCCAAATTTGGTTCCATATGTTTGATTAGTGCTCGAGTTATGCAGAAACTTGTATTTCATTTGTATGGGAGCCCCCCCCCCCCTTAACAGAGAGAGGAGGGGTGTCCTACCCTAGAAACATTTTTTGCCTCCAAAATCCCCACATGCCAAATTGGTTCCATTTGCTTTATTACTTCTCGAGTTATGCAGAAATTTCAGTTTCATTTGTATGAGAGCCCCCCCCTTCTAGAGAGAGGAGGGGTCTCGAACCACCATAGAAACATTTCTGGCTTCCAGAAAACCACATGTAAAATATGGTTCCGTTTGCTTTATTAACTCTTGAGTTATGCATAAACTTTTGTTTCATTTGTATGGGAGCCTCCCCTTCCAGAAAGGGGAGGGGTCTCAAACCACCATAGAAACATTTATTGCTTCTAAGAACTCTCACATGCTAAATTTGGTTTTCTTTGCTTGATCAGTTATCGAATTATGCAGATATATATGTTTCATTTGTATGGGAACCCCTCCTTTCAGAGAAGGGAAGGGTCTCGAACTATCTTAAGAACCTTTCCCGGTTCTCCATTCAAAATTTCACGCCGATCGGTTCAGTAATCTCCGAGTCTATGAGGTTCAGACCGAGAGACAGAAATTCATTTTTATTTGTATATATGTTTCAATACCCAGCGTAGCTTTGCATAGCCCAGAACGCTTTTGTTGCAACTGTAGGTCCTATGTTCTGATCTCAAGGATAGTTTGGATGACCCAGAACATGTCACATTGCTTTGTTTGGATGTTTGTTGTCCTTTAAGAATGTTAATTGAATATGTTTGAATATTTATTGTAACTTTTTATTACCTAAAAATTACTGTTACTACTGTAAATCTTAAGTTCTGAACGCCAGGACAGTTTGACATTTGACATTGACTGTAAACCTTCCAAAAGATTCATTTAATATGTTTGAATACATATAGCGCCTTTTATAGCCCAAAAAGCAACTGTAACAACTGTAGATCCTATGTCTTGAGCTTAAGGACAGTTTGGATGACCTAGAATATCCCAAGATTGTCGCATTATGTCAGTTGACCTTCTACACTTTTCAAAGAATATTGTTAAATACATATTGTTCCTTCGCATACTCCAAAAGCCTACTGTTACAACTGTAGATCTTATGTTCTGAACTCAAGGACAGTTTGGATAACCCCGATCATCCCAGTTTATCTCGCAATGTTTGTTTACGTTCCAGAATATTCACTGAGTATGGTTGAATACGTAGCTTTACTTTGTATAGCCCAAAAAGCTACTGTTAAAACTGTAGATCCTATGTCTTGAGCTTAAGGACAGTTTGGATGACCTAGAATATCCCAAGATTGTCGCATTATGTCAGTTGACCTTCTACACTTTTCAAAGAATATTGTTAAATACATATTGTTCCTTTGCATACTCCAAAAGCCTACTGTTACAACTGTAGATCTTATGTTCTGAACTCAAGGACAGTTTGGATAACCCCGATCATCCCAGTTTATCTCGCAATGTTTGTTTACGTTCCAGAATATTCACTGAATATGGTTGAATACGTAGCTTTACTTTGTATAGCCCAAAAAGCTATAGTTACTGCTGTAGATCTTAAGTTCTGAACTCAAGGACAGTGTTGATGACCTAGAACATCACAAAATTATCAAATAATGACTATTGACCTTCCGAAAGGTTCATTCAATATGTGTGAATACATATCATAATCTTATATAGCCCTAACAGCTACTGTTACAACTGTAGATCTGAAGTTCTGAACTCAAGTGCATTTTGGATAACCTAGAACATCCCAGAAAGATACACAAATATTTACGGTTTATCACCAAAAATTTAATAGTACGTATGCATATGTACCATATTTATTTTTTCTTCCTGAACTTCATCATACTTAGGATGTTCTAGGTCGTCAATGAACACGGCCTTAAACTCATATGTTCTTTTATATTATTTTTTTTGGTGCAGACATTTTGAATTTTTTTGGAGAAATGACTGCTCATCCAAGTCACGAGAATCCCACTATATCCAGCTACTCCATATGGTAGAACTAACATTCTTCTACCAAATGCTGCTTTAATTTCACGAGAGTGATTTAAGATTCAAAAAAATCGACATTTAAAGTCATTGTTTACAAATGGCTTTTAGGCCCTTAACATGAATTACTCGAGAATTGTACCCCAGTATAGAAAACCAATGAAACAAACGCCGGCTAAACGATGAATAGAACACAGCCTACTCTTTTGCAATTCCATCTGCGTGACACCCGCGTTTTGTTTTACTGTTCTCTCTGTACTGTTGCCGCCCTTCCCGTTCGTTCCACCCACTCTCCGTCACTGGCACAAGCTCACTCGTTCGTCCGATCAGGAAACTTGGTTTTGACATTTTTATTTTCCGTACACATTTCTCGTCATCTGGTTTTCGAGTTAGAACGATTGCGTTTTCATTTGTGTCTCCCGTCCGCCCGTCGTCGCCACCGCCTCACTAAAGTTACAACTCTGCTGCTAGAGAATACCGAAATTCACGCATACATAATACACACTCACATCCCGCGCGCGCATTTTGCCTGTTTGTTGAATGTTATTATTTTCCATTTGCGTTCTTTTCCGCCGCTGGAATTTGCTTATCTCATGTGAAAACCCGAACTCGCAGTATCGCAGACGAAAAAAAAAAATTGTCTGTCTGAAACACGCACAGCCTACTGAGGGAATCATAATTCGGTGGCCAGTGTTGCCATTTAGAGCGCGCGCACACACACACACACCCCACCGTTCCGTTCCACGCCGCCGAGGTAGTCGCCCAATCAATCGCTCGCTCTCTTATCGCACCGCTATCGGAACTCCAATCGTCCATTATTAATAATTTTTCTTCTACCAACTCTTCTCTCCCCCTCTTTTTTCCCTTCTCTTCTTTCTTCCGTGGACATCTTTTTCTAGGATAAAATAAAGTCCGATTTATCCAAACACGATTAGAGATTAAATTTTCTAAGCGGAAAGTTAACAAACGACAACACGAAATCAGCGGTTCAAAGCGTTCCAAAACTAAACAAAATCGAAAAAGAAAATCAAAAGAAGCAAATGGTGACAGTGTGTGAGTGTGTCAATTTTTTACTACTATCAATAGTTCCGTTACCAACCCATCGACAACGGCAACTGCGGCTAACTAACACCAACAATAGCCGTTCAATTACCAACGATAACAATAGAAAACGGGCATCGCAACGCCATATTCATTCTTCGTCCGTTTCAATGTAAAAAGAACACACTTCATCGGATAGCTCTCAATCAAAACATCAACACGGATACGTCCATACGTCAATAATCGCTGCAACTGTTCTTACTACTACTTCTACTACTAAGAATACCTAGTCAGTCCCCTGCAAACTAGAAAGCATTTAAATGTCATTCAGTTGTATCACACATAACGAGTTCGAAACCTAGGCGACATTCACAAGAAAAAAGAAAAGTGCAATTATATAGTGTTTTAACGAAAGAAAAATACAAATACAACATCCGATAACTAACGCTCACCGTCATCCTCCTCCTTTCCACCCGTCGCACCCGTGTCAAGGTTCTACCACAAAGGATTTCCAATGTTAAATAGCCAACAGCAACAAGTCTCGCCAGCAGCCTCACAGCAGCAGCAGCAAACACCAAACCACAATCGCTCGCCAGATCAGAACAATAGCTACTTCATATTCGATGACCTGAGTTCGGCTCTGGCAGCCGAACGGAACAACAATACCGCTCCAAAGGGCACCGCCCAAAACCTGGTCCTGACGGCTGGCGGTGGAAACAATAATGATAGCATCATTGCCAAGATCAATCAGATCAACAGTACCCATCATAGCGCCAGCAGCGGTGGGGCTTCGCGAACGAACGCCGGAAGCGGTACCGGTTTGTCCTCGCCGTCGTCCACCACCGGTGGAGCATCGTCGCAAACTTCCATCTCATCCGTATCGTCATCCAGTGGCGGTGGAATCATGTCGCAGCAGCAACAACACCAAATCATGTCCGCACTGGCAGCACAGCAGCAAAAGTCATCATTCTACCAACGCTATGGCAACACTGCCGGTACGAACGCCACCAGTGCGGCCAGCCAAGCATTCCAACAGCAGCAGCAAGCTTCGTTTGCGTCGCCGCAGTTCGGTGCGTACGGCCAATCACAACCGCAGCCTACTACGCTGCTCCAGCAAACTCAGCAAGCGGCTTCCCTCCTGCAGAAGACTGGTTTCGGTGAGTTGTCACTCCTAAACAAAAACAAAAACAAACTTCTATCTTCCAAGTCAACACACCACTACCACCACCTTCTTCTTTATACCACCAAACCGAAAAAAAAACGCATGCTTTGTTCGTTTGTGTTTGTGTGTACGTGTGTTGCTCTCAGCTGCTTGCCGAGCTTACTCTCTCTCTCACACACACACACGCCACCTCCACCACCATACTACGCCACGCCGCCGAGCCGCTCGCCATCTCATCGCTGGAAACCATCATCCTTCGCGCATCGCTTCGCATCATCGTATTCATCATCCTTCACTTTTGTCAACAAAAAGGTCATCGACCAAAAACAAAAAAACCATCCGCTTTCAAAACAGAAAATCAAATTGTACCCTAATTTCTGGAAAGAAACTCACCAGCACCACCACCACCTTAACCATTCTCACCAATCACTGTCACCATTTGTTTACCTCAGGCAATCTTTATTTAAACCGTTTGTTTTTTTTTTGTATTGATTATTTTTCGAATTGAAAAACACACAGCGAGAGCGATGTAAACAATCGAATAGCGTACCGAACGCCGACGATGACTGACATTTTGACATTTCACCATCACCACCACCATCCTAGGCCCATATTGTCACCACCGCCTCCGAAGCTTTCCGTCTCCCGAACATCTCTCTTTCTCACGCCTCTCAGTCTATTTCACCCATCATTCGTTTAGTTTAGCTGGGCCTAATCAAAATGGCCGCCACCGCCGCCATTTGTGTCCATCACGAAAGCTACCATTTGCGCTTGATCGTCATCTTTGATGTGCTGACAGAAAAGGGGATGATGACAGAAGAACAGTGGTGCCAGAACTGAGGAAACTGAGAGTAATCCGAACAGACGGTTTCAGGACCGCCGATGACATTGTTTTCGGAGCCTTTGTGGTGACGTTTCTAGAGTTTTTGAGGGTTTTCGGGTGGGGATGCCCTTTGTGTTGATGTTCGCAGAGCTTGAAAGAGGAAGTTTGCATGGAAGGTTGAAAGATAGGGAAGTTCGCAGGACTTTCGGAGGAAAAGTGTAGCTTCTGGAGTTTCCAAATCGTTGCTATTTTAGCTTTCGAATGAAAGTGTATGAAGTGTATCAGTGATATATCGTCCATATCTTTACCAGGTGTACGACATTGTTCCAAAAAAGCGGTCTATTTAGCTTTGCCCCGTAGACGGACGTACGAAAAATAATAAATTTTGTACTGAAGAAGAGCTATCATATGGCAACGTTGCGGATGAGCCGATTCGTGCGGTGCCTCTTTCTCTACGTTTTGTTTTGAAGCTTCTACAGTTCAGTCATAAGGAAATTTATTCAACTGCTGAAGTTATGTACCACAAAATTGGAAATCCCGAAGGAAAGGCCCAAGAATTAGGCAATCTTAGAAAATCTGGCGGGAAATTCTAAGAACTTGCGAATGAAATTTCCTGAAGCCTTCGATGACAATTTCATTCGAAGTGAAATTTTTGGAACAACCATGGAGAAGTTCTTTGAGATTTCGAAAAGAAAATCTGAGGAAAAGTTTTAGAAAATTTCCGAAGGGAGGTTTTTAGGTCGAACATTTATAATAAGACTCTAGAGCTGCTGAAAAGAAATTCTTAGATGATGGGAATCTAAAGGAAAAAATAATGGAACTTCCGGAATAATGATCCCAAAGAGAAGTGTTTAGAGATTGATTTAAGAACGTTTTAAAAGTATCTTCGAAGAGTAGCTCTTGAAGTTTCTGATCTGAAGTGCTTATGTTTCTTGAGAATTTTTAGGAGTAGCTACTGGAGCTCCCGAAGAGATGTTCTTGGAGATTTTGATGAAAAATCCCGGAGAAAAAGCCTGGAACTTTCAAACAATAGGTCCGAAGTGAAGCTCTTGGAACTTCCATGGAGCAGTTACTCGAGGTATCGAAAAAAATTAGAAGCTATTGCAACGTTCAAGGAGATGTTTTTGGGTCTAATATCCAAATGGAGAAGACTCCTACAGTCGCTGAAGAGCAGTTCTAAGGTGAAATTTTAGGAATTTCCGGCATCATGCTCTCAATTAAAAGTTTTCGGAAACTGCTCTTTTAGCTTTCAATAATTATCTTGGAAGTGAAGTTCTTGAAAGTTTCTCATGTAAAGTTGTTGTGTTTTTTTCAGGAACATTCAAAGAAAAGCTACTGGAGCTTCCGAAGAGAAGTTCTTGGAGATGTTTATAAAAAGTTTGGAAATGTTTTATAAACATTCAAAGAGAAGAAAACGCGGGCCCTCTTCAACGGAACCCGAAACTGCCACATGAAACCGCGGTGTAGCAATTGTGCCGGAGCACACACGACCAAGGGTTGTGCACCGATGAAAGAAGGTGCCCCACTTAAGTACGCCAACTGTGGCGCAAATCATAAAGGCAGCTATCGAATCTATCCCAAACGTGCGGAGTTTGTGGCGATCCGCAAGAAGTCGTCCACCAAATCCCCTGGCCAACGTCTTCTTCCCCCTCGGATGGACGCGGACAAACGCACCGGTACCGAGTGCCAAATCCACCACCGTTGCAATTAAATCACCGCCATGCTAACCGCCCGTCGGCACCTCCTCCAGGCTGGTGTAATCCGGGTTACAGTACCTCCACGACTCGGACCAAATGGTTGAGTCCGCTCAAGAACGCTACCGCCAACTCCTTTCCTGCCGCTTGAGCTTCGGAGGAGAAGTTCTCGAAGATTTCGATGAAAAGTTCTTAGGGGAACTTTATGGATCTGCCGCAGAAAAAATCCTGAAATTTTCAAAGAATAGCTCCGAAGTGAAGTTCTTGGAACTTTCATGGAACAGATATTTGAGTTTTTTTTTTAAAAAAAAGGAGATTTTATTTAGAAATTTAAAAGAATAGCAGTTCATGGAACGTAAGGAGAGCGGTTCAAAGAATTCCCGAAGAGAAGGTTTTTGAAACTTCCGAAGAGATGAAGTCTATCCGAAGAGAACTTCGTCAGTATTATTCCGGGATGTTCTAATGAAAGTGTTTCATTGAATAGAATTCAAATAGAATTTCTTGTGTTTCATTCACAGAGATCGTGTAGGAACTTACGGGAGAATTTTTTGGAATTTCCTGAGAAATATTCCCATGATTTTGAAATAAGAGCTTTCAGAGCTTCCGAAGGAAAAGCCTACGAACATTGGGATCATGGAACTTTCGGAAGAAATGCCGAGGGCTTCAGAATGAAGCCTTCGTAAAAAATGATGTTTCTTGACCTTCAATTCAGAGAACAAGCTCACGGAGCTTCCGATGTGAAGTTCTCGTGTTTCTTAAGCTTTTTAAAGAACGACCTAGATACATCCGAAGAGAAGAGAGCTTTTGAAGCTTCCGAAAATAAGGTTAGAATGGAAGTTTTTTTTTAACTTTCAAGTAGAATTTCTCGTTAATTATTCCCAGAGGTCGTGTTGGAACTTTCTTTGAGAAATTTGTGGAATTTCTGGAGGAATACTTCCATAAATTTGATTTTTTTTTGGAACTTTTGAAGGAACTGCATAGGGCCTCAGAATGAAATCTCCGCAAAGCAATGATGATCCTTGACATTCAATTGAGATAACAAGCTCGGTGAGCTTCCGATATGAAGTTCGTATGTTTCTTAAGCTCTTTTAAGAACGACCTAGATACATCCGAAGAGGAGCTTTTGAGGCTTCCGAAAATAAGAGAGCCCTATGGAGCTTCTGGAATAATGTTTCATGAGATCTCAAAAGGATGTTCCTGGAGACTGCTCGTGGATCTTTCCAAGAGAAGTTCTTGGAAGTTTCCGATCTGAAGTTCTTATGCTCATTGAAGATTCTTAGGGGCGTTTCCGGAACATTCAAACAGAAGTTGCTTGAGCTACCGCAGAGAAGTTGTTGGAGATTTTGATGAAAAGTTTTGGGTGGAACTTTATGAATCTTCCGGAGGAAAACTCTGGAACTTTCAGAGAAGCGAAGCTCTTGGAACATTCATAGAGCAGTTCTTGGAGTTGTCCAAAAGAATTTCCAAGAATTTTTAGAAATTTCCGAAGAGATGTTTTTGAATCTTCAGAACGATAAACGTTTCGAAGCTCTTGGAGAGAAGTTCTTGAAATTCTCTAGGAAATCGCTCAAAAAGTTGAGTACCATCCGTAGATAAGTTTATAGTACTTCGTGAGCATTGGTCTATGAGGTTTTAATGAAAGTTTTTGCAAACTTCGAAATAGAATTTTAGTTGTATCGTCCACAGCGATCATGCTGGAACTTTCGTTAGAAAATTTATGAAATTGCTAGAGGAATAGTACCATAATTTTGAATTTAAAGTAAAAGCCTCCACTATAGGGATCGAAAATCTTGGAGTCTTCGCAGGAAATGCTCAGAGTTTCAGAATGTAACATTCGGAATTTGTTGTACCTGATGTGAGCTTCAAAAGAGATAACATTCTCGCGGAGCTTGCGATGTGAAGTTCGTATTTTTCTTAAGCTCTTTCAGGGACGACCTAGATACATCCAAAGAGAAGCTTTTGAAACTGAAAAGGAGGGTTATGGAGTTTTCGGAGTAATGCTTCAAGAGGTTTTGAAAAAAAATTCTTGGATTATCAAGAAGTTCATGTAATTTATTCGAAGGGAGCTTCTTACAGCTCTCACTAGGAAATTGATTGAATGTCCGGAGTGATGTTTCATTCAATCTTAAATGGAAGTTTTTTGAGGATCAAAGTGAAGCCATAAGAATATTATCGATAATTTTGCAGCTGTCGGAGGCAAATCTTAAGAACTTCCGAATGATAATTCTTGAAGATTTCGAAAGAAATTTAATCCGATGTGGTGTTTCTTGGGCTTATAAATCAAGGTTTTGCGAGCTTCCAAAGAGATGTCTAGCTAAGGAAGTGCGGTTCGTATCTTTCTTGAGTTTTCTTAGAGACAGGCTACGAAACATACAAAGCGGAAGTGTTGGTGACTAGAAATTGGTTCCTTTGAAGAAAGACTCTTCTAACGTTGAACTAAAGGATGTAGGGAATCAAATTGCACCACTTTTAAATGTCTGTAACTTTTTACCCGTTGGGTATTTTTTATTGCAATTTTGGGTGGAATTAGTTCAATGTGTATTTATTTACGCTGTGTAAGTTTCACTAGCAGATGTGCAATCGTTGCGAAGATAGAGTTGGAAGAACAGCAACGGCGCAAAGACATTTTTGGCACGTACCTCGTGACAGCCTGGAACGGCCAATGGGCAGGTGTACCTAAAGGAATGCCTCCAAAAGCGTCTACTTCCTCTTTTTGGGGTCACACGATGGTCCTACGATTTTCTGGCCGGATTTAGCCTTGTGCCATTACTCGAAAGAGGTTTTGGAGTGGTACAAGGCTAAGGAGGTCAATTTCGTGCCGAAGGATCTCAACCCCCCGAACGCACCGGAACTGCGGCCACTTGAAAAGCACTGGGTCATCATGAAGCAGGCACTTCGGAAGCATCCTAAGGATGTGAAATCGGAGGAAGATATGAAGAAACAATGGATTGCCACGCAAAAAAAAAGTTGGTCCAAATATTGTAGAGGACCTTATGGGTAGCGTAAAGAAGAAGGTTCGTGCATTTGGATATGGAATTGAAATTGAATAAAACAAACATGGGAAAATATTCATAACATGTCTTATTTTATTCCCTGAACGTTTGAAGATGATTGGTTGAACGGGCGAATTTTGCCGAACATTTGTGTGTGTCGCAATTTGATTCCGTACACCCTTTAGTAGCTTATAGTGCCTAAAAAAAGCCCTTAGAGGTTTCGAAAAGAAATCATTGGAACTTTTGAAGATAAGAACTTCCCACGCAATATAGAAAGTTTTATCAAGGTTTCTACCAGGCAAACTCATGATCTACAGAACCCCCCGTAAAACCAAAATTATGCCCTGGGTCGGAATATTATCTAGGAGCTGTTGAAGATTTCGAAGAAAAGTTCTTTATGGAATTCTCGGATTAATGTTTTAGGAGGTTTCCTGCGGGAGTTTCTGGAGCTTCCGTAGAGAAACTCTTGGAACTGTCAAGGAGTAGCTCCGAGGTTTTGGAACTTCCGTGGAGAAGTTCTCGAAGTACTCGAAAATAGGTTCTGAGGAAAAGTTTGTAGAACTTTCGAATCGAAATCATTTGAATGTTCCGAAGTGAAGCTCTCGGAACTTCCGTAGAGCAATTCTTTGAGTTTTTCATAGAAATCCCAAGAAGTTTTAGAAATTCTGCTTGGAGTATTGGAAGAGAAGTTCTTGCTAATTCCGTTGAGAAATTTTAGGGAAAGTTTATGGAACTTCAGGAGTTCCAAGAGGTTCAGATAAGGGTTTTGGAATTTTCCAAAAGATGTTTTTAAATTATGAAGAAGTTCTTGTGGATCATCCGGAAATCCCCTTTACAAAAATTTTACTGAAGTTCCGAGCTGATGTCCCAATTTGAAATGGTAGTTTCTGAAGCTCTCATAATAAATTAAGACCTAGGAATATTCGGATAGGAACTTCATGTGTCTTTCGATGAAAATTTAATCTGAAATGATGTTTCTTAAGCTTCCAAAGGTTAGAAGGGGTGATCTAGAAACAATCTAACAGAAGTAGTTGGACCTACCAATGAGAAATTATTGAAACTTCCGAAGAGAAGCCCTTCTAGCTTTCGATGGAAAATCCTAGGGTGACGTTCATTGAACATTCGGAAACGATAGTTTGTAGAACATCCGAAGAGAATTTCTCGGAGCGGCATATGATCTTCTGGCGAAAAAGTTGTGTGTAGATTGCAAACAGAAATTGTTAGAACATCTAAAAAGAAGTCAGAAAGCTTTACGGCTTTTCAAAGTTGGTTATCAACATCTCAAAAATCCCCAAGTGAAGCTCGTGGATATTTCATAGCTGTTGGACTTCTCCGACTTCTACAAAGGAAGCCGGGATCAGCGATTTTTCGTCTCAGAAAATGACAACGGTGCCGACTGGAATTGATAGCAGACCGACCGGGGTGAGAGGCAATCGCGCTTGCCACTATACCACGCGGTCGTTTCTGAAAAGAGGTTTATGAATCTCTGACAAAAATATGCTTCAGGCCTCCTAAGGGTAACCTTTGGAAGTTCTGAATTTCTGATGTTAAGTTCTTCTAAAAGCCATGCAAGAAGATTCCGAATAGAATTTCAAAGAGAATTCTTAAACGTGTTCTAAGAGTTTCCTTAAGTAAATGTTTTAAGCTTCTGAAAAAGAAGTGGAAGGAAGTGAAGGTAAGTTTGTTGAGCTTTGAAAAGTTCTTGAAGATTTTGAAAAATCGTTAACAGGAAAACCTTAAACCGAAGAGAAGACCTTGGGAACATCCGAGTTGAATTTCTTGATCATTTCCAATGAAATGCCTAGCAGCTTCACGACAAAAAATCAGGTTAGCCGAAAAGTATGCCTTGAAATTTTTGAAGGGAACTTTTTAGCGATTCTTAAGTTGAGTGCTAGGGATTTCCGTAATAATGCTTGAACAATCCTAAGGTATCCCGAATAATAAATCCAGATATATTAAATTTGTAGTTCTTCTAATTTTTGTTACTGAAAATTTCGGAAACAATTTCCTGAAATTTCCACAGCGAAGATCTTAAAACTGCTGAATTATAGTTTTGAAAGGTTTCGAAGTGAAATTTACAAAGCTTGCCGAAAAAAGGTTCTAAGTGGTACCTATACGCTGTTTTTGGATGTTCTCAGTTTCTGAATGGAAGCTCTTTGAGTTTTTAGATACTTAGAGATCTTCTAAGAACATCCGTTAGGGCCTGTTCATAAACCACGTAGACTCATTTTTGAAAATCTCAGGCTCCCCCGTCTCCCCTCGTAGACTTTTCTCCATACATTTTTTTGAAATTTTGTATGGAGCGTAGACTCAGAAAAGTCTACGTGGTTTATGAATAACCCCTAAGTACGTCGTTGGAGCTTCCTGAAAGAAATTCAAGAGCAACTTTGAAGTTTTGGAAGGATGCGGAGCGAAATCTTAAATTTAAGTAATTTACTTCGAAGACATTTCCCTACGCGTCCGGCATCGGGAAAATCCAAAATAACACCTAACGGAAGTTGATGGAACACCAAAATTGAAGTTCTTAGAGTTCCTCAAAGGTTGTTGATGAAACTTTTAAAGAGAAAATCTTGCGGCATCCAAAAACAAGTCTTGAAACTTGCGGAAATTTTCAATAATTTCAGGTTCTTAAAGCTAAGCTCTTGAAGAAAGATATTTTCAGTTTTCATCGAACTTCCGGATAAGAAGTTCTAAGAATTGACGAGAGTCCTGAACAAGATTTACCCGAACTGAAGACCTTGAAGCTCTCATGAAAAAAATGAAATATAATTTTGAACCAATCTCCGAAAAATAAGCTTGAAATATTTATGGAAGCCAATAGGTTTTATGAAGGTTCTCAAGAGGTCATGACATCTTTCACTAGAACATTTTCAAAATCTGAATGGTCTTATAAAGGTTTTTTGACTTGTTTTCACAACCGTCTATAGAGTGGACCACTTTGTACAAATTTCGGCTTTAAAGAAGCATAGAGGAGGTGTTGGTAGACAGTTTGTTTTGAATGTAGTTTTATCAACAAAGTCGGGAGTAGTGCTATACGGCTGGAATAAAACTAAAATTGTTACCCGCTAATTGGCGGGAGATGAACCAACCCGAGGTTAAACATCTCGATAATCAAGAAACAAAAAAAAATGGTTCTGAACTTTCTTCCTTTGTTGAGCGTCCAAAAAGTCACAAAAGTCGCTTCCGAAAGAATGTGCTAAGAGTTTTCAAACATTTATTCCGAAAGCAACTTTTTGAATGCTCTGAAAGAATGATTCGAGTAGTCCGAAAAAGCTTGCTTTTTGGCACATCCAAAAGAAGGGGTTTCAAACTCTTCGAAAAGGAATTTCGAGAAATTCGTAGAAGAAGATCTGGAAGGGTGTTATTGGCATTTTCGGAGGGGGGGTTCGTGGAGATTGACAGAAAGAAAAAACGGATCGTAGTAAAATTCTTGCGTTGTACAACAAATGGTGCACGGTTAATCGATTTGATTCATTGGTTTTCTACATTTTCAAAAAGGAATACGTATGCCCCAAGAAATCTATTGGAATCTATTACAAATCTTCATTTCCAAGGCTTCCATTAGAGGTCTTTTCCCGAAGAAATCATGCCTTTTTAAAACCTATTTTGAAACAATAGATTGTGCCAGAACTCCCATAAAAAATCAACTGAACGTTAAACAGCAATTATTCAGAAGACTTTCTGGGTCTTTGACAACCCAATTGGAATACCCCGAAGAAGGTCACTGACACTAGGTAGCGTATCAAAATGTTCCAAAACTGTCCTCAATCCATGACTTAGAAAAACCTTTTGAAACATCACCATAAACAGAAAAGCGCCTCGAAATCCGCATCTTATCTTGAAATTGCCAAAATAGCTCATCAACAAATTATTCAAACTCTTAGCTCACAGTTGACATTTCCCGGTGCATAAAACTCGAATTCGACAGCATTTTTATCAACCGTGTGCGCATCCCCCATAGAAAGAGATTGTTATGTAAACAAACTAGCCGCGTTTAACCTTTATCTTCACCACAAATGTCAAACCCATCAACAACCGATTATCTTCTATTTTTCTCCATGTTTCAAAATACCAATCCACCCAAATCGCATAAATTTCGGGGGAAAAAAATCGAGCCCAATCGAGCAGCGGCTGGGCTCGGAAAGGATAGCAATCGAAGCAGGCCTCAATGGCTTTCTTTGTTTCCGGATTGACAGTCGTGCCAGCCGTTCGTCGCCGTCATTAACATACTGATAGGGGGAGCTCCCGTTCCAATTGTGCGGAGATTTAGGAGATTGAGATGGTTGATTTTTTTTTATGGATTCCGCCGCATCATAGTTCCGGAACTATGGCGGTTGATTGGTGTGCGTGCGTGCGTCGGGTGGATTTGCCAGAACGAGGGGCGAGGAAAATCTCCTACTGAGCAGCATCCAATTTACGGCGGACCGGAGCGACACTTATGGGTCTTTGTTTGCGTTCGGCTGTTGACTTTCCGATGATGGTGGATTGGACGGGATTTCGAGAGTTAGGTGAAGGGGGAAGGCGATGGCAGCAAAGAAGCAGCGTGGCGTCTGGTTTTTTGGGAGGAAAAGTTGTTCCGTTCCGTACTACGGTTGATGGATATTATTGTTGCGGGCAGAAGCACTTCAAGCCCTGTTTAGGCAAGTCAAGACTGTCAAGCCGGGAAAACCAGTTTTGCCCTTATCGCGGCTATTTCGATAGCAATTGGTGCTCTACTTGCCTTTCTGTTTTCCGGAGCTTGGTGGGCAGTTTCGACTGGGTACGAGTTTTTCGTTTGACTATCGCAAATGGATATTTTCGATAATTTGACTTCAGTTAGATCGTGTATTGAGATAAGATGAACTGGTTTCGGACAGAAAACCTAGGAGACACAATCGCTGCATTCTCTGCTTGGGATGGAGCTTCTCAGCGAAGGGCTATGAATGATTTACCAATGTTTGAAATCAGTAAAAGATTTTCAAGTGTTCATAAAACTTGAAATTAACTGAGTTGATAAATCGCCCTCAGATCTCCAACACTCTTCTGGTGAGAATATTTTGAACAATCCCAACCTCGGAAGAGAAAATAAGATCTTTGAAACGCTTGGAAACCAAGTTCAGGCTCTCTTGTCTCTCGTTCTTCTTCGTCAATTACAGCGCCTTAGAGCAACCGCACCGGGCACTGCTAAAAGCGCTACCAAAATAGTAGCGAGGCTCTCGGGAAGCATCAGGTGCTCAAAAATAGAAGCGTGAGTAACGGTTGCTATTTGGTGAAAAGTTTCAGTCAGTGGTTTGTTATTGATTGTAGTTATTCTAAAACATATTCATTTGAATGAATTCATGTTAATCCATATCTTCTTGATCATAAACTGCACATAGACTTACCTGTCATTTTGTTTGGTTAAATATTAGGAATTTCTTTATTTTATAACATTCTGATGACGGTGAACAAATTAAACAACTTAAAGTAAGATTCAATGTGGATTAAAAATTACAGGATGAATTCCTCTAAATAGACTCCACCAACTTTTTTTTAAATTTTAAAATATCTAATACTCATTTAGTATTGAAATACACTAATCTCACACTAACGCAGCCAATTCTTGAAAGTATCCTGGAAAATGACTACTTCTTGAATGCATCATTTTTCTTATCACCGGCCAGGCCAACTGCGTAGCATGTGCCGCAGAGAGGACTCCAAGAAATAGAGCGATTCCAGAAAGTGTCCTTGCAGTCGGTCTACTACTTCGAATCAAGGGAAGGAAGAAAGCGTGGACCTCCCGTACCAAACGCTTCCATATAGAGTTAACTAATGTGAAAATTTGTATTTTATCGTTGGGAGCATCGATGCTAGAAATATTAGTTTGTGCTCCTTTTGCCTGTGGGTGGACTTTTGGCATTTGAACCAAAAGTCTGGCAATAATTTGCCAAGGTTATAGCGCCTTATCTCGCTCTCAATTAGTATTACAATACACTAAGGTTTTTTTTACACGGTTTGTTGTCAGCGATAACTCCAGAACGGAACAACTTATCGACCTAATTCGAATCACATTTTACGTTTTGGGCAAAAAGTAATCATATGGCAGTCTTTCAAAAAATTCACAATTTTTGGTGTTAATACTCAAAATTCTAAAAACTGTATTTTGACCATTGCATAGAAAGGTAACACATGCAAACAACATCGAAGAAATTCCCGGCAACCAGTATGTGACTGCGAAAGACAAGTTCGATGTTCCAGAGTCTCTCGGAAAACAGCAAGTGTCAAAGTTCCCCAGGAAATTTATGTTTTGGCAGGGGATTTGTTCGCGTGGTAAACGGAGCAAGCCTTTCGTGACAACTTCAACTGTAAATGGTCAAGTATACATGAATGAATGCCTGAAAAAACGACTGCTTCAGTTTCTCACGCAACTTTCCTACAATTTTTACAAAGGATGTTCTGGAGTGGGGAAAGACGAATGGTGTCAATTTCGTGCCGAAGGATCTTAATCCCCCAAACTCTCCAGAGTTGCGGCCAATTGAAAAATATTGGGCTATAATGAAGCACGAACTTCGTAAGCTAAGCATCCTAAAGTTGTCACTACAGAACAGGAAATGTTGAAGTCATGGTTGAATGCTGATAAAATGTCGGTTCAAGCGTTGTACAAAATCTAATGCGTGGTTTAATACCACTTTCCACCACCACGAAGAAAGTTCGGGCTTTTCGATTTGGCAAAGAAATACACATTGATTGTTGTTTTTGTATTATCCCAAGCGCGGAAGTAACGATCTTTGATGAAGTTTGTCAGAAGTAGATAATTTATCATCTCCATGCGAAGCGCTAGGAGTGGACGGTTATTTATTGCTAGAACGAATAGACATGAAGAGAAAGTGTATTGATAGTTCCGTATAGGGCAACGGCAGGCTTTGAAAATTGAAAGATCAAGTTTGAAAACGAGTGGAGGGCATTATTGAACGGTAGTATCCGATCAGGCACAGAAATACAGTGAAATAAAAATACCTAAACCAAAATTATACATTGTATTTTATTCCCTGATTAGTTCATGACAATCGGTTGAGAGACTTGTTTTTGAAGACGAGTTTAGAGTGATGCAATTTAACTGTGGACACCCTTTAGAAATACTGCCTCCAAAACCCCGCATATGCCAAATGTGGCTTCATTTGCTTGATTAGTTCTCGACTTATCCAGAAATTTGTGTTTAATTTGTATAGGAGCCCCCCCCCCCGTCAAACGGAGGAGGGGTCATGAACTGCCATAGAAACATTTATTGCCTTCAAAATCCCCACATGCCAAATTTGGTTCCATTTGCTTGATTAGTTCTCGAGTTATGCAGAAATTTCAGTTTCATTTGTACGAGAGCCCCCCTTCTCAAAAGGGGAAGGGTCTCGAACCACCATAACAACATTTTTTGGTTCCATAAAACTCCACATGTAAAATTTGGTTCCATTTACTTGATTAGTTCTTGAGTTATGCAGAAATTTGTGTTTCATTTGTATGTGAGCCCCCCTCTTGCAGAGAGGAGAGGGGTCTTAAGCCACCATAGAAACATTTCTTGCTTCTAAAAACTCTCACATGCAAAATTTGGTTTTCTTTGCTTGATTAGTTCTCGAGTTAAGTAAAATTATGTGTTTCATTTGTATGGGAGCCCCCCCCTTTTCAGAGAAGGGGGGGGGGTCTCTAACTACCTTAAGAACCTCACCCCCCCTACCCGAGAGAGGAAGGGTTTCAAACTACCGTAGAAACATTTATTGCCTTCTAAATCCCCACATGCCAAATTTGGTTCCATTTGCTTGATTAGTTCTCGAGTTATGCAGAAATTTTAGTTTCATTTGTATGAGGCCCCCCCCCCACCTTCTAGAAAGAGGAAGGGTCTCAAACCACTGTAGCAACATTTCTTGGTTCCAGAAAACTCCACATGTAAAATTTGGTTCCATTTACTTGATTAGTTCTTGAGTTATGCAGAAAATTCTATTACATTTGTATGCGAGCCTCCTCTTCCAGAGAAGGGAGGGGTCTCTAACTACCGTACGAACCTTTTCCGGCCCCAGAAACCCCTGCGTACAAAATTTCACGCCGATCGGTTCAGTAGTGTTCAAGTCTATAAGACTCAGACAGACAGACAGACAGAAATTCATTTTCATATATATAGATAGATTTAAATTTTCTTTAATACTGCGTGCGAAAAAAATGACAGGAAAGAAAAACACATGTGCTCGTGGCCAAAGTACACTGCGTTTTTTTTTCAGTGGGATCTGGATCTAATATGATAATCGCAAAAGACGACAAATGACATACGGAGAAACTTTGCCGTAAACGTCAACTCTCTAGAGCTTCATTTGGCAAAGATAGACTGCAGTGCCATCTCTGTGGCAATATCTCGAACTAATATGATAATGTCAAAAGACGACAAAGGACATACTGAAAAACTTTGCCTAAGACGGCAACTCTAGCGCTTCATTTGGAAAATCTAGAGTGCAGTGCCATCTCTGTGGCAAGATCTGGAACTAGTTTGCTAATAAAAAAGACTAAAAGACGAAATATTTCTATAAGACACTGAGACGATGTGGAGAAGCATGCACAGCGCCACGACCCCAGCACCGAAGGTAATAATTTAAAAAGAAAAAAAGAAAGACGAAAAAAAACAAACAAGGAGGCAAAATCGCAAAAGCAGACATCAGACACTAAATGTAGAATGATTTGCACACACCACGATTAAAACAAAATATCATCTTTCCTTTACCTTGCATGCCCTGTACACTGTGCCAGGGGAGTTATGCCACCCAGTATCAATAATCTCTCAGATGATGCATACACATTGTGTCTGTGTGTGTGTGTGTGTGTGTGTGTGTGTGTGTGTGTGTGTGTGTGTGTGTGTGTATGTGTTTGTGTGTGTGTCCAATCTAACACCCATTGGCCGGCAATGGTATTATGGAAGAAATTTGTTTACAACAATCCTACAAGTGACCATTGGAAGCAGCTTTAATCCGGGAGCTAGAAAGTGATAACTCTACTGCAGATTCAGCAACCCATTTCAGAGTGTCTGGAGAGTCACGCCCATTCCAAGGTTACTTTCACATACAATAAGCCCCGCATGTTAACATTACCGATATCATTTGGATAAGGGCACTGCAACACACTTCCAGATTTGGAAATGTAAAATTTCCAAACCAGGCACGTATTTAGTATTATTTGAGAATAGGGTTTATGTTGTATAGTTATAATCAGATAGATCTCACCCATGGCCGCCTCCTTAATGACACTAGCTTGTTCATTCGTAAAAAAAAAAAAAAAAAAACAAAAAAAAAAAAGACACACAAGAACAAAACAAAAAACAAAACAAACACACCACAAACAAAAAAAATAAAAAACACCGAGATCGCGCGCAACCCCCTACCCACCAATAACACCCCCCCCACATTATTTTATCCACTATCCCATCCAACATATCCCCATAATACATTCTATATTTTCATTAAATTTATTCAGATAACGCCTGAATGTAGTCTGTTGTATGGAAGAATGTCAACATTGTTGTATGGCGTATGAAAGATTGCAAACAATTTCGTTGTTTACGCTTCCTTTGGCTTACAATTAAACGAAGGGAAATTTTACACGCCTGTTAAAATTAATTAATTTTTTTCTGTGTAGTTATTAGGACAGGGTTGCCAGGCCCCTGGTTGGGCCCGACCTTATAAAGACGTCGTTGACTGCAGTGCACTGCACGCTCAGAACACCTTCTCCTTCATTTGTATTGCTGTCTCTTTTTTTCTCGCGGAAAAGTTACTCAATTTTCGTAAAAAGTTGATCAACTCCAAAATTGAGTAGATCCACTTTTTACGAAAATTGAGTAGCTTTTCCTTGAGAAAAAAAAGGGACAGTAATACAAATGAAAGAGAGGGTGTGCTGAGCGTGTGTTGACAAGTTGAAAAATAAACATCCATCTGATTCACATCGATTTGTTGACGTTTAAAACCCAACAAAATTCAGTCAAATTTGATCAGCCGTGCAAAATTTAGTGCAATAGTGCAATAATCGATGTTAAAAGCCACCTTTTCACTGCAGTTTCCACTCATGCTTAACGGATTTAGACAAACGTCAAAGCCACATGGTCTAATGTTTACATTCGAAATTAACGAACCTCAATGTTCCATACACATTGAGGTTAGAAAGCGATGATTCATGGTGTTTACACTAAACCTCCACCTTCATTTGATAGCTTTGAGCTTTTAACCTACGCCCAAACAATAGAAAAACGTCGCTCATAACTCATGATTTCTTTTCGGCGTGACCTTTTGGTCGGAGGATGCCATCGGAGCGATCCGAAGGATAATCGTTTCTAGATAAACATATCAATCAATGACAGACAGAGAGTCCGGATCTGGCAGATGGCGGCTACTTATGAAGAGATGCCACTTGTTGCCCACCTCGTCAGATGACATCCAATAGCGTCGACTATAGTTACTCGCACACGCAAACATTGCTTGGTGGACGCCGCGGCCCAATTGAAATCAATCTATTTTATTGCCTCAACTAATGATCTTTAATTCCATCCTGTCACCCCCCGTTTGGCACTGCGGAGCAGTTTGGGAAGGACTAGAGATGAAACCTATCGAGTTCTCCACCACCCAAAGTAATGCAAAAGATGTTTGACTGTCGTGGTTGACAGTGATTGTTATTTATGGATGCAACCTCCCCCCCCCCCCCCCCCCCCCCCTTCTCGCGCACACTTTTTGACGTTTACTTCGATGATGGGCAGCCATATTGATTGGTTTCTCGCACACGCACGCATCGCCGCTGATTAGTGTCGTTTTTCCCTCGAACCCCCGAGAGTTCGGAAATTGATTCTTTTCACACATAACGGGCGACGATGAAACCGCACAAAGTCACGCTCTGACGTCACGGACTGACTCGGAGGCAGTCTCAATCGCATTGCCGTTGCCATGGCGAACCTACACATTGTGCTCTGCTCGAAACAGCTCGAAGGAAGCAAAGGGAATCGTTAAATTTATGCTGGTTTTTTCTTTTTTTTTTTTCCTAGTTCGAAGATGGCGCACAGCGTCACAGACGCCCGCTAATACTAATTGGGTCGTAGAAGTCTGAATAGAAGAGGATAAGCTCCTTTTCTTCCGTTCGTTTTCTTTCGCTGAAGAACTCCTGAACTCCTAGCGGGGGCATCAAGTGGATAACGACGTTTCTACCGAAGGAATCGTCCGACTTGACAGATCATCACCCTTAAGGAAAAGCCATCTAGTACTGGGGTAAAAATTCGCATCCAAAAACGGGTCACAAACAATTGCAGAAATTAATTGAAAATTTCAAAGCAGTTCGGAATCAGGTCAGCTCAGGATCGGCATGTAACAAAGGGGCTTATGTTTCACCCGAAACACACACAATCCTTTTTGCCTTGATTGAATTCCCTCGCCGTCCCGCGGATGACGATGGGGAAGTCGCATCCATATTGCATATGGTAAGGCGCGGCGTGGCGGTGCGGCATAACGGCACACGGTCGCAATCACGTGTCAAATTCCGGGAGTGAGAAAGAGTGACGACGAGAGCGAAAGCTAAACACACTGTTTCCACCTACATCGGGGCCGGATCGGAATGACAACAACCAGCACAGCGCAAGAAAGTAGGCCACGAGTTCGAAGGGCACATGCTTGCTGAGACTTGGCTCTTCTTCCAGCTATGTACATACTTCTACCCGTACCGCGCTGCGGAAACGTGTGAGTGGGTGGATGGTTAGTGAGTGACCCTCCCCCCCATCTCGATACCTCTCGTCAGATGGTTACTGCGAAAGAGCGAAATCCTCTCCCGACGAAAGGGCGCATGTGCTTTTACTTGATTGCGCCTGCTGTGGGGAACCCCCCGGACCGAAATGAGAACCGAGTGAGAACCCGGGCTCACTCACGGAAAATCAGCTGCAACATGACAGCACCAGCAGGTAGAGAGACGCCCTTGAGGGGCAAGGGTGGTTCGCTGGGTATGTTTTTTTTTATGTAACACAAGCAGCGCCCTCTGCCACCGAAGAAAGCTGCCACACTGCAATAGAGGAGGGAACAGAGGAGAACATGTCAAACTATGCACCGGAGAAACGCGAAAAGCGGAAACGAGAAAAACTGGAACACTGTCAACAGCAGCAGTAGGCCAATGCGGGTCTTCTGAACAGCAGAAATGCGGTAATCCTGTCTTCTCAAATTTTAAAGACCCGGATCCCGATATTATGTAAGTCGGATTACGCCGAGCGGCGACAAATCATAAATCCTCGGATTTCTCCGATCTAACAAGCGGCAGGGGATAATAGACAAAAGCGAACGCCGGTAATCGAATTTCCCGATTCGGGGGAAAAAAAAAGGAAAAGCAACGGAAGCGGAAGTTTGTCGGCGCCGTCGAACGTCGCACCGCCAGCTTCGTCCGAGTTCATTTACAATTGCTCGTTTAATTAAAGGCCCGAAACATTAAAGGATGAATTAATTCGCATTCGAGAGATTAGATTTTTACAGCCGGAATGGTTTCCGCCCGGCGACGAGATACGGCACGTCATCTCCTTCTTAATGGTTGACAGTTTCTTATGGCGAGAGAAGGGTTTTATGGGTGGCAAATTTAGTGCAGGAGATTATGGGTAATCTCCCTCCTTTTCAATGAAGATCGAAAACGAAGACAGCTGCCGTTAGGATGGACAGTGGTTCTACTTTGAACGGTTTCAATTTGGCGTGTTCACTCCAGTCATACGTGGATGAGTGTGGGTGTGTGTGTGAGGAATAAAACCAACTCTTGCAAGAGGGTAATCAAATTAGGGATTCAGGATTTATGCCATTCGTCGTCGTCCACTGGTCAGTGCAAGTCAGCCTGGCGCGTGTTTGCCGTGCCGGGTTTCGCTCCGAAAGGGTTCCATCATTTATGGGAAAAGTGGGGGGTGGAGAGTCTCACTAACGAGGAACGAACATTATGATTGATGCAGAACGTGCTTCGGTCAAGGAAAAGGCTCTGCTTGAAATGAGATCTTGTACCGGTTAGGACTGTGTTCGCCCCGGTTACTCCATTTGACCCAATTAGTGATGGAAAATTGGAACTTGCTTCAGTGATCCTGGACGGGGTTCAATTTAAAGTCAATTTTGATGGTAAGGACCAGACAATGAGGTCAGATTTCGCCTGAATTCATTTATCGTGAATTAGGAAATTTTTAGTTAGTGGTGTATACAAGGGGACCTGTTTTGGATTAGCGGGGAAGCAAGCGGATAGTCGTTACAGGCTTTCAGAGAAAAAAAATCGAAAATTTTCAACAAAAAATTTATTATTCATAATTGGAATGAACTCACCAAGTTCTACTATTCGATGAAATTAAACTTCTTTCCTTTTTCTTTGAAAATCTTCAGCCAAAAATGTGTGTAACTCCTTTGAGTTGTGGATACACAAGTAGGAAACGCCTGTGTTCCAGCCCAGAAAACCTGACAGCAAGCGAGTACATTAACTTTCTTACCTCCGTCATTCGAAACGACTTATTGATCTTAAAAATTATCTCATATCAAAGCAAATATGCCTATGCTTTCTCGCCGAGGAAAACCTCCCGCACAATCCCATCAAATTTCCAACTCCAGATGTCTATTAAGGTAGCATGAGTTTCTTTTTAAGTAGGCTTAAGTAGATTCTTGGAATATTATTTGAGTTCTCAGTGGTATTTCATTCTTAGCTATTGGCGTACAATTATAAAATAATTATATTTACAAACCAAAGTTTAGTCTTTCCAAAGTTTGAACTCGGTGGACAAGTTGAACTTTTGATCACGAGACGCCTATGAATTAACAGCGAGTTTTCCTATGTGTTCTCTAATCGCAACTGTCCACTCGTTTTCGCTCAAGCTAACCAACTTGGCAAAATATTTCTGACCAAAAACAGCTTTCGATGGTACACTCTTAGATTTTTTTTACAGAAATCTGTTATAATTTTACCGAATTCTCAGCTGAATGTTCGGTAATCCAATTTAACGGATTTCGGTGAAATTTTACAGTTATCTGTAAAAATTTTACCGGAATTTGTAAAGTTTTGCCGAAATCCGTTAGATTGGATTACCTAACGTTCAGCTGTTAAGAGTTCGGTAAAATTTTACAGATTTCTGCAAAAAAATTTAAGTGTGTACGGAATAGGTCCAAATCGGTACGAATCCACCGTCATTCTTCTGAGCTGAACGTTCGGGAAAATAGAGAACTATTCATTAACTTCAACAATCAACATTTTCATCTCTTCATCTTCCATCTAGGGACTAACCAGGGAGAGTGACATAAGTTTTGCAAGCTAAAAGATGCCAAAAAAAAACCCGCTTCCGACTTATTGTGACCAGTAAGGTTTAGTGAATCTGTTTGCATTGCGGAAGCTAGTTCATTCGCCAACATTTCAATTCCCATTCATGAATACAGCTTAGCCGCACCTGTTCCCCACAATCCTTAATCCCGTTTTAATTCACCTATCTGCATGTTATTTTTTCCAAATCATTCTTGCCAATTTACTAATAACATTTTTTTCTTTTATTTCTTTACAGGTACGTATCCCACTATTTCTTAAAACTAGGCTAATGTGTTCGATACAGAATGCTAAATGAGTAGCGATATAAGTACATCTTATATGGAAGAAGCTCCGTTAAAAGTCTTTTGTAAGTACAGTCACAGCAAAACTGCCCTACATTCATGTCTAGAAAGTTTCCTCAGCACACAAAATATTATTAATATACAACGTCATTATAACATTACCCAGTCAACACAGAATCGTATATGATAGCGCATAAGTGTACAACGTGGAGGCGATATACGTACATTCGTTCATTTGACTCCATGTAAACTGTATGTATATCGCCTCCACTTTATACTCATATCCGCTATCATATGCGATCTTGTGTTCACTGGGTACCTGATACACAATATCCCTCCAACGTTCTCGGTTCATAGCTGCTCCCCTTCAATCCCGTGGCACCTTGTACTCCCTAGATCTTGCTCCACCTGGTCTAATCATGTTGCTCGTTGAGCCACTCCGGCATTCTTCAGTTGTCCGGCATTCTCGCAACATATCCTGCCGAGTGAATTCGTCCTGTAGGTCGTCAGCGTGTTGCGCGAGCTCATGGTTCATCCTCCGCCTCCAGACTCGGTTCTGCACTCCGCCGCCAAAGATGGTTCTTAACACCTACCTTACCTTACCAATCAGACTAAGGCCGGTGTGGCCTCTGCTGTACACAGAAGTTGTTTCCATTGTAATCGGTCCATGGCTGTACCTCGCCAGCCTCGCTGTCTGCGGAGGGTCCGCAGGTCGCCTTCTACTTGATCAATCCACCTTGCTCGTTGCGCGCCTCTTCTTCTTGTACCTGTCGGTTCGTTTTCGAGAACCATTTTCACAGGGCTGTCGTCCGACATTCTTACGACATGCCCAGCCCATCGTAGTCGACCGATTTTTGCGATGTGTACGATGGGAGGTTCTCCCAGCAACTGGTGCAATTCGTGGTTCATTCGCCTCCTCCACGTTCCGTCTTCCATCTGCACTCCACCGTAGATCGTACGCAGCACCTTCCGTTCAAAGACTCCAAGGGCGCGTTGGTCCTCCACTAGCAATGTCCATGTTTCGTGGCCGTAGAGAACTACCGGTCTAATTAATGTCTTGTAGATGGTCAACTTTGTGGTTCGGCGAACTTTGTTCGATCTCATGGTTCTTAACACCCTTCGCTCAAAAACTCCGATTTCTCGCAAGTCCTCCTCAAGCATTGCCCACGTGTCATGCCCGTAGAGAACAACCGGTCTTACACAATACTCACAATCCTCAATACAATACATCTTCATATTCCAATCCACTTAGTAACACACGTAAGAATTTTCGATTGGTAACTTAAAGAAAATAAAATATAAATTTATCACTTAAGCTTGATGTCTGTGTTAGAGAAGTTCGACAGGCATATCTCTTGGAGATGTTGCCAGATGTCTAGACGTTTGATCCAGAGACGACCTGTTCAAGGGGTTGAATTTTCAAAACGATTGAGTGCACACTCTCAAATCCAAGCTAATCAGCTGGAACTGATATTACGTTTTTTTTTGTAATTTAGCAAGTCAAGGACTGTATCGTTAATTATGAGTACACCTAAAAATTTCTGTACTTAAATATGTTTTATTTATTTTGCAACTCAAATTCATTTACATTATTTATTGACCATCAAAAACGCCCATTACATCAGTATTAATTTAATTTTTCGCAAATCTGGCCAGCTCTCGCACCTTCTTCTTGATGTTCCTCATTAGGTTTTGCACAACCGTTCCGTCGGTGGTTTTGCTTACGTTTACCCAGTCTTTTTTTTAATTTGATGATGTCATCTGCTCCTCTAGCCTTCTTCCGTAGCTTTCCTTTCATCAAAGCCCAAAATTTCTCAATGGGCCTTATTTGCGGACAATTTGGAGGATTCTTCGCCTTTTCCACAAATTGGACATTGTTGCTTTCCAGTCTAAGGTGACACGCGCATAGTGGCAGGATGCCAAATCAGGCCAAAACAGTGTCGATTCTTTGTGTTTTCGGATTAGTGGCAGAATTCATTTCTGCAGGCATTCCTTCCGGTACATTTCGGCGTTTATATTTGCGGTAGTGAAAAAAGGTGTCGATTTAATACCGCACTGGCAAACCTTTTTTCCAAACTTTTCGCAAAAAAAAAACGGGACATCCGTTCCACGGTTCACGGTGTAAAACTGTGCCCCTGGAAGTGCCCTGTAGTCCAATTTGACGTACGTCTCGGCATCCATGATAATGCACATGTCATTTTTGCTCAAAACGTCGTCGTACAGCTTCCGAGCCCGAGTTTTCACGGAATTCGGCTGCGCTTCCGATCTCTTTTGTTTCCGGTACGTCTTCAGGGAATTACGCTCCTTTGCGCGTTGGACCATTCCAATACGTGGAGTAACGATTATGATGTAGAAGGAGATGTTCGCCCATCACCATGAGGCCCCAAGAGTGCACAGTGATGTTTGCTAGAATGAAAGTTCACTCTTGGGGCTCATGGTGATGAGCGAACATCTCCTTCTACATCGTAATGGTTACTCCACGTACGGAGAATACAAACATAACAATTACAGTCGTTAAAATTGGTTAGTTGGATTTCGAGTTTATGCGCTAGGTGGCGCCAATAAGCGAGCAGTTCTGTATCTATATTAATTAAGTAAACAGTTCCAAATCGTAACGTCGTACAAGACAGCAAAATCATGGGTTTGACGTTTGTACTGCAAACATTTGACGAACTTTTCATGCGTTGTTATGGGCGATGAAACTAATGTCATGAGGGATTTCTAGCCGCTTCCAGGGCTTGTTTTCTATTCTGCTATGGGCAGAAAAGCTACAGCTGAGCATTTCAGGACGGAGAAGGCATCAACATTTTCCAAAAAATACCTTGTTTATGACGCAATTTGCACGTGTGGCAGAAAGAGTAAATCTTTCGTCACTACAGGCACAACTACCAAAAAGAGTGCCTTCAGAAGCGATTGTTACCCTTTATCAATAACCCCAAAAGTTTGTTCTTGCCCGATTTGGCATCATGTTCTAATGCTAAAACTGTGATGCAGTGGTACGTAGCAAAGAAATGAATATTGTCCGAAACCCGCAAATCCGCAAAATTGTCCAAAGATAAGTCCAATCGAGAGATATTGGGCTCTGATGAAGCGGAAGCTTTCGGAAAAGAAACAAGTAATCAAAGATATCAAACTCTTCCAAAAAATTGCACAATTCGGCCACCACGATATTTGAAGGGCCGGAACAAACACTAATGGGTGGAATTAAGCGCAAAGTTCGAAAGTTTCACAAATACCGAATAACTTTGTTTTGACTTCGTGAATTGTTAAATCGTATCCCACGAATCTGAAACAAACAACTACAATTGAAAAATAATGCAAACTATGTGTTTGACTTCGATTTTGAGGTGTCCGGATTATTGTGCATACAGGCCTTACATCTCAATTACCTGATGAGCAAAAAGGATAAATTCTACAGAAAATTTCTTGAGGAGATCATGAGCTACTCAAAAGTGGGAAATTTGACTCAGATTCCATCCATTAAGGCCTGTACTCAAAAAAATTG
The DNA here is from genome assembly GCA_024533555.2 of Aedes koreicus. Classification (NCBI taxonomy): domain Eukaryota; kingdom Metazoa; phylum Arthropoda; class Insecta; order Diptera; family Culicidae; genus Aedes; species Aedes koreicus. Next base: position 94,605 of record JAHHFK020002206.1, on the reverse strand, counting down.
CACCATTTTTATCCGTGTGTAACATTTTTGTCCGTGGGTAAAAATTGATGAAAATCTGGGTATAGTTTGGAGTGAATTGTTTACATGTCCAAAATTTCATAACAATCGGTTCAGTGGTTATTGAGATGTCATCGAAACAAGAAGAAAATCGCCAGAGAATTTTGCGCGTCGTCATGGAAAATCCGACTGCGACCATGAGATGGATCGGAAGACAACTGGGAATCACCCTTACAACTATGTCTCGGGTGGTAAAATCGTTTAAGGAGTCCCAGACGACCGAGTGGCGGGCTGGAAGAGGAAGAAATTTGAAGACAGCTGACCCTGTGAAGGCCTGGAAGGTGTTGGATTATTTCAAGTGTAATCCGAACCTTTCGATTCGCGACGTGGCTCTGAAGGCACAGTGTTCCGCTTGGTTCGTTCAGCAAACGAGCTGGGCTTCGTGTATTCAAGGTCCGCAAGGCACCGAACCGGCGTGATCAACAAAACACGGTGGCTAAATCCCGTGCAACGGAGCTGTATCGAGAGTGGTTAACGAAACCGATGTGTGTGGTTATGGATGACGAAACCTACATCAAGGCAGACGGACGCAAATCAGATACCGGGGCTGCAGTTCTACGTTGCCAAATCACGGTTTGATATTCCGGAAGACATAAGGAAGAAGAAAGTGGACAAATTCGCCAAAAAATACTTGCTCTGGCAGGCCATATGCCAATGCGGTAAACTGAGTAAACCGTACATCACAACGGGTACCATCAACAGCGAAATTTACCGCACCGAGTGCCTCCAGAAGCGTCTGTTGCCCCTCCTGCGGTCCCACGGAGGCGAGACGTTATTTTGGCCGGACCTGGCATCATGCCATTACGCGCGATCGACGTTGGATTGGTACAGAGACAATAACGTTGTCACCGCCAACCCCAAGGTGTTTAAGAACGACCTGGAGTTGAAGAAAAAATGGATGAAAGTGACCTAAAAGGTCGGCTCCACCATTGCACAATATGTAATGAGGGGTCCTACGGGAAAGGTGTGGGCTTTCAGCGATGGAAAGGAAATTGAATAAAGTAATTATGCCGAAACTTAATCAATATGTATTAGTTCATTCCCTGAAAGTTTCAAGAAAATCCGACTTAAAATAAATTTTTGGCGAACACTTTTGTCTGCTGCACTTTTTTTCGAGTACAGGCCTTAGTTGATGGTGTGGAGTGAACAAGATATTTCACTAGCGAAACCAGCGAATAACTTTTGTTTGTTTTCTGATTACTTCAATTTTTTATAGCAAAAAAAGTATTCGTACGTTGGAGCAATTAATAATTTAGTACTTAAGTTTTATTATTGAATTTATTAAAACTTTATATGATTTTTTCTCAGTGCATAATTTAAAAAAAAATTGATTTTCTAAAACTTGTTATTAGACGCAATTTCAACACAACCGGTGGCTTTGGAACTACGATGGATTTTTATTTGTATTACGCCCTTTTCGAAAGTTAGTCTTGAGTTGCGAGGGTATCTAGACGGTTGAAAAATACTACTGTTTCCATGGCGAATAAATCTGCACAGTCACCGATGGCTCCAAGTGACTTCTTAACGCAAGTTTTCAATGTCGAGAAATTCGCGAAAGAAGCCAATGTTTACATTTGTCAGTTCGGCCCTATTGAAACATCTTCATCGAATTGCTCAACCCCCCCCCCCCTCCTTTCTTTTTTTTTTTTTTTTTTTTTTTTTTCCTTTCCCAATAATAATAAAAAAACACTAAAAATAAAATTTAGTACTTTTCTTCTTATTACATTTTATTATCTTTTTTTTCAAAAAAAAAAAGACAGTGGATACAAATGAAAGAGATGCAGTTTTGAGCGTGTACACTCCCGTTTCATTTTACTCAATTTTTGATTACAATTGTATACTATCTCTTTTTCTCTCAACGGAAATGTTACTCAATTTTCGTTAAAAGATGGATCTACTCAATTTATGAGTAGATCCACTTTTTACGAAAATTGAGTAACATTTCCGTGAGAGAAAAAGAGATAGTATACAATTGTAATCAAAAATTGAGTAAAATGAAAAATAAAAAAACAAAAATGCATCAACTACAAAAACAATAAATTCCCCCCAACCATTTAAAAAAAAAAAAATAACAATATAATCCTAATCATATATATTATTCCTCCTTTACAATTCTTTGAAAACTAAAACCTCATCATTCAACTTCTTCTCTCTTTTTGATATTGAAACGGGAGTGTAGGTCATCAACAAAAAAGACAAAATGTGCTGAATTTGACGGAAGCTGTTCAGTGGTCTGAACAATTGCACTTGAACAAATTGCACTGAGAAAAGTTTGCACGTTGTTTCCATTGTTTCGAATTAACTTTTAAACTCTTAAAAAGAGAACTTTTTTTTGGAAACTTTTAAAAGAGAACTTTTTGTTGTGAACTTTTAAAAAGAGAAAGTGTACTAAAATCCCACTAGGCGAAGGCGGCTTTCCACGATTCAGACACTGGCATCAATGGATGAATGAAAGCGTGCTTGATTTGATAGCTGTGCTTCGTCGTACTTTTTTTTTTGTCTCATACTTTTGCAGATCGAACAAAGCCGACGACGACGGCGGTGGAGGTTAAAGTTTTCTGGCGAAACAAAAAAGAACTCCTTGGGAGGAAGCAGAACAAGTTTATGGGAAAAGTTTTCGTATTAAATCGAAGACTTTCACCCACGCACGATCAGAACCACCGGCAGGGGTGGATGGTTGACTGAGTTCAAGGGATGCATCAAAATTTAAAGTTAAGCATGAATTAGTGAAATTGAAATTTACGACAATGTTTCTGACACTAACCGCACGGCTTTGGGGAGATTTAATGGGAGAAAAATGGGGACGCTTGGTGGACCACCACCGATTCTGAAACTTCCACAGCCCTGACCACAATTTCACGCTTACAGAGATACTGGGAATGATTTATTTCTTCTGACGTTCCGCTACTTCAAGGTGTGAAGAAGCAATCTAAACATTGCGTATAGGATAGATCCTGTTTGCTTTGATTTTGTTTACCTTTCTACCTACCTGCCATTAATCGAAACCGTTTCATCAGAATTATGTTCGCAATTCGCCATCGGCAATCTGCCAACGCAGCGTGCGTCGGCTGGTTCTGGAACTCGATACTAATAAACAACTCGACGCATATATTTTTTTCTTCCACTCTGACCCGGGGGAAATTCATCTCTGCCTGTCAGAAATGGTCGGAATTAATTCATCTGTTCCGAGCAGCGGACGACCCTGCCCTGACCGACGACTGAAATATTGCGCAAACGAAGGGATGCGATAACACTTCTTAAATATTTCATCCGCATTCTTCTTCCTGACCAGTTCCGTCAATGGTGGGCAAAAAAAAAATAACGCCTACTACGCATTCAGGCTGATGCTTATCACAATTTGCTTCTTCTTCTTCTTCTACCCCTTGGTTTGGCTAAGTGTTTCAGCACATATATTTTTACTTCTGTCTCGGATCGCATTTCGCTTTTGCTTTCAACGCACGGACGATTTCGGCGGACTATATTTACTGTAAAAATAGCTGCCAGGGATTCACGGGGATTTTGCGTGACTGTCACACCTGAGGATGATTCGCGTGCGATTTGGTGAGTACCACCAAAAACAAAAAAAACAAAAGACGATGTGATTGCGAAATTATGCAAAAGAACGATTCGATTGCAATTAACCAATCATAGCATGCTTTATTAAGTGATTAACCAAGCGGAAAAGCATAAATTCATCCATTTTGCCCGCCTGTGCCGTTTCGTGATGTGGTGTGTGTTCGCGGCTTGCTCGGCAAAGTGGTGTGTTTTGTTTTTATTACAGTTATTATGTATACACACTTCTGTGCGGGATTTTTTTTTTCGTCTCCCCTGTGTGTCGAACTTACAGCCATATGCAGAGGCATCGAAAGCAAAACAGAAAGCGAAAATTTTTCGCAACTGCAACCCGGTGAATGAGAATTTGTGTGCGCTGCAAACACACTCACGCTTCTAAAAATGTGTCCCCCGTCGCCGTCGCGTCCTCCCCGGGGAGATTTGTTTGACAAACGAGGGACCTCGGGCGATAATTAAATAAGCCATCGCGCGCACCAGACCATCCGGTACGGTTGCATTCTTATGGCCGGCAGTCGGGGGAAAAAAATTCTCTTATTCTAAACTTTGCTGCCGCTTATTAGTGGAATCGGGTGGTGCGGCTGTGAGTGTGTGAAAAAATAATAAACATTACCAGCGGCACCGACCGGCAACCGTAGCCGACGGAATGCATGTACCATTAAATGTATTTCGGTTCGCTTGGCCGGAAATGAGCTTACCAGAGGTGCCACCACACACACCTAGAAACAATAAAAACGGGGTGAATTTCTGCCACCGAATACCGACGACGGGCGGGGACGAAAAAGTGGGTTAGTTAGTGACTGTGGCACTCGGGCCGGACGGCTACAGGATCGATGGAATCGATCTGTTTGATGTGGGGAAGCGCGTTTTGCGCAAGGAGCGATGATTATTGACAGTACAGGGTGTCTCACAATAGGTGTCACTAAAACAAAATGGGATTACAGCAAAGCAAATCAACCAAATTATACAATTTATGTTTCATTAGAAAGATAAATGTTGTGGAAATAAACCATGTTAATTCAATTCGAATCTCTCGCGCCCTTTTCCTTGATAACTTTGCGCAAACGCTTTGTAAACCCATCGCAGCTGGCACGCACGATTTCCTGAGGAATTTGGTCCCAAATATCAACCAAATGTTTCTTGAATCGATCTGAAGTAAGCCCTTTCGTAGGGCCTATATGCTGCAGCATATAACCCCAAACAAAGTAGTCAAGTGGGTTGAGATCTGGCGAAGATGCAGGCCATTCTTCGCTTGTGAGGAAATCGGGCAAATTTTCCGCGCACCACGCTTGTGTCTTCTTTGCCCTGTGAGCTGGAGGTGAGTCCTATTGGAAACAATACGGTGTCTTCCCATACAGCGTTGAAGCATGAGGAAGCAGATGGTTCTTCAAAACCTGCTCGATTCAGTGTTGATTTTTAGGTTAGGTTCTATGAAAAGAAGAGGAAGTTTTCGTTTTCGTGAAACGGCGTCCCATATCATGCTTTACGATACATTCTGATATGGCGTTCTACAGATAGTTTATCTCTTGGAATATTGGCAAGACTTTTGCCATACACACGATCATTTTGTTGATTATGACTGTCCTGAAGGAGGAAGAGCTTTTCACCCGAAAATAAAATCTCGCTGTCACCGTGCCGAACCAAAAGATTTCTGCTTCTATGGACCCTGGCTTGCTTTTGACGCTCCGTCAACCCGTGGACCCGTTGTTTCTTTGTACGGCTTGCATTACAGATCATGTCTGAGGAGCCTGTTCATTGAAGCAGGTGACATTTGAAATTGTTTGCTCAATTTACGGCCAGATACGACCGGACTACGTCTTATTCGCTTCCTCACACATTTGTTCTTTTTCTTCGTTCTTGCAGTGCGTGTGACACCTCCTTTGTGTTGAATATGGGCATTTCCAGTTTCCTTGAACCGTTTCAAGGTACGAAAAACAAAACGCTTACTCATTCCGCACTGCTTAAGGCTATTGAATAGCTAAATGGTGTCCACGATGAAATTGCCACACTATGAAATTGCTCTAACTTTTTAACCGTTGGGTAGAATTTAATGAAAATTTGGGTAGATTTAGTTCATAGTGCATTATTTACATCCTGCAAGTTTTAAAGTCCTGTGATCAAAACTCGCGGAAATGGAGTCGAAAGAACAGCTCGTGCGTGATAAAATCTTGCGCATTCATCACGAGAACAAGGATCTCTCGCATCGTTCCATCGCTAAAACGTTGGGAATCGCGAATTCCACGGTGTCGCGAGTGATTAAGCGGTTCGAGGAACGGTTGACCACCGATCGGAAGCCCAGAAGTGAAGGAAAAAGTATTCCGTACAACACCAAAAATCACAACCGCGTAGTTGGGGCCTTCAACCGAAATCCGAACGCCTCCGTTCGGGATGTGGCTAAGAAGCTGCACCTAAGCCGAAGTTTTGTCCAGAAGGCCAAAACTAAGGCTGGGCTTCGAACGTTCAAGGTACAAAAGGCCCCTAATCGCGACGAGAAGCAGAACAAGTCCGCCAAAACCCGTGCCAGGAAGTTGTACCTCAACATGCTGACGAAAGTTGAATGCTGCATCATGGACGACGAAACATATGTGAAGGCCGACTTCAAACAGATCCCCGGCAACCTGTTTTTCACGACCAAGGATAAGTTCAGCGTTCCGGAGCATGTCCGCACTCAGAAGATGTCCAAATTTGCGAAGAAATTCCTGGTTTGGCAAGCCATCTGCACGTGCGGGAAGCGGAGTGCACCTTTCGTGACCCAGGACACGATGAACGGACAGGTGTACATAAAAGAGTGCCTCCAGAAGCGGCTGCTTCCTCTCCTGAAGGCCCACAACGTCCCAACAATCTTCTGGCCGGATTTGGCCTCATGCCACTACTCCAAGGACGTGCTGAAGTGGTATGCGGACAATAAGGTCAATTTCGTGCCGAAAATGTTCAACCCTCCCAACACTCCGGAGCTCCGCCCCATCGAGAAGTACTGGGCGATTATGAAGCAGCACCTTCTTAAACGACCTAAGGTAGTGAAGACAGTCGAGGAACTGAAGAAAGTATGGGTTTACATGCAAAAAACGGTTGATTCACAGGTTGTGCAGAATCTTATGGCCGGGGTTAAGGCCAAGGTGCGGGCATTTGCGTATGGACTGTAAATAAAATACGAGTAAAATGGTAAAATGAAGTTTAATAGTTATTTCTCAATCCCTGAAAATTTGATGGCAATCGGATGAAAACTCGAATTTTGCGAATCAATTTTGTGTGTGGCAATTTCATCGTGGACACCCTTTAACACGGTCTAAGCTTTTGCAAATGTAATTTTGAAACTTGCTCCCGTATGGCTTCCATGGTAGCTGATAAATATAAACAAACGGAATCGCTTATTTATCTTCAGCGATAAGCTGTCAAAAGAATACGCTCAAAACGGGTTTAACCAATTCCGCTCTTCAAATTACCCACCTGAAATAAACCATGACTGAAAAAAGGTGACACCTATTGTGAGACACATTGTAGAATTGAAAAGCAGCAAAATTGGCAATCGTTAGATGTGTCTTGGCCAGAGCTTAAGAAGCTCAAATTCAATTCTCAAAATGCACCCTGACTGAGACAATAAATTTTTCATCACATGCTGCCTCTAGCGAACCTGAAGTAAACACAAATTTGTCTACGTGAATCTGTAGTTCAAGGTGAATCATCTTGTTTTTTGTTGCTTTACTTTCATCATTCATTCGTTCCAAAAAGCAGTGAATGTAAATAAGCTCAAACAACTCATTCAATTTCAACGTTCTACCGTGGAGAAGAAAGAACAGTCCTTCATTTGAAGAATCGATGAAGTGGCGTATTTTGCTTGCATGTATTTGCAGCCACTTCTTGACTCGATCCTGCAAAATGCCTTTTCCCGATCTCCAACCACAAACTCAGTAGCGATTTCGGCCATAGATCGTTTGTTTCAGTTTCGTCTTTTGGCTTCCCTTGTCTTCAGCCATGTTCGGGTATGATTGAAAAAAAAAAATCATGTAGCAGAAAAGTTCACTCACGAACGCGAAAATGAATTACTGGTAACCAGACCGTTTAGTCAAGCAATCAAAACTTCTTGACGGTTGCATAGACAGATCTGTGCTTTGCTGTGGTGTGAATGAGTTGCATGGAACACAGGGACAAAGGAATGACTGAACACGGCAAAACAAGTCGACAAGCATGTGTTGTTTGACTGATATAACGAAATGAAGATAGAGAAAATAGTGCACACTGAATATTTTTTTTACTCGTCGTTCACGACGGCAGTCAATTTGTCCGAGCTCTGGTTATGGCAAACGAAGCATATTAGAAGATCGTGTCCGATACATTGAGGTACTGGAAGTTTTCGATTACCAACACAGACATCAATTTGGGGTGGCATGTTTTACCAAGCCGGAGGCGGTGGCGTTCGATTCCCTGTTCGATGAAGGGATTTTTGGGGTTGCAAATCTGGAAATTATAAGAAAATGATGATGATATGTACTGCTACTCATTGTAGTACGAAAACTGAGTCCAACAGCAACGGGCTCTTCTATCTGTTTGACTTGATTAAGCTTGAATAATAACACCATCCGGCAAGTTTTATGAAAGCTACTTGAAATCAATTTGGTTTTATTATGACACTAAGAGGTGCCAATAGACCAGCTAGGGCAAATCATGCACGAATATGGATTTCCGGAAAAACTGACGCGGTTGATCAAAGCAACGACGGATCGAGTAATGTGTGTCGTCCGAGTATCAGGGACGGTCTCGAGTCCATTCGAATCTCGGAGAGGGTTACGGCAAGGTGATGGATTGTCGTGTTTGTTGTTTAACATTGCACTGGAGGGTGTGATTCGAAGAGCTGGGATAGACACGAGTGGCACGATCTTCAGGAAGTCTGTCCAACTATTTGGCTTCGCCGACGACGTTGATATCGTAGCACGTAACTTTGAGACGATGGCGGAAACGTACATCAGACTTAAGGCTGAAGCTGGTAGGATTGGGCTTTCGATTAATGCGTTGAAAACAAAACACATGAAGGGAAGAGGCTCACGACAAGACAATGTTAGCCTCCTAGCACGAGTTCAGATCGACGGTGATGAAATCGAGGTAGTAGACGAATTCGTGTATCTGGGCTCATTGGTGACCGCCGATAACGACACCAGCAGAGAAATACAAAGGCGCATTATGGCTGGAAATCGTGCCTACTTTGGACTCCGATGGACGCTAAGATCGAGCAAAGTTCGCCGAACCACAAAGTTGACCATCTACAAGACATTAATTAGACCGGTAGTTCTCTACGGCCACGAAACATGGACATTGCTAGTGGAGTACCAACGCGCCTTTGGTGTCTTTGAACCGAAGGTGCTGCGTACGATCTACGGTGGAGTCCAGATGGAAGACGGGACGTGGAGGAGAGAGAATGAAACACGAATTGTATCAGTTGCTGGGAGAACCTCCCATCGTACACATTGCAAAAATCGGTCGACTACGAAGGGCTGGGCATGTCGTAAGGACGTCGGACGACAGCCCTGTGAAAATGGTTCTCGAAAACGAACCGACAGGTACAAGAAGGAGAGGCGCGCAACGAGCAAAGGTGGATCGATCAAGTAGAAGGCGACCTGCGGACCCTCCGCAGACAGCAAGGCTGGCGAGGTACAGCCATGGACCGATTACAATGGAAACAACTTCTCTGTACAGCAGAGGCCACGCTGGCCTTAGTTTGATTGGTAAGGTAAGTAAGAGGTGCCAATAGGTTTCCTATTTTAGTCAGGTTTATGAAAACCTACACAGCTTGCTTACAACGATCTTAAAACCTTATTTCTCAAATTCCTTTTACTCCTATCAAAGGTTTTACTTCGAATTTATGAACTCGTTAAATGCTGTATTGAAATGTCGTTTTAGGACTCATTGATATTATCTTATTATGATCAGCTGAAAAAGAATTTTAAAACCATTTTACCTCTAGTGCATGCATTAAACGGCAAATTGGCATTGAAGGAAGTCCAAAGTTTTATAATAGTCATCGCGAAGAAAAAATTGTTTTATGGCAAAACTGTGATTTTTTTTTCCCAATCGCCATATGGAAATAAAAGAAAGAATTGAAATGTGGAAAAAGAAATGCATCAAATTTTCAACAGTATGCAAATAAACTGTAGATCCGAGACAAATTTTGGTATTCTCTTAGATAACCTTATCCAATTCCATGAGTTTTCAGGAAATTCATGATTAATTAATCGAATATATTTGTTTTAATTTCGTTGATGTTGTTGTACATTCGCATAATTTCCGAGGCGCATTAATTTTCGCCTCTTATCGTACCAATATTTGCCATAAAAAAAAATGCGCATAGAGTTTGGAGCATAATACGCTGTAAAAAACACAATTTGTTCTGGGTATTTTGCTATCAAACAAAATGTTCCGCAACACTAGACCTTGTTTTTTTACTGCTAAATGAATCAGAAGAGCAGAGAATCGAACAAAGCAGAACAAAAAAAAACCAACCTTGATATCGCAGTGAAGTTTGACAGCTGTGGCCATTTGGCCACATGCTGGTTTTAATGGCAGCCAATAGGTTTTATGAAGGTTCTCAAGTGGTCATAACATCTTTCACTAGAACAACCGGGAATTTGATTAAAATCTCAACATTTCATTGTGTATGTATGATTGAGTTCTGTAAATGTTTTAAAACACATTTCAAGCTGAACAATGCAATACGTCCTAAGTAACATTTGGAGACTTTCTTCGTCGATTTTCTCTTTGCGTTTCTACGGCTATGCAAAAACTTGTTCAACTTGGTCAAAAGAGCAAGCTATCTAACATGAGGATGCCCCAATGGGCGGGGAGAAGAGCCCGCCCTCTATTCACAAACTGTTAGCAATGGGGAGTTGGCATTCCCACTCTCCCCATCCAGAGAGCTTCAATCGGGTGCCCTGATGGTCCCTCCCATTCCCATGAAATATTTATATAATGGTGGTTAGAATCCAGAATCACTTATTGTGTTGCAGTGGCATGGAACGTGACCGCTGCAAAAAATATTTTACAGCGGTTTGTTTACCTAGGCGCCCACTTTCTGTGGTATAAATTTCACAGTGTTTCGTGCGGTGAGTCAAAAGTTATTCCAGATGGAAGCCGAGAGGAGAGAGAAAAATCTGCACACCCACGTTGATAATCCAACGTGGTTCGCAATAAAAATCGCAAACACGTTGAAAATCGCCATATCAACCGTGTATGATGTGCTCAAACGTTTCAGGGAGCGAAAGAGCGTGGATCGAGTGCCTCAAGGTAAGCGTCGTAGTGGAACATATGACCGCAAGCTGAACCAGAAGGTGTTGAGAACCGTCAGAGCAAACCCTAGATTATCAGATAATGAAATCGCACAAAAAACGCTGCTGCTCGCAGTACCGTTCGAAGAATTCGTTTGCGAGCAAGATATCGATCTTATCGAGCCAGCAAGCAACCAAACAGAACGCTGAAACAAAGTTTCGTCACCAAAACTCTAGCTCGGAAATTGTACCAGCAGGTTTTGACGAAGTACCAAGGATGCCTGCTCATCTACGATAGAGCCGACGTCAAAATGGATTTCGGACAGCTTCCTGGCCAAAAATTCTACATGGCGACGGCACGAGGAGATGTTCCTGCGATGTTTAGCAAAGACCAAAGTGTTCGTGACGAATAAGACGATGGACACGAAGCTGTACAAGGAAGAATGCCTCAAAAACCGCGTACTACTTTTCACTAAAGCCCATAAAGGTCCCGTGAAGTTTTGGCCAGATTTGGCGAGTTGCCACTACAGCCGGGAAGTCATCCAGTGGTACCGCGATAATAACGTAGATTTCATCGATAAAAACATAAATGCACCCAACTGCCCGCAGCTCCGGCCCATCGAGAGATTTTGGGCAGTAATGAAGCGGAAGCTTAAGAAAAATGGAAAAACGGGTCGGGACGCGACTCAGATGACCAAAATGTGGAACAAATGTGCCAAGAAAGTTGACTCCGGAGGTGTGCAGCGTATGCGAGAAGGAATAAGAAGAAAGTGCGAAGTTTCATTAGAAACGAAAAGAAATGATTTGTATTGATATTTTTTCCTTAAATTACAGTGAATTGCCTTTGTTTTGATGTATTGAACTTATTTTTACGGCATTCCGTTACCGAGATACAGATGATTTTATAATTCCGGATTCTTAATGGACATAGCTTTATATAAAATGAACGATGAGACTTTTGATGGGGATCTTGAACCTTTCTTGTCACCAAAGAAACGTGCAAAGTTTCATTCAAATCAAAGATGGTCATGTCTACAGGTTGGCAGATTTTCCTGAGAATTGCTCATTTGAAATGATCATTGCTTTGAATCAGAAATCTGCTTCCAGAAGATTGAAACTTCTGTCCATCTGATCTAGTTCTTTTAAGTAAACTGAACGATAACCTCAGTCGGATGTCCATATTATTGAAAACTCTATTTTCATAGTAGAAAAATCTTTGGCTCAAAACTCTGATTTTTCGTGATCACAAAAAATTGTGTAAATTCTTTCAAAATCAAAACAACTGTTTCTGGAGACTTTCTTCAATAGGGCAAATGTAACAATGACTAAACAAAGAAAATCTCGTTTCTCTTTCATTCATAACTAAATCGCCTTTACGTTTCTCGTTGTACTATTTGCATATCATCCTAGCCAGCACTGTTGTCTATCGATCTGTACTCAGAAACCCCTTCAAATTTTTATAAATTGAGCTGTAATTTATGAAAGAGAACAAGAAAGGAGCCTTATTGATCTCAAGATTCTTCAACTTGCCAAATTTGTATCACATTCTTCAACCATTCCGCGAATGAAACCTCCAAATCGACTTAGACCGTTACCCGCCAAAATGCCACACTCGGCTATCACTTTCAATCGAAAATAAACCTTATGGCTCGAAGCAGCCGAAAAAAAACCACCATCTTTTGCCTGAAAAAAAAACCCGCCGCCCATCATTATCCCCGTCTTCTGCACTCTGCTCAAATTATGTAAATTCGCTTGTTTATTGATTGATGCTCGTTCGCTTCCCTCTACAAGCCCGCCCGGCCGGCAATGGATCCATTCAAAAAAAAAAAAAAGCAAAGATTGATTATTGCCTTCTTGCCGGCTCTTTCTTCGACTCTTCTCCGATGCCGTCGATCGGCTTGAAGCTAGACCAGCACCAACCGTCATCGACAACAACAGCCGGAAGGTTCTACCGGAACCAGATGGTTCAACCCAGAAGCCTCGGCCCATCAGGCCTCTTGCAGATGAGCTGGATTGATTGCGTAAGAATTGGAAGTGGCGATCGGCGGGGGGGATCCCGAGCAAAGAATGATGTTTCTCTTGATTTGACGTCATTGGATTTGCATGGGAACCGTTTGTTTTTAATGCCATCGTGAAACGAGGATTTGCTCTAAGGACATTTTTTCCTCGGAATGCAGTGGCTGGTCTAACTATGACGCATCTCCCTTCCCGGCAGACAATCTGCCAAATTCCTTTGAGAGTTTGTTTACTTTAGCTGTAATTTATCGCACCCGCTCCGGGGTGATATTGGTGCTCATCAATTCTCATTTTTTCCTTTTTTTTTTTCTCTTTCTCTCCTCACAGGTAAGTGTATGGCAGATGTTTGTCAGTAGGCTTGGATCGGGGTTTGCCCGAGCAACCGCCCAAGGTTTGACGTCAGGAAGACGACGATGATGGTGATGATAATGAGTGCACCAGACTTTGGGCCTGGTTCTGTTTGGGAAGTATGAATATGCCGATTTAATGGGGTTTGAAATCGATGAACAATGATGGTAGAATTCTAGCAGTAAATTGTATTTTCCGATGAGTTGATTTTTCTCAGAATTTTTGGGAAAAACTAGCTCGAACTATTCACAGCTAAACTAATTCAAGAAATTTCAAATATTGAAAGCCAAAGGCAAATTTCAATTAAAATGTCAGTTTGGAGCTCACAACACTGAATCGTGAACTTTAATAAACGCCAGAAACGTCCCAAAAAGCTGTTGTTTGTGCTAGGGGTGTACAAAAAAAGTTCTTTCCCCAAAACAAAACTGGGCGACTCAGCTCAATGAAAAGATGGAGTTCGTTGAAGCAGTTCTTCCGAAGAATGCGAAAATACTGAAAACTCGTAAAATGTCCGACGTGAATGACCCATCCCTAGTTCGCACACAATGACCGATAGTGGAAAAGCCCTCCGGTGACAGTCGTTGGAGCGTTTTTCATCTATTTTTACAGCTTCAGACTGGACTGGTATAGTCCTTTTTTTATTAGATAGTTGTTGGCCCTAGTCGGAAGGGACGAAAAGAAAATGTTTTCCCATACTGCCTACAGGGAAATACATGGGGATTGAATAGCGGCGTTGACTAGTAGAGATTTGTGAAACGACAGGCACGGAGTGGGTTGGAATTAAATCTATGACTAGAGAGAATAACTTTCCTTATACAGCCATTCCATGAAAAAGGATGTGATGCTTCAGAATTTCGTAATATTTGGTAGATTTGTTCCATTTGGGATAACATTAAACTCGCATTTATTTTTATTTCTCATTAGGGTGACCAACTTCAAGATAGAGTGTTTCAAAACAAAAAACAAAATTTAAAAAAAAATGTTTTCAAAAATTTATAAGTAAATATAAAAATCATAATCATGGATGAGCCACAGGATAGAAATATTATTTAAAAAATTAGGAATTATGAAATTTTTGTTTTTAAAAGTCGAGAATAAAACTAAAGATATTTGAAAAAAAAAATAATAGTTACATAAATTTATAGTAATTTTTGATGTGTTTTACCCCTACGAATCTAAGCATTTTGTACCTTTTACTACGTAATTTAGGCAAACGTTAAATTGCTTAAGAAAAGTTTAATTGTCATCTAAGCCGTTTGAGGTAGATTTTTTTTTTTGGAATATTTTATGTTTTCCTCATAATTTCTCTCTCAAATTTGAAAAAAAAAAACATAAAAGCTTGCACGCTAAAATATTTTTTTTTTAAAACTTGATATTTAATAAAAATTTAGCTTAACATTGTGTTGGTCTAGCCATTTTAAAGTACATTTCTTTTTTAACATTAAGTTTTTTTAATTTATTTAAGTTTTGCTAGCGCTTTCAAGTTCTTGATTTGTTAATAAAATACATCCAAAAAAAATTTATTAAAATGTATAAATGTTGTGGTTGAACATCATAAAACTGATATTTTTATGATTACAAGCTGAACCCGGTGCGAGCCTTGCTACGCTTGCAACTAAATGAATGAAGATTTAATAGAACTGGCGCTTTTATAGCTTCTTTTAGGAATGAGTTTTCGTTAAGATATTTTCGTTTGCCAATGTGTGTAATTTCTGCAAATTAAAACGTAGGTGTGTGTTTTTAATTTAACCCTGGGATCGTTAGTTTCAACCATGGTTTTTCTTTCTGTGTAGAATTTCATAGACAAAACATTTATCTTCAAACTACGCCGTACCCTGTCAGTTTGAACGAAATTTTCTCTTGCATAACCTTAGATTAACTCCTTGTGCATAATGTAAGGTGAAGAAAGAATAGATGAAAGTGACCAAAAAGGTCGGCTCCACCATTGCACAAAATGTAATGAGGGGTCTTAAGGGAAAGGTGCGGGCTTTCAGCGATGGAAAGGAAATTGAATAAAGTAATTATGCCGAAACACAATCCATATGTATTAGTTCATTCCCTGAAAGTTTCAAGAAAATCCGACTTAAAATAAATTTTTGGCGAACACTTTTGTCTGGTGCATTTTTTTCGAGTACAGGCCTTAGCATTGCACAGAAAAAAATTATGAATTTTAACAGGCGCGTAAAATTTCCCCTCGTTTAATTCCAATCCAAAGGAGGCGTAAACAGCGCAATTGTTTGCAATCTTTCATGCGCCTTACAGCAATGTTTGCAATCTTTCATACAACAGGTTAGATTCCGGCATTATCTGGCTTAAAATTACTTGAAATATCCTATTATCCTCTGCTAAATCTAGCATACCCTTTATGTGCATTAGATAACGCAGAAAATTCAATGTTTATTTTTATCTGTGTGAGAGTAACTCAAGCATCCCCCATTCTTGACTAAGAAGGGGTTCAAACTTCTATCAGAACATGCTTCTTTCCCCACGAAATACACATTTTGTGTTTCAGTTGCCTGGATAATTCTCATGTTTGGTTGAAACTTCTGTTTCATTTGTATGAGAGGCCCCCCCTCCTCCGGAGAGGGTAGGAGTCTCGAACCACCATAAAAATCCTTCCTCCACATGCCAAATTTGGTTTCATTTGCTTGATTAGTTCTCGAGTTATGCAGAAATTTGTGTTTCATTTGTATGGGACGCCCCCCGCCCTTCCAGACGGGGAAGGAGTCTCGATCCATCATAAGAACCATTCTCCGGCCCCAAAAACTCCTGCATACAAATTTTCATAACAGTAGGGATAGTTCTCATGTTTGGTTGAAATGTTGTGTTTCATTTTTATCAGAGCCCCTCCTTCCAAAAAGGGGAGGGGTCTCAAACCTCGGCAGAAACTTTGCTTGCCTTCAAAACCTCCACATGCCAAATTTGGTTCCATTTGCTTGATTAGTTCTTGAGTTATGCAGAAACTTGTGTTTCATTTGTAAAGGGAGCCTCCCCTTCCTGAGGGGGAAGGGCTCTCAAACCACATTTTTGGTCTCAAAAAATCTCCCACATGCTAGATTTGGTTTCCTTTGCTTGATTAGTTCTGCATTAATTCTGCATGCAGAAATTTGTGTTTTATTTGTATGGGAGCCCCTCCTTCCAGACGGGGAGAAGTCTCGATCCATCATGAGAACCTTCTTCGACCCCAAAAACTCCTGCATACTAATTTTCATAACAGTAGGGATAGTTCTCATGTTTGGTTGAAATTTGTGTTTCGTTTATATGAGAGCTCCTCCTTCCAAAGAGGGGAGGGGTCTCGAACCACAATAGAAATATTTCTTGCCTTCAAAAACCTCCACATGCCAAATTTGGTTCCATTCGCTTAGTTAGTTCTTGAGTTATGCAGAAATCTGTGTTTCATTTGTATGAGAACCTCCGTTCCTTGAGGAAGGGGGGGGGGGGCTCAAACCACCATAGAAACATTTATTGCCTCTAAAAACTCCCACATGCTAAATTTGATCTCCTTTGCTTTATTAGTTCTCTAGTTATGCAGAAATGTGTGTTTCAGTTGCATGGGAGCCCCCCCTTTCAGAGAAGAGAGGGGTCTCAAAGCACCATTGACACATTTTTCGCCTTCAAAAACTCCCACATGCTAAATTTGGTTTCCTTTGCTTGATTGATTCTCGAGTTATGAAGTGATATCTGTTTCATTGGTATGGGAGCCCCCCCCCTTCCAGAGAAGGAAGGGGTCTCTTACTATTATAAGAACCTTACCCGGTCCAAAACCCCTGCATACATATTTTCAAACTGATCGGCTCAGAAATTTCCGAGTCGATAATGGTCAGACAGACAGACAGAAATTCATTTTTATATATATATAGCTAAATCCTGCCTTCAAATACCCCCATATGCCAAATGTGGTTTCATTTCCTTGATTAGTTCTAGAGTTATGCAGAAATATGTGTTAAATTTGTTTGGGAGCCCCCCCCCCCCCCCTCAAAAGGGGGAGGGGCTCTTGAACTGCCAAAGAATCATTTCTTGCCTCAAAAAAACCTCAACATGCCAAATTTGGTTGCATTTGCTTCATTGGCTCTCGAATTATGCTAAAAATTGTGTTTCATTTGCATGGGAGTCTGCCCTTCCAAAAGGCGAAGGGGTCTCAAACCACCATAGAAATATTTCTCTCCTTCAAAAACCTCCACCTGCCAAATTTGGTTTCATATGCTTGATTAGTTCTCGAGTTATGCAGAAATTTGTGTTTCATTTGTATGGGAGACCTCTCTATCAGAGGGCGGAGGGGTCTCAAACCAAAATAGAAACATTTCTTGCCTTCAAAAACCTGCTCATGTCAAATTTGGTTCCAGTAACTAGATAAGTTCTCGAGTTATTCAGAAATTTGTATTTCATTTGTATATGAGCCCTCCTTTCAGAAAGGGGAGGGGTCTCGAGTCCCCTTAGAAACATTTCTTGCCTTCAAAAACCTCTACATGCCAAATGTGGTTCCATTTACTTGAGTAGTTCCTGAGTTATGCAGAAATTTGTGTTGCATTTGTATGGACCCCCCTTCCAGAGGATGGAGGGGTCTCAAACTACCATAAAAACATTTCTCTCCTCCAAAAACCTCCACATGCCAAATTTGGTTCCATATGCTTGATTAGTTCTCGAGTTATTCAGAAATTTGTGTTTCATTTGTATGGGAGCCCCCCTCTTACAGAGGGCGGAGGGGTCTCAAACCACCATAGAAACATTTTTTGCCTTCAAAAACTCTACTTGCCAAATTTGGTTCCATTTACTTGATTAGTTTTCGAGTTATGCAGAAACTTGTATTTCATTTGTATGGGAGCCCCCCCCCCTTGCAGAGAGAGAGGAGGAGGGTCTCGAACCACCATAGAAACATTTTTTGCCTTCAAAAACTCTACTTGCCAAATTTGGTTCCATTTGCTTTATTAGTTCTCGAGTTATGCAGAAATTTCAGTTTCATTTGTATGAGAGCCCCCTCCCCCCTTTCCAGAGACAGGAGGGGTCTCAAACCACCATAGAAAAATTGCTTGCTTCTAGAAAACTCCACGTGTAAAATTTGGTTCCATTTGCTTTATTAGTTCTCGAGTTATGCAGAAATTTCAGTTTCATTTGTATGAGAGCCCGCCCTTCTAGAAAGGGGAGGGGTCTCGAACCACCATAGAAACATTTCTTGCTTCCAAAGAACTCCACATGTAAAATTTGGTTCTATTTACTTGATTGGTTCTTTCGTTATGCAGAAACTTCTGTTTCATTTGTATGGGAGCCTCCCCTTCCAGAGAGGGGAGGGGTCCCAAACCACCATAGAAAAATTTTTTGCTTCTAAAAACTCTCACATGCTAAATTTGGTTTCCTTTGCTTGATTAGTTCTCGAGTTATGCAGAAATGGGTGTTTCATTTGTATGGGAGCCCCCCCTCCCCCCTTCCAGAGAAGGGATGGGTCTTTAACTATCTTAAGAACCTTTCCCGGTCCCAAAGACTCCTCCATACAAAATTTCACGCCGATCGGATCAGTAGTGTCCGAGTCTATATGGTTCAGACTGACAGAAATTCATTTTTATATGTATAGATAGATATATAGAAAAGTTTATCTCATTATCTTTTATTTGAAAAGAGAATTGTTGAAAATCTGTCTAGTAGTTCAAAAGTTATGATATTTTCATAAAAAACGGGAAAAAAATTTTCCGAAAAGGAACAAAGCTTTCAAATATTTTCAAACGCTGAAATTTAGTCTACTATTTTTTCATGGAATGGCTCTATAAGGGAAGGCTACCCGGGGGGGGGGGGTGGGAAACTGACAATCCATACAACAAATTTTAAAGGTCCATTCAAAAAACGACAAGGGGGGGGGGGGGGGTTATAAAAATCAGGTTCCCTAAGTAGTAATTACCTGCCCAGTTCTAACGAGCCCTGTTGAATGCTTCAAAACCGGAACAAAATCTGAAATTTGACTAGAGCTGTGAATTTCCTAAACTGAAAAAAAAACATTTCAAACGCTAAAAATCAGAAAAACGTCAAATTTGGATTATTTAGTACATACAGTGACGGACAATACAATAAGACCAAAGCCCGATTTTCATACAAAATGGTCATGTTTGGGGGCATTTTCCTGTGAACCAATTGAGCTGAAATATCGGCTGTAGTCTAGAAGTTACCTGAATTTTCATCTGTATTATATCCATAATTTTTCAATCCTTAACTTTAAAAGTTACAGACAAACCTCCAAACATGACCATTTTGTATCGAAATCGGGCTTTGGTTCATCACTGCGATGTACCGCCTCCTGAACTGTTTCGATGAGATTTAGCATTTTTCGAATATTGTTTCGAGATATTCTTACATTCTCTTTGGTTCAATTTCTAAACAGCTGATTGCTTAAATTTTCCATGGATTCTTTCCCCAAGTTCCCGACGAAATTCTCTCAAAATGTTCAACCCTCCAGCATTTCCACGAAACTTCCCAGCAAATAACAGAAAAATTCAACTCTTTCCAAGGCAACTTTCCCTAAACTGCTCTGATTTTTTAAAGAAAGTATTCCACGATTCCTAGGAGAATTTTCCCACGACGGGCGGTGATTTTTCAGTGGTTTTTATTTCTCCAGAATTCATGGTAGTTAATTCTTTTAAATGACAGGGGGCATTCTCTAAAAAGTCACGAGAAAATTCTATCTAAGTGTACGTGTGGGTTTCTGCAGAATTTCCACGATTCATGGCCCCGATTCTCCCAAAATGCCAAAAGCCATTCTCCTGACAGCCACGGAAGAATTCCTCCAAAATTTACGAATGGATTTTCTCCAGGATTTGCTTAAAAAAAACTCCAAGAATGATTACTTCAACTATTTCAGATGCAACTGTACCTCAAATGCTCTGTTTTTTGAAGAATGTTTTCTACGATTACTAGGAGAACTTTTTAACGAATGGCGGTGAGTTTAGTGGACTTCTCCAGAATTTCCGGTAGTCCGGTATAAAACGATAGGTATAAAACGCCTGTTTTCAGCGGATCTATTCCAGGATTCATGGTTGTCGATTGTCGAAACAACAGAAGCAATTCTCCTGGCGAAATTTGCCAGTAGAATTTTACCGTGTGTTCCACAAACTTTTCCAAAAAAAAAAACGGATGCCTCACCTTTATCGAAGGCAGTTTTGTTTGAAGTCGTTAGATTTTGTTGGAGAACATTTCCTTCAACTCCAGGAAAAACTCCTCCACGAGGGGTGATGATTCTCCTAGCCTCTTCCAGGATTCAAGTTCATCTTGAATCCTGGGAGCAATTTACTATGGCTCTAATTCTCTTAAAACGTTGGAAGCCATTTTCCTGGCATCCACGGAAGAATTCCTCGGATATTAACAAGTGGAATTTCTCCAGGATTTCCTTAACAAATTTCAAGAAAGATTATTTCAACTATTTCAGAGTCAACTTTCCCTCAAATGCTCTGGAAGCTCACGGTAGTGAATTTAGTAGAACGTCAGGGTGCTTTCTCTAAAACTCTCAAAATCACGAGAAAATTCGCTCGCAGTTTACGAACGGGCTCGTCCAGGATTTCCACGGAAAAACTTTAGAAGAAAACACTGTACTATTTCGGAGGTGATTTTGAAATCTTTGAAAAAGTTTTCTAAGATTGCTTGGGATGTAGGGTTCGGATTCTCTTCAAAATGCTGACAGCCATTCTTTCGGAAGCCACGAACAAAATCATCTATTTTACCAGTATTTTACCAGCAATTTACCAGAATTTTACCAGTAGAATTCCTCCAGGATTTCCATAAAAATTTTGAAGAATGATCGCATCAACTGTTTCTAAGGCGAGATCCTTGATTCCTTTGCTTGTTGAAAAAAGATTGCCTTCAATTCGTTAGAGAACACAATGGTTAATGATTTTCCACTGCACTACTTCCAGGATTCCAGGGAGAAGTTTTCCTGGAAGTGCTCCAGAAATTTTAGAGTTGAGTTTCTTTAAAAATTTACGCATTTTCCCAATGAAGATTACTTCATCTATTCGACAGCTTTTTTTCATAGTTTGATTTTATAGAGAAAGTTTTCTACAGTTACTAGAAGAATTCTTTCATCAGTGGACGTTTTCTGAACTCAAGGCAATACATTTTACTAAAATGTCCGGAATTATTCTCCTGGAAGTCACAAAAGAGTGCTCCCGACATTTACAAGTAGAAGTAATCCAGTATTTCTAGAGAAAAAAGTGTTCGAACTATTTCGGGGGCATATTTTCTGCAATCCTTCAATTTGTCTCCAATTTCTGGGTGAACTCTCCGACAACTTCGGGTCATTTTTAGCGGATCTCTTCCAGGATTCACGGTTGTCTTAAAACAGCGGAAACAATTCTCCTGGCTGTCACGCAAAAATACCTTCGAAATTTACCAGTTGAGTTTTACCGGGTGTTCCACGAACTTTTCCAAGAAAAAGATGCCCCAACCATTTCGGAGGAAATTTTTCTCTGAAGTCCTTAAACTTTGTTGGCGAAAATTTTCTTCAATTCCTAGAAGACTTCCTCCATAAGGGGTGATGATTCTCCAGTAAGCCTCTTGCAGGTAGTCAGCTCTTTAAAACGATAGGGAGACATTCTCCAAAGAGAAAAGCCTCCCGAAGTTTACGAGTGGGGTCCTGCAGGATCTCCAGGAAAACCTTTTAGATGAAAAATATATTTTGGAGGTGATATTTCCTTGGATTTTTCCTAAAATTACTTGGAATGCATGGCTTGGATTCTCTTAACAATGCTGACAGCCATTTTTAGGAAGCCACGGAAAAAAAACATCCACTTCCAACCTTCCGATCCACAGTCAAGTGCTGGTCAAATGATTTGAAAACACAAAACACGGTACTTTTCGGTAGTTTTAGTCTCTTGGCAAGATCGATAAATTCGGATTTTGCTGCCGTTCGTACAAAAGGCGTTTGCGCCCTTCCACTGGATTGGACGCCATTTTACTGTATGTAACAAGAATGTAAACATGTTGTACCACGAAAGAGAGTGGAGAGTTTCAGCTGTCATATAAGTGAAATGTTTCAGCAATCCGTGAAATAATTCAAAATCTACACTGAAAGAAAAGTGTCCGGCTTATACTTGAGTGAAAACTGTATTCTACTCAATTTTGAGCAGTGCTGGTAAATGTCACGATCGATTTCATGACATTTTTCAACCACCATTCAGTCATGAGATCTTCTCTCACACGTTTTTGACTCTTAAATTTCTTAGTAGTTACCAATAGTGAAGCGATCATATGCAACCGAATAATAGAGTGAAATCTATATTTGAAGACTTCCGATGAAACTTACAGTGCTGTCAATGCCAGTAATTGCGGTGATCAAAATAAAATCATGTTTTATCATGGCGAAAAATATCGATGACATTTTGATGAAAATCTCTATCATCGTTTCATCACCGATGAGATTTTCTCGGAAGAATTTTCTGTTAAAATCATGAGAGATTTTTCATTGAAAATTATGTTTGCCAGCCCTGAATTCGAGTTTGAAGCGAGCGGCCCTGCATTTGCAGAATTGAACAAAACTGAACATTAAGGTTAAGATCCCTAGAATGGCCGCCATCATGGCCGACTGGCACCGCCACTGCGAATATAATGCCTTGTATGCTGCATGAAGAAATCTATTTAAATTGTAGTTTGTGCCTTCAAAAATTCGATTTGTTTCGGGTGTCATTTCATTTTCTAAAACATCCAAAAAAAAAACGCAGTGGGGACCAAAGTAGAACTTGCTATAACCATCCTCGTGATCTTGAACAATCGGCACCACTTCTAGCTTCGTCGCCAAACAGAGCCGAAATTCCGCCATTATCGTCGGCAGCGCGCGCCGACGACATCGCCCCGACCCGACGCGACTCGTCGACCCCCTTCGTCGTCTATTTTCGGAATTCGATTTCGGCTCAAGGCCAACTGTTCAGAATGACGATGATCGGATTCGAGTGATGGGTAATGATGGAGGGGGGAAGGAAAGTCACGCGATAATAGTTTCTTCGATTTCGGGCCTGGCCTACTACGGTGTGATGTGAGCGTGGGTGGGTGTGCAATATTGGAATTCGATTCACTGTGCACTGTTGTGTGCATGCAAACAAAGGTGTGAAATAATTCACCGTTGGTAAAAATGCTGCTAGCGGTACCACGAGGACAGACGGACAGCCCAGGTGAAAAGTTCTGCCACTGACTGTATGGCGTAGATATTTTTAGACTTTCGGACAGCTGTTGAAGAACAACAGTACGTACACCTAGAGCTGAAAAAAAAAACGGTAACGTTTAAAGATCGTTTGGTGCTCTTTGGTGCCCTCTCGAGTCGCCGAAAAGAGAACTGTGAGGAGTGGTGGATGGAGCAAGGGGGAGGGAAATCAAACAAGACTGCTGCTCATTGCGGAGCTTGTTCATAAAATTGCTTCGGAAATCGACTACACATGGCGTGGAACATGGCAATTTCAAGAAGGAGAATGAGGAGGAGGAGGAGAAGGAGCTAAGTGCGCGAGAAGGTCAATATAAATTAGAGGAGAACACACGGTAATCATGGTGTAAATCACTGCACAGGGGAGAGTGAGAGAGTTAGAGTACATTTCAATTAAACCAATTGAGGGAGGTGAATTGCTTCAAAATTTTATGAGGAAAGGGCGGCCATCATATCATCAACAATGGCAATCACCTTTCAATTACCTGATTGATCATTTGACAGACCGCTCAATCAATCTCCGTTAGTAGAGTACTACACACAAAACAATAATGAGTGTCTCTTTTCAGTGTATGAGTTATGGAGAATCTGCCCCAATTATTGTCAAACATTGCCCGCCTTCTTGCTCGCTTGGCCAACTCCGCTTCGCTTCGGCTATCTAGATCGCAAGTGTGTGACACCTCCGCTTCTTCTATTCCTCCGGCTCCTCCTCTTACTCTTTTGTTTGCTTGTTTGTTGTCCGGTTGTGCAATACACCTCTCGACGACGGTATAGAATTTCAAACTATGTACGTACTAGAAGCAAACATCTGTGCCACTTTTCCGTCGCTGCCCACCCGAACCGTTTCGTCTCTCTCGGGCTCGGAGTCGCACACTGAGGAGCATTCCTCGTCTGTCGTGGCACTGCACACAAATCTTTCTACGCTCTAAAAATGTTTATTTATGTCCTCGTTGCGCTGCGCTTTGACTGCATCAGCAGCAGCTACCGTCCTAGTCGACGACGTACTGCATAAATTGTACTCATATTCAAATTGTAACAATAAAAAAAAAACCAAGCCAGCAATGGAGCCATGGACACCAGACCATCTGCCTCGGATGTCCGAGCCGAGATGTCATCTCGTCCCGAAACTGCCTTACCCTCTTACCGCATCGGAATGCAGGTTATGCAGATCTCGTCTGATTTCTGACTGTCTCATGGAGTGGCCGAATGGAAATTTTCCTTCAATTGAAACTTTGAAGCCGGTTTTTGATTTTCTGGCATTCACAGTTTCGAAATCAAGCAACCACGAATCTCCGTAGAGTTACTTGCAGTTGGTCTTAGCAAACGTGATTTTTTTAATTTATTTAATTTTGACGTAAGAAATCTGGAATTCGTTGTTTTTTTACTTTCGAAGTTTGAACTTTTGTCTCAGGTTGATTACCGATATTTTTTTCTCTTGAAATGATTTTTTGTCGGCGCTGGTAGAACAGTGGAAAACGTAACTGCAATTTGGCATTCCTGTGGGTCTGGGTTCCATTCCAGCCGAAGCCGGTGAGAAAAAAAAAAAAAGCTAAATATAATTTTCTCCAACGTTCTTGTTGAGCAATTGACCTTATGTTTTGGTATTATGAATTCTGTTCCGATTTGTACTCAGTTTTCCACTCTGAAATTTTAAAAAACTTTGAAAAATAAAACAAATGAAAATTTTAAAGTTTTCGTTTATAAAATAATATTCTCAGTGTTTCAGTTTGTGCACCTGGTGCACTGCTCGGCAGAGCTCGTTCTCAGGAATCAGTCTATCTAGTATCATTTCTAATGCACAAAATTCGTACCCAAAATTCGTATCTGGTAGTGTGTTGTTGCTTTTGGCATGTTTTTCGTAGAAATGTTCTAAAGAAACAGGATTTTTATCATATTCTCTCACTAACTGAATGTATTTGCGAATGAACAACATTTAACAAGTTCTTAAGGCAATGTAATTTTTTTTTAACAAAACCTGTGCATGTTTTGGATGTTTTGAAAATTGTTGTGGTGTTATATATGTAACTGTGTGGCGCCTAAGAGAGCTGACCTGTGGCAACGTTTTAAAAGAGCCGAACATTTTAAATCCTGGATGAACCACTCTCAACGTTTGGATCAAATTTCGAAATTGTTTTCGAATTGAAATTGGAAATGGTTTTCGAAATGAAATTCGGAATTACATCCGGAACGAAATCCGAATTGAAATTTAAATTGTAATTCTGTTTGAAATTCAATATTAAATGCAATTCGAAATGCTCATTTATTTTTACTTTTTATTTGATTACTAGCTGAACCCGATGCGAGCGCTGCTACGCTTGCAAGAACATGAATGAAATTTTAATAGAACTGGCACGTTTATGGTTGTTTTTCGGAATGATTTTTTTTTTCTTGACTGAAAAGGGGTTCAAACTTCTATCAGAACATGCTTCTTACCCGAGAAATACGCATTTTGTGTTTTAGTTAGCTTGATAATTCTCATGTTTGGTTGATTTTTTTGTTTCATTTGTATGAGAGAGCCCCCCACCTTTCAGAAGGGGGAGGGGTCTCGAACAACCATACAATCTTTGCCTTCTAAACCCCCCACATGCCAAATTTAGTTCCATTTGCTTGATTCGTTCTCGAGTAATGCAGAAATTTGTGTCTCATTTGTATGGGATCCCCCTTTTGCAGAGGGCAGAGGGGTCTCAAACCACAATAGAAATATTTGTTGCCTTCAAAAACCTCCACATGCAAAATGTGGTTCCATTAACTTGATAAGTTCTCAAATTCAGAAATTTGTGTTTCATTTGCACGGGAGCCCCCCTTTCAGAAAGAGGAGAGGTCTCGTGTCACCTTAGAATCATTTCTTGCCTTAAAAACCTCCAGCTGCCAAATGTGGTTCCATTTACTTGATTAGTTCGCGAGTTATGCAGAAATGTGTGTTTCATTTGCATGAGAACCCCCCCCCCCCTTCCCTACTTAAAGTGTCTCAAACTACAGTAGAAACATTTCTTGCCTTCAAAATCCCCACTTGCCAAATTTGGTTTCAATTACTTTATTAATTCTCGAGTTATGCAGAAATTCCAGTTTCATTTGTTTTAGAGCCCCCCCCCCCTTCTAGAAATAGAAGGTGTCTTTAGCCACCATTGAAACATTTCTTGCCTCTAGTAAACCCCACATGCAAAATTCGGTTTCATTTGCTTGATTAGTTCGTGAGTTATGCATAAACTTCTGTTTCATTTGTATGGCAGCCACTCTTTCTAGAAGGGGGAGGGGTCTCAAACCACCTTAGAAACATTTTTAGCCTTTCAAAACTCGCACACGCTAAATTTGGTTTTCTTTGCTTGGTTAATTCTCGAGTTATGCAGAAATTTGTGTTCCATTTGCATGAGAGACCCCCCCCCCCCCTCCCTACTTAAAGCGTCTCAAACCACCATAGAAACATTTCTCTCTTCCAAAACCCTCCACATGCCAAATTCGATTCCATGTGCTTGATTAGTTCTCGAGTTATGCAGACATTTGTGTTTCATTTGTATGAGAGCCCCCCCCTTTTAGAAGGCGAAGGGGTCTCAAACTACCATAGAAACATTTCATGCCTTCAAAAACCTCTTCCTGCCAAATTTGGTTCAATTTACTTGATTAGTTCTCGAGTTATGCAGAATTTCATTTGTATGGGAGACCCCCCCCCCCCCCCATTTCAAAGAGCGGAGGGGTCTCGAACCACAGTAGAAACATTTCTTGCCTTCAAAAACCCCACATGCCAAATTTGGTTCCATTTACTTTATTAATTCTCGAGTTATGCAGAAATTCCAGTTTCATTTGTTTTAGAGCCCCCCCCCCCCCCTTCTAGAGATAGGAGGTGTCTTGAGCCACCATTGAAACATTTCTTGCCTCTAGAAAACCCCACATGCAAAATTCGGTTTCATTTGCTTGATTAGCTCGTGAGTTATGCAGAAACTTCTGTTTCATTTGTATGGCAGCCACCCTTTCGAAAAGGGGGAGGGGTCTCAAACCACCTTACAAACATTTTTAGCCTTTCAAAACTCTTACATCTAAATTTGGTACCCCTCCATGCTAAATTTCACGCCAATCGATTCCTTAGTTTCCAAGTCTATAAGGTTCAGACAGACAGACAAACAGGAATTCATTTTTATAGATATATAGATTTTCCGTCGGCCTATTTCCTCACGTGGTGACATTCACCGACGCCAGGAAGACGACTCCACCACCTGGACCCTACATATCGCACTCATCAACACATGAGCTGGGACCAACGGCCTTACTTCCCTTCCGAAGGAAGACGTGACCAGATTTTTTCGCCTCAGAACCGACCTCGACTGGGATTGAACCCAGACCCACTGGGATGCGAAAGTAGCAGTCACGCTTACCACTACACCACCGGCGCTGGCCATTTCAAAATGAATTGGTAACGCAAATCGAAATACGTTTTGAAATGAAATTCATACGTTAAATTCGAAATGAAATTCAAAATCAAATTCGATGGGAAATTTAAAATGAAATTCGAAATGAGATATGAGAAATGAGAAGTCGATGTAAAATACGATGTGAATTTTTTCAACAAAACCTGCTGACCTGTGGCAACGTTTTAAAAGAGCCGAACATTCTAAATTCTGGATGAACGTTTGGAGTAAATTTCGTGAACATGTAATTCAAAATAAAATTTGAAATGGTTTTCGAATTGAAATTTGAAATTAAAATGAAATTTGAAATGAGATTTGTGAAATGAGATATGAGAAATGAGAAGTCGATATAAAATACGATATGAAATTCGGAATGAAATTCAAATTAAAATTCGAATTCAAATCATATTGAAATTTAAATTGCAATTCACATTGAAACTCAACCTCGAATTCAATTTGAAATGCAATTCGAAATGCATTTCGAAACGAAATTCGTAATGCAAATCGAAATGCGTTCCGAAATGAAATGCATAAGCCAATTCAAAACGAAATTCTAAATGAAATTTGAAATGGTTTTCGAAGTGAAATTCGGAACGCTATGCATTGAAATTCAAATTGCAAATCAAATTGAAATTCATTTTTTTCAATTTTGAACTCAATTTGAAATGCATTTCGAAATGCATTTCGAAACGAGATTCATATTAAACATCGAAATGCATTCCGAAATAAAATTCATAAATTTGAAATGATGTTTGAAATAAAATTTGAAATGGTATTTGAGATAAAATTCGGAATGAAATTCGCAATGAAATTCGGAATGAAATTCGCATTGAAATTCGGACTGAAATTCGAATTGAAAATAGAATTGAGATTCAATATGAAAATCTATTTGCAATTCAAATTGTAATTCAATTTTGGTTTCAATTTGAAGTGCAATTCCGAAAAAAATTCAGAATGAAATTCGAAATAAAATTCAGAATGATATTCTATATAAAATTTATAAAGGAAATCGAAATGAAATCCGATATAAAATCCGGGGCATAATTCGAATCCAAATTCAAATTGAAACTCAAATTGGGATTGAAATGGAAATGTCTCTCGAAATGCATCTCGAAATTAAATTCGTAATACAAATCGTGATTCATTTTGCAAAGAAATTCGTAATGCATTTCGAAATGATATTCAAAATGCAATTTGAAATGAAATTCAGAACGAAGTTCGAAATGAAAGTCGAAATGACACTTTCCAGTATCAAAACGTTCAAATAGTGTTCCACTGGAACAGTTCTACTATTTAAATAGTTAACAGAAGCGGAAGAGCTACCAAAAGTTGTCAATCGTTCTCTTTTCAACCTGAAGTTCGAATTAAGTTCCTTATACGCTTAAGCAGCAATGAAGCTGTATAAGATTCCCAATCTTACTTTTAAGAAACTTAGCCTCAAAGCACCGTACAAGTTCACTGCCGACTTTCATTCGACTTCAATTCAGAAGAAGTTCCTAAGAGTTGATGCAGAAGGAAATATTCGCTCATCACCATGAGGCCCCACGAGTGGACAGTAATGTTTACTAAAATTAAAGGTCTGAAGAGAAAGGGTTGATAGTTCCGTCAGTGTACGGGAGGTTGTGAACAGTGAATAGAAGTATTAAAAATTGAGCGAAGGGCTTGAGTATAGCAGTACTCGAACCAAGCACGCATTCCTTTGCTTTACATCCCCAAAGCGGGCTACGTCAAAGCAGAAACGAATCCGCCACCTTGACAGGTCGAGAGTTGCAAATCGTACGCTTATCAACTTGAAGTTAAAAAAAAGTTCCCCGCTAAAGCATCAAGCAGGCTGCATAAGAGTTCCATGATGACTTCTTAGGAACTTAGCTTAAAAGATACGATCAGGTTCACTGTGAACTCTCTATCAGCTTTAATGTGGAAGAGGCTTCGAAGAGTTGCCAACCATATTCTCATCAACTTGAAGGTTGACAAGGTTACTTTTTAGGAACTTAGCTTAAGAGTTACGTTCACTGCGAACTTTCAATCAGTGGAAGTCATGTGGAAGAGGCTCCAAAGAGTAGCCAATCCTCCTCTTAGCAACATAAATTCCAGAAGAAACGAAAGAAACTACTGGCCAATCGTACTGTTATCGACTTGAAGTTACAAAAAAAATGTTCCTTGTATCACGCTTAAGCGAATTCAAACTGTATAAGATTCGTAAGGTCTCTTTTTAGGAACATAGCTTACCCTAATAGCTTACTTGTTGCCACTCCGTTAAGATAACACAAATGTGACTTGTTTTAGTCACAATCAAGTTGCTGCAACTAATAATGATCGTAGTGTACTACTTGGGTAAGAGTTACGTACAAGTTCACTGTGAACTGTTAATCAGCTTTAATGTGGAAGAGGCTCCACCGAGTTGCCAATCACGCTCTTATCAACTTGAAGTTCAAAGTACGTTCTACAAAAAGCGTAACTTTCCAAACGTGCTGTTATCAACTTCAACTTAAAAAAGTTCTTTATAACACCCTTAAGCAGCAATCAAGCTGTGTAAGTGTTCCATTGTGGCATTTTAGGAACTTAGCTTAAAAGTTACGTTCAAGTTCAGTGTGAACTTTCTATCGGCTGTAATGCGGAAGAGGTTCCGAAGCGTTGCCAATCGTACTCTTATCAACTTGAAGCTCAAAATAAGTTCCAAATAACAAGCTCAAGCAGCAATGAAGCTGTATAGGATTCCTATGGTCACTTTTTGGAAACTTATCTTAAGAGTTACGTACGTGTTTATTGCGAACTTTCAATCAGTGTTAATGCGGAAGAGGCTCCAAAGAGTTACGAATAGTACTCTCATCAACTTGAAGTTAAACAAAGTTACGTATGAATTCAATGCGAACTTGCAATCAGCCTTAAAGCTTCAAGTTGATAAGAGTGGGATTGACAACTCTTTGGGGCCTCATCTGGATTAAGGCTGATTGCAAGTTTGCATTGAAAAAAAGTTCCCTTTAATCAAGCTGTATAAGAGTTCCATGCAGACCTTTTAGGAACTAAGCTTAAAAGCAACGTTCAGTTCACTGCCAACATTCATTCAACTTCAACGTGGAAGAGGTTCCAAACAGTTCCCAACCGTTCTATTGTCAACTTGTAGTTCACCATCAGTTTCATATAACACACTTAAGCAGCAATCAAGCTGTATTAGATTCCCATAGTCAATTTTTAGGATCTTGGCTTAAGAGGTACGTATAAGTTCACTGCGAACTTTTCGTCAGTTTTAATGTGGAAGAGGCGCGAAAGATACGCCAATCGTGCTCTAATCAACTTGAAGTTCAAAAAATGTTCCATAAGAAACGTTACGCGTCAATTGTACTGTTAGCAACATGAAGTTCAAAAAATGTTCCTCATAATACGGTTAAGCAGAAATTAAGCCGTATCAGAGTCTCACAATAACCCTTTAGGAACTTAGCTTAAAAGTTACCTTCAAGCTCATTGTGAACTATCATTCAACTTTAATGCGGCACGGGCTCCAAAGTGTTTCCAATCGTACTCTTATCGACTTGAAATCAAAAATAAATTCCATATGACACACTTGAGTAGCAATCAAGTTGTATAAGATTCCCATGGTCACTTGTTGGGAACTTAGCCTAAGAGATACGTACAAGTTCACTCTGATTTTTTTATCAGTCTCAATGCAGAAGACGCTCCAATGAGTTGCCAATCGTTCTCTTTTCAACCTGGAGATCAAAATAAGAGAGTTCCATGATTAGGAACTTTGCTTCAAAGTACCATTCAAGTTCACTGCAAACTGGAATCTGGAGTCTTGTCTCGACTCCCTGGGCATAGGGTATGATTGTACCTGCCACACAATCATACTAATGCAAAAATGGTACTTGGCATCGAAAGCTCTTAATTAATAACTGTGGAAGTGCATTTTGAACACTAAAAGGTCGTAGATCACTGTTGACGATTTAAAAAATGGAAAATATTAAAAAGATAAATCTTATAGATGAAACCTTACTCTGGTTGTGACAGTGTCTTATTCGAGATCCAAAAGATATATACATAGAATTTTGAGCTAATCTCACTCGAGACTGCTCATAATTCAATCTTGTTCATAGTTTTATGCTATGCCAAGCTCAATTTAGTCAGGATTTTGCGAAACATATTCTGCAGATTTCAATTGAATCCCTTTTGGCAACTTTAACTCATGATTCAAATCAGAAAATGTGTGTTTGATAAGAGCTTATTAAGACAGCTAAGAAGTTACCTATTCAGCCTTTAATCAGTCGATTTGTGAAAACTTTGATCAGTTACATTCCGACGTTCCCTATCATAAAGAAACCATTAATTCAGAATTTAAATTTCGACTCGGGTTCGCTGCACCGACCCGTTGCATCACAGCTGGCGACGGAGAACGAAACTTCTCGCTAAAATGTTTCAAGTAACAAAATGTGGCGTGGAATTTGCTGAACAGCCGGAAAATGTTTCAATTGTGAGTCACAGCTAACGAAAGTACGTGACATCTATAACAGAAACGCCGAGAACCACAAGATGTCTGCTATAGAATCCCCAGATAGATTCAATCCTGAGTGAGATCTGCTGAAAACTTTAGGAACCATTCTTACGGAATTTCTGATCTGATTCTCTTACAGTCACAATCAGCAATAGCTGTATTGTAAAAACCGCAGGATACAAAATAAGATTTATTGATTTGCGAACGATTTTTTTTCCCTGAATTCAAATGAGAAACAATCAGATTCTTTAGTAGGATTGGAAAAAAACAAATCAGGAAGCCTACCTGGCTAGACTTTGCCCGAAAACCAGAAGTTCGGTATCCTTGATAAAACCCGCTCTCCAGTGTCATAAATATCAAATAATATTCCAATGGAATGCTCAAAGTGCTGTCATTTAAAAACCAGAAGAGACTACCGTAACTTGGCAACCGTGTTGTTATTAATTTGAAGTTCAAAATAAATTCCTTATAACACGCTTAAACAGCAATCAAGCTGTATAACAGTACCATGGTCATTCTTTAGGAACTTAGCTTAAAAGTTTCGTAGATGTTTACTACTAACTTCCAATCACCTTTAGAGGCTCTAAAGAGTTGCCAATCGTACTCATATCAACTTGAAGTTCAAAATGAGTTCCGTAAGCCACAGAATATACTACCAGAACTTACCAATCGTACTCTTTTCAACTTGAAGTTCAAAATAAGTTCCATATGACAAGCTTAAGCGGCAATCAAGCTGTATAAGATTCCCATGGTTACTTTTCGGGAACTTAGCTTAAGAGTTGCGTACAAGTTCACTGTGAAGTTTCAGTCAGTAGAAGTCATGTGGAAGAGGCTCCTAAGAAACCAAACTTGAGGTTCAATATAAATTCCAGTATAAGCGAAAGAGACTACTATAACTTGCCAATCGTAATTTAATCAACGTGAAGTAAAAAAAAAAGTTCTTTTAAAACAGCTTAAGCATCAATCGAGCTGTATAAGATTCGCAAGGTAACTTTTTAGGAACTTAGCTTAAGAGTAACGTTCGCGTTCACTGCGAACTTTTAATCAGCTTTAATGCGGATATAGCTCCAAAGGCTTACAAATCGTACTTCCATCAACTTGGAATTCAAACAAAGTTCCTCAAGAAGCGTAACTTGCCACTCGTACTGTTGTCCACTATAACTATAAGAGTTCCATGTGACATTTTAGGAGCTTAGCTTAACAGTTACGTTCAAGTTCACTGTGAACTTTTCTATCAGTTTCAATGTAGAAGAGGCTTCAAACAGTTGCCAACCGTACTCTTATCAACTTGGTTTCAAAATAAGTTCCATATAACACGCTGAAACAGCAATCAAGCTGTATAAGATTCCCATGGTCACCTTCTTGGATCTTAGCTTAAGAGTTTCGTACAAGTTCACTGTGAACTTTCCGTCAGTAGAAGTCATGTGAAAGAGGCTCCAAAGAGTTGCCAATCGTAGTCTCATCAACTTGAAGTTCATAATAAGTTCCAGAAGAAGCGGAATATACTTTTATACTGTTATCAACCTGAAGTTCAAAAAAGAATCCTTATAACACGCTTAAGCAGCAATCAAGCTGTATAAGAATCACATGGTCACTTTTAAGGAACTTAGCTGAAGAGTTACGTGCAAGTTCATTGCGAACTTTCAATCAGCTTAAGGAGTTATATACCTTTTTTGTCGAAAAAAAAAAAATAGGAAAGTTTGGAATTTTTTTAGGTATGTAGCAATCTTTTTATTACATAAATGATTTTATTTTCTGACCGTACAGTCTGTTGACAATGTTTATGCAAAAATTTGTAAAAAAAATGTTAAATCGTTTTTAAGGTGTGGCTGTTTTCCTTAAACGCCTTTTTTGGAAGAGCCTTGCAGTGATAACTCCCCAGGTCGAACAGGTCAACTGAAACCATAAAAATAAACTAAATTCATTAGTTTAGAGTAATTCCGTGTATCTGAACGATGGTTTTTGTATTTTTTTTTTTTTTTTGTTTTTTGTGCATACGGGAACATTTAATGCAAAAATTGAATTTTTCGGTCACTAGAGGTTTTACTAAAAAAATCATTTCGGCGAAATAAAAATTTGTGCATGAAAAATAGATCTTTTAAGCACACACAAAATTCATTACGAACATTTTTTAAAAAAATTGAAGAAAATCGGTTCAGTAGTTTTTTTCCAATCCATATCACCGCAAAGTCATTTTGCAAAAAACACCATTTCGAGATATTCGCGTTTAAAGTTTAGAGTTTAGTTTGGGGCCGGGACGGAGCGCGTGGCTAGGAGCGCTGTAACTTTCTTTCTACTGCTCAAATCTCTATGAAAATTTGGGAAAATGTTCTCAAGGAGTTGTTCTTCAAGATAAAGCAATAATTTTTTTTTCAATTTTTTAAAAATGAAAAAGGTATATAACCCCTTAAGCAGCAATCAAGCTGTATAAGAGTTCCATGGTAACTTTTAAGGAACTTAGCTTTAAAGTTACTTTCAACCAGTTCAAATGCCGAAGAGGCTTCAAAAAGTATCCAATCGTATCAACTCGAAGTTCAAAATAAGTTCAGTTCCATATAACACGCTAAAGTAGTAATCGCGCTGTATAAGAGTTCCATTACCACATCTTTGGAGCTTCGCTTCAAAGTACCGTTCAAGTTCACTGCGAACTTTCAATCACTTGAATAGTTGGACTTTTCAAAATCTGAGCGTAATAATCCTTAAACTAGCTAAACTTGATCAAAATCCTAGAAAGATTTTCTCACGATCAAAGGGGCTTTGTGGGCTTCGTCGTCACCCGTTGTTCAGGCGATTGCCACGAAGGTAGGGCTCGATTGCCGCGCCAGCCTGTGTAAAACCGAGTTGAACCTCGAGTTGAAGTCGGTGTTGTTATCTTTTAAGAGCCAGATTCGCTAAATGTCCTGATCTGGGATGTATTTTTCGATGTCGTCCATTCGATGCTTTCGTCAATTTTTGTTTAATTTAAGGGGACCCTCCCCTGTATTTGGGAAAAAAATAAGGCAAAGTTTGTATTTTTTTGTGGGAGATTGAAAAGGCGTACGAACTTCCGGTTTTGACGAATCAATTCGATTATTATTCAAAATTTCAAAGAGATAAAAAAATTGTGAAAATTCAAAATGGCGGCTACAAAATGGCGATTTCCGTAAGCCTCTGCGCGCAAAACATGGGGCGACAACTCCAAGCCTGCAGCCTCTTGTAGTGAACAGAAATCAAATCTAGTTATCATTTCTGAAAGATAATGAAATTTTCTAGGGCTTGAACTAAATTTCAGACAATTTAAACTTAAACTCATTTGAACTGAAAAGTTAAATTTTTCGCTACTTTTTTTCATTTCAACCGTTTTCAATAATTATAAATAATTAATTATTAATGCCAATTTTTAGTTCAAGCCGTACAAAAAATTATAACCTTTCAAACAGTTATTTGATGGAGGGAATCGGATCAATAGTTCAAGCCCGGGGCTTGAAGTTAGATTGAAAAACATGGTTTCGAAAAATCGCCATTTTGTAGCCGCCATTTTGAATTTTCACAATTCTTGAATAATAATCGAATTTAATCGTCTAAACCGGAGGTTCGTACGCCTTTTCATTCTCCCACAAAAAAAAATCAAAACTTTGCCTTATTTTTGCCCAAATCCAGGGGAGGGTCCCCTTAAGTAGCTCTATAAATGGGCAGGCAATTTTGAAGCCAAAGTCGTCAAGAAAGCAAGGTTGACAAAAAGAACTGTTGATGTAATTTCCAAACACATCCGTCGATTCGTCGGAAACGATAGGATTGATAGATTTCTAGGTTATTGATGATTTCTGGATGTGTGGATCATATGTCTTTTTGTATGGAAAATATTAAGAGGATAAATCTATTTCAGACGAAACTTTACTCTGGATGTGGGAGCGTCTTACTCGAGAACCAAAAGATATATCCATAGAATTTTAAGCAACTCTCACACGAAATTTGCTTGTAATTTAATCTACTTCAGAGTTTTACGCTATTTCAAGCTCAATTTAATCTGGATTTTGCGAAAAATATTCCAAAGATTCCAAATGAATCCAACTTTTGACTCATTTTGACACATGATTCAAAACACAAAATAAGTGTTTAATAAGAGCTTATTGAGACAGCTAAGAAGTTGTTTATTCAGCTTTTAATCAGCTCAAATCGTGTTATGAAAATTGAGCAGTTCCATTCTGCTCGGCCTTAGCATTAAGGAATTGAAATTAAATTCTACTCGGGTTCGTTGCAGTTGCATCACAGCTGGCGACGGAGAACGAAACTTTTCGCTAAAATGTTTCAATTAACCAACAACCAGCTCTCTGGTCGGCATGTGTTCTTCCGGGACTGATTGGGATGATGTAAGAGTGAAACGGAGACGCACATGGGCCAAAAACGTGAGCCAGCGGCTCGGAACTATGTTTTGCAGAGAAATGTGTAGATCTGTTCTGCGCCAATTTGTGTTGGATTCGATAGAGTCGAGCTGGAAAATCGCGAAATTCCAAAACGGGATTTGAATCACTTCTAAGTTTTCTGAGGGAAGACTATAACGTTTGTTTGCTGCTGATAAGCATTCTTGGAGTATTCTTATGATACCTTCTAAAATTTGGAATGTGATGCAAGAGATTGCGTAAGAGTCTATCCGTACGATTGTTATACGATCGGAAGTATGAACCACAAAGCAAGGGTCCAAGACTCATTCCGTACGAAATCGTATGAAATGATTATTGTCAATGCCTTTCAATAGACATCACTTATCAAGCGAGTATAGTCTCGTGGGATTGTTGCACGTCTCTGGATTCCGATGTTCATGGTTCGAATCCCGATTGCAACTTTTTTTTCTGTGAGGAAATTTTTCATACGATCGTTCTATGAACTTCTTTCCATTAGAGAATCGTATGAAATTTGCAATAATATCTTCTGGCAAATTTCTGTACGATATTCCTATGAATTCCTCTCGATTTGTTCGCTCAGTGTAGTAGATTGAACAGCTCAAAAAGTACTAAGAACCTCCAAAACTAAGCGAGCTTCTGGAATTACATAACTCAAAAAAAACTCACCTCAAGCTTCCAATGAGCTTACAGCAAACTTCTGACTATTTTGCTCTTATTGATCTGAGCTATACTGTTTGCTAAAAATACGCCCCATTGGATTCCTATTGTTTGCCATACCGTCTTCCCGACCAAGAAGAAGAAGTTGACAGGTACACTCACCCATTGAAACCTTCAAAGCTTCCACCGGAGGAAAATAACAACAGAAACTATTCTACATGTTCCTCTACCCTAATCTCCGATCCCATCACCGTCGAGCTTTTCTTTTCACTTATTACGGACGATCCATGAATGACGTAGCTTTTTGTTTTCAGGAGGTTCAGTCACAAATGTTATCTCCAAAATCGTTAAGAGATGAATCTGAAATACATTAACAATCCACAACGTTATCCATGGACGCTCCCTTCCGTAGAAAAGAGAGAACACTGCAGAAATACCGCATCCCAACCGCTTCCGTCGTCCTAGATTCGCCCACCTCCATTGTTATACACACCTTCGAAACAACATCCCCCTCGAAACCGGGCACCCCTTGTTTCCATGGCATCCTTTTGTGATCCAGTTTGCTTAGTTACACGATGAGCTTCCTTTTTTTTTTTTTTTATTTGTTGCCGCCCGCCACACTGTATCAAAATTCTGATACCCATGACGATGATTTATAGCCCAGCAGCAATCTCGCACGAAAGGATACGAGCGATACGGTCCAGTTTCCAGTTCCAGTCAATGTGTGCTTGTATGTGTGAAACGTGGAGAACCAGCTGAGCTAAGCGATACGTGCCAAAGCGGGTCGAAAGGGATGAAAGCTGCCGCACTTGAACGAGGCAGTCCTTGACGCCGCCCTTCTAAGGGTCCTTACGAAAGCAAGGTGCAGCCTGATTTTTGCTGACTAGACTAGCCGCGAACAAGTCCTTTGTCATTCGGAGGAAAGTGGAGCAAGCTGCAGCCAGCGTTTTAAAGCCGGGCTTAGATGCTTTTCTTGTGTTGTTGTTGTTGCAATTAGAATTGAAGTATTGATGAACTCGCGGGAAGATGGCGCCACAGCCGTTTTGCGATAATTACGTTGGGAGCAGAGTAGGCTATGAATATGCAGAGTGACTTTTCTGCAGTGAATGGCTCGTGAGTTCCGTTGAAGGGTGGTGACGGTGGCAGAAGGAAACGCTTTGCTGTAATTAAGAACCCGCCGGTTTCCTTTTCGTGGAGTGGGCGGCAATTAGTGGTGTTCATCTCCAGGCAGTTGATTGATGAAACGTTGCTGGGTGGTTGGTGGTTACATGTGAGCTTCTGCAAAGCCTACATAATAAGAAGCACTACTGATTGATTGCCACGTTCGTTCGTTCGTTCGTTATTACTTCAGGCGAGCGTTTCTCGTTGTGAAAGGAAAAATTTCGAGAACTTCGCGTGATTCGCCAAAATCTTCATTCTTGTACTACGCCACCATCGGAGAAATAGGCCACTAGATCGAAATCGCGTACAGATGCCGCAGGCAGTGCGTCGTCGCGAACGTAAAATCAAATTCTAGTGCAAGCCCAATGGTAAATGTAAAAACATTCAAGTGAAGTGGTGGAAGGTGCGTGGAAAGGGGGGGGGGGGGGGGGTTGTTTGACACAGATTGCCATCTCCTCTCGGTGCGGTGCGACGGCACGGCAGAAATTTTTATGTCTTTATTTATTGTCGCCTTTGGTCGTTTTGCAATCCGATCGAGAAGATGTACACGCAAAGTTTGTTCCGTACAAAAAATTTTCATTTTTGGGGAAATCAGCTCGATAAAAAAAAAAAAAAATGAGAGTCGATTACTGGTTTCTTAAAAACTCGCATCAATTTTTGCTTTTAAAATTACTTACAGGTCAAAGTAGTAAGAGAAAGGAAGATGGTATCCGAAACACGACCGCATTCTTGACTACGTTAGAACTAAAATTT
Organism: Aedes koreicus; assembly: GCA_024533555.2. Classification (NCBI taxonomy): domain Eukaryota; kingdom Metazoa; phylum Arthropoda; class Insecta; order Diptera; family Culicidae; genus Aedes; species Aedes koreicus. The sequence goes on along the minus strand of JAHHFK020002206.1, from coordinate 55,357 downwards.
TCTAACAACTCTTCTAAAATAATGTTGGGGCCCTGAAAAGGACCGATGATTATGTTTTGAAGCCAACAAGTTGAAACTGATGTGGACGCGTGTGCTGTGTTTGCTGTGTTGGAAAATTTTGAGAAGATAATGTCTAGGTGGCTCTGAAAATTGCCGTTTGATCTCAATATTGAAGGCGAAACTGCTCAAGTAGTTACAGTTTGTTAAATGGTAGCCTTAGGGCATCTCCAGCGGTGGTCTATTTTTGGAACAACTTTTTATTTGATTTGCATCAGCAAAACATGAATAGAACCAGCTAAAATAAACCAACTTTGCCATCCCCGCACCGGTGTTGTATTTCTTGTTGTTAAACCCGCCAACACCTGTCATCCTGTTAATCATTCAACATCAGAGATCAAAGTTTTTTTTTGTGTCGTTAGCAGACAACGAGGAATACTTGCTCTTTCGTTTGGCTGAAGCTGAGTGAGTGAATGCATGCATATCATTTAAACGATGTTAGATAAACATTTCTTGCCTTCAAAAACCTCCACATGCCAAATTTGGTTCCTGTAAGTTGATAAGGTCTCGAGTTATTCAGAAATTTGTGTTTAATTTGTATATAAGCCCTCCTTTTAGAAAGGGAAGAAGTCTCGAGTCAACTTAGAAACATTATTTGCCTTCAAAAACCTCCACCTGCCAAATGTGGTTCCATTTACTTGATTAATTTTTGAGTTATGCAGAAATTTGTGTTGCATTTGTATGGAATCCCCCCCCCCCCCCTTCCTGAGGCTGGAGGGGTCTCTAATTACTAAAGAAACATTTCTCTCCTCCAGAAACCATCACATGCCAAATTTGGTTCCATATGCTTGATAAGTTCTCGAGTTATGTAGAAACTTGTGTTTCATTTGTATGGGAGCCCCCCCCCCCCCCCTCTAGCAGAGAGAGAAGGGGTCTCGAACTACCCTAGAAACATTTATTGCCTTCAAAATCCTCACAAGCCAAATTTGGTTCCGTTAGCTTTATTGACGAATTTCACGCCAACTCGTCTTCATGGTTGGCAGCACTCTCTCAGAATCCAATGAAACTTTGTGGATGTGTAGACTATATCTTTTCAAGCAACTTTGCATACTTTGTTTTTTTTCCAAATTTATCTAGACTGCCACTTGAAAGGGCTTAAGTTTTTTGATCGATTTTTTTTTAAATCAACATATCTAAAAAGGAAAAGACTTACAAAAACAAGATGCATGAGTGGCTGCTAGAAAATCGTGTTAACTTTTATGAAAAAAAATGTAAAAGTTGTAAAATCCATTCTTACACGCTAAAAAAAAAAAAATTAAATGTAAAGTCAATTTGCAAAAAATTGCTATCTTAGAATTGTACGAAATTTTTTCTCAATAAAAGCAATACAATTGTCGAAAAGTTCGCCATACATTGCAAGATGGGCACTTTTAAGGAAAAAAAGATTTTTCAAACAACAACTTTTCATGTCCTATTTTTACCGTGTATCACGTAAATTCGTCTAGTTAAGGTCTTCAACACCCCTACGGAATCCAATAAAGTTTAGCAGTCATAAAGAATTGAATTTATTGAACATCTTTGCAAAGAACAATAATCATCTAGACTAACATTTGAAAAGGGTCAACAACATTAAATTTCCCTCTACATCAGTAAAACAGAACCAAAAGTGAACGTTTAAGTCCAAGTCATTCATAATTGCTTGTTCGGATATTCCTATTTTAGGGGTGATATGATTTCGTATATATTGGTGTGTGTGTGTGTGGGGGGGGGGGGGGGGGGTGAGGTGTCGGGAAGCAAGGTCAAGATTTGTTACAGAATGTGTAAAAGGTATGGGAAAAAATGCGATAAAGGGGGCTGATAAATCTAAAAAAATAGCATATTTGAGTCGGCTTTAAATGGTTGATGCCTATCCATTTAAAGACGATTCAAATATGACGTTATATGAATTTTCGAAATACTGTTTATGTCAATAAAAACTCATAGGTTTATTGGTAAGGGTTTTGTTTTATTTATTTTTTATATGTACATCCTCACGTATTAGTAATTAACATAGCTTCATATATTAAATTTATAAATCTTTCACATACAAAATGATTTTCTTTGGATTATCCTTTGAATCAGAAAACCTTTTAGCTTAAATTTGATTTTCTGAAATAGGTACAGAGCAATGAACCTGTGTTACAGGTTTTTTCGTAACCTCTTTTCTTCCTTTTTTTTCTTTCCCCGAAAAAAATTTTTTTTTATAATTTTTTTTTTTTTCTTTTAACCCCCATTTTATATTTCCCCGGGTTTTTTTATTTTGTTTCCATAATCTTTAACAAGGCTTGCTCTCTTTGCCATTCGCTTGAGATTACCACCAATAGCATCACTTGGAACTTTCACATGAGACGTTGCAGTAATATATTGAATTTTGTTTAATGATATCTTGCAATTGTTACTTAGGGGTCAGACGGACCCTCCAACAATGCTCTCGATCCCTGGTCTATGCCACGGGGACCATTGAGAGTGGGCTCTCAAGGCCTCTTTTGGTTTTCTACCGGTGAGCTCAAGCTTAAGGCTTCTGTTCTCCGGGTCGGCAAAAAGCAAGGGAATCAGTTAATCGATAGTCCAGTCATCTAATAATAAGCTATACAATACAAACTACTCTTAAACACATTTTTATTCTTTAACTGACAAGGATTGTGGGTGGGTGTAAGGGTCACGGTGAGCTGGCCGGCTACTGATGCTGCTACTGAAGAGTTTCGGAAACTGTCCAGGAATCTAGGGCTGGTCATGCGAACGGTTAACCTCCCGATCGGCTGCTTACGATGATTTGCAGTCCTGGCACGATGGCGGCAGAACCGTTGTTCTAACCTCGTCGACCAGGGTACACGTGGGACGGGGGTTTATATTCCGGAATGGGGCTTCGACGATGTTTCGACGTGTTCGGCGGGAAGGCGTTGGTACAGTTCGTGCACGGGAATCACAATTCTCCTTCGGGTCAAGATCACAATGTAGTGGCACGAGTGGTCTAGGCAGGCGGCTGGTATATAGTCCGCAATGCCCTAACACTGGCTTCGCTTAAGCTGGCGAACGAATAGGTTCTCGGTAAAGCGATGGACTTTCGCTATAAAACGTTGTCCAATTACAGTTTAGGTCCTCCCTTCTTCAACAAAACGCACTAATAAAACGTCCTGTGCTGAGATGCTTCTCCGCTGAGGTGTAACGTTGAATAGCCTCTCGACAATGTCGAAAAATCCATAGAACCTCGAATAGCCTCCCCTTTTCTAATACTTCGGTTTCAACAGTACATTTTCTCATGTGTGGTAATCCATTGTGCTCTTCAGTAGCGTTTTCGCAGGGGTAGGTTTTCGTGTAGTGTGAATTAACAATCTTTGTTCTTAGTTTTACAATTTGGATAATTTTTATAAGTGTGCATGCATATATTTTAAATTCTAGCTAGACTACTATTTATTATTTTATTTATAATTCTTCTTTTAAACAAACAAAAAAAAAAAAAAATTTTTCAAAAAAAAAAATGGTAAATAATTTATACTTTTAAAACAGAAAAAAAGGAGATTTTGTGCCGAAAGGGAAACAAAATTTAAATAAAAAAAACAGAACCTCTATTGAGACAGGGGTCAACTTCAGATATTATGATAAAGCTTTTGTTTTCCAATGTATCGTCTTTCTTGTAATATACTTCAAAGCTTAGGTAATAAACAGGATCAACCACCTGATTTAATTGTATTATCACTAAAGTTTAAAAAAAAAAATGATTTATATATAAGCCCTTTCCAAATTGATTTACAAACATTCAAAGACCCTTAAAAAATCTAAATTGTCATTATAATTAAATTTAATTGGCATCTGTGAGGTTTTAGGACCAAATTATAAGACGAGTTGGCGCGTTACACAGTAAAAATAGGACATAAAAAATTTGGTGTTAGAAAAACTTTTTTTTCCTTGAAAGTGCCCAGCTAGCAATGTATGGCGAACTTTTAGACTTTATAAAAAAAATTTTTTTTACAATTTTTACATTTTTTTTATAAAAGTTTAGACGATTTTCTTAAAGGTAACTCATACATCACTTTTTTGTAAGTCTTTCCCGTTTTGAGTTATGTTGATTGAAAAAAAAAATCGATCAAAAAACATAAGCCCTTTTCAAGTGGCAGTCTAGATAAATTTTGGAAAAACCAAGTATGCAAAGTTGTTTGAAAAAACATAGTCCACACACCCACAAAGTTTCATTGGATTCTGAGAGGGTGCTGCCAAACACTGGATGAGTTGGCGTGAAATTCGTTTATTAATTCTCGAGTTATGCAGAAATTTCATTTGTATGAGAGCCCCCTCCCCTCTACAGAGAGAGGAGGGGTCTCGAACCACCATAGAAACATTTCTTGCCTCTAAAAACTCTCACATGCTAAATTTGGTTCCCTTTGCTTGATTAGTTCTCGAGTTATGCAGAAATGTGTGTTTCATTTATATGGGACCCCCCCTCCCCCCCTTCAGAGAGAGGCGGGGTCTCGAACCACCATAGAAACAAAAACCTCTACTTGCCAAATTTGGTTCCATTTACTTGATTGGTTCTCGAGTTATGCAGAAACTTGTGTTTCATAAGTATGGGAGCCCCCCCCCCCCTTTCAGAGAAGGGAGGGGTCTCTAACTATCTTTAGAACCTTCCGCGGTCCCCTCATCCATACAAAATTTCATGCCGATCGGTTCAGTAGTGTCCGAGTCTATATGGTTTAGACAGACGGACAGAAATTCATTTATATAAATACAGTTTTGAACAAAATATATGCAACGGATTTCGCACATTGATAAAATGACTTGATAAACTTCAAAAATTCACAATGGAAACGAAGTAACATACTACAAATGACGGCTCAGGAGTCTAGTATAAGGCAACATAATTGAACGGTTAACCAGTTGTTCATCGACAGTACGCAGCCAGATCTTTGTTTACAAGTACCATTTTGAGTTGGACAAAACAAACGCAACCTTGCCATTTATCTTGTTCTTTACTGTCAGGGCATTGATAAACACGCGGAAAAAGTTTCGGTTCATTGCAAAACTTGTGTTTACAACGCTAGGCGGCAACACCAAGGTAGGTTTTGTGCAAAATACACAAAGAACTTCAAAAACTTAAATCATCTTCATATTCGTAACATCAAGTGCAAAAATAGCTCGGGACAGCCTCGGATTGGAACTTAGAAAGAAAATAATCGATGATTACGTGGGCAGAATGTCACAAAAAGAAATTTGTGACAAATACCGCATAAATGAATCGACCATATCGAGACTGTGTGCCAAATTTCGCTCTACAGGAAATTTTGCCACGGACCACGGTCCATGACTTCCAGAGACGACTCGATGATTGCCAGATGCATCATGAAAGATCCTTTCAAGTCATCTTTCAAGATTCAGACAGAATTGGAGCTACACGTGTCGGACCGGACAATCAGACGACGTGCCGTTGCATCTGGACTATTTTCCCGTCGTCCTGCGAAGAAGCCTTTGATTTCGCTGAAGAACCAGAAAAAAACGGCTCCTGTTTGCTCAATCTCATGTAACCTGGAGCATTCAGAAATGACGTTTCGTACTGTTCGGCGATGAGTCAAAGTTTAACATCATCGGAAGTGATGGAATGAGTCGCGTAGCAAAAAAAAACCCCAAAAAAAAAAAAAAAAAAAAAAACACCCCAAAACCCCCCCAAAAAGTTAAAAAAAAAACCCCCCCCCCCCCCCCCCCCCCCCACCCCCAAAACCCGCCAAAAAGGATCAAATGTTTGCGGAAATCCAAAAGGCTTGGGCAGCGATTCCACAAAACATAAGGAGTGTATCGAAAATAAGCTATCCACAAACTTTCTTTCAAATTTTGTTGAAAACCGATATTTTATTCATACAAAAAATTGATCCTTTATTGTATGAGGTTAAACTTGAACACAATGAAGACCGGATGAAATTTCACGAATTTTCGAACTTTGGATCGAATGCTCTTCATCAAGTTCCGGACAAGTGTTGCATCGCATTTTTTAGATGTTTGAGCCCAAATTTTTTTGAACTCCTGCATGTTCCCAGCTGCCTTACCAGTCTTCTTGAAGGCCCTCTTCACGATTGCCCAGTAACGTTCGATGGGTCGAAGCTGAGGGCAATTTGGTGGATTGATATTTTTCTCAACGAAATCTATACCCTTTTCCGCAAGCCAATTGAGAGTGGTTTTGGCATAGTGAGCCGACGCTAAATCCGGCCAAAACAGTGGAGGTGTACTATGCTTCTTATATAAAGGCAACAATCTCTTCTGGAGACACTCAGATCGATAGATTTCCGCATTTATAGTTCCGGTAGTGTAAAAAATGGTTGACTTCAAACCACAGGAACATATTGCTTGCCATACCAGTACCTTTCGACCGAATTTCTCCACTTGAATCTACCTGTCCGCATCGCTCACATCCTCCACAACGACGGCAGTAAAGTATTGTGGACCTGGAAGGGTTTTTGAGTCCTCCTTTACATAGGTCTCATCGTCCATCAAAACGCATGCATCCGGACGCTGCAAAAGACGCGAATACAATTTCCGGGCCCTTGTTGCTGCTCGCTTCTTCTGTTCTGCACTTTGTTTCGAGATGTTCTGCTTCTTGTAGGTCTTCAGGTGGTTTCGCCTCTTGATACGCTGGATCATTCCGACACTCGTTCCTGCTTTTTGGCCAAATCACGTATTGACATTGATTTGTTCTTCATGATTAGATATACCACTTTCTGCTCCAGTTTCGGGTTGGAAGAACCGGGTTTTCTGCCTTTTCCTGGTAGCTCATCCAAAGAAAAGTGTTCCCCAAACTTATTAATGATGGTTTTAACACTCGCATGATGAATTCCAAACCGCTTTGCCAATTTTCGCATAGTAATACCCTTCTCACTTAGCCATGTGTCCAGAACCTTAATTTTCAGTTCCTTTTCAATACGCGACATTTTGAAAACGCAGAATTTGAACCGCACAAACAAGTAAACAAAAGAAAGCTGACAGTCAAACGCACAGCATGCAGTGTTCAGAGCATAAAAAACCATCACAAATACATGCGTACAACGCAAATGTATGTGGATAGCTTATATTCGATACACTCCTTACCCATCCACCACCCCCCCCACACGACACAATAAGGAACGCAACAAAGTAGAAAAGAAGAAGAAAAGGGACCGAAGTGAAGTGTAATTGTTTTTTATAAAACGATGTTTTTTTTTTTTTTTTTTAACTTTTTTTTTTTCTTACTTACCTCCACAACCCCACCACTGTTTTTTTTTTTACCCTTCTTTTAAAAAAGTTATAAAAAATATTTCCCCCCCCCTTATTACTTTTTTGGTCATTTTTTCCATCTAATATCACCCACCCCAACACAAAAAAATCCCCTAAGAAGAAGACAATACCACAACTTGCTAAATCCGAGTGCCCCATTTAAAGTCAAATTTCATCTAACATCCATTCGCCCTACCTAACATAGGGGGGGCTCCTTTTTTCAGAGCAAATCTTCCAAATAGAGCCACTACCCCCCCCCCCCCCACATCGTTCTTATTGCTGATGCCCCCATCTCGTTGATCCGAGCAGCTCAGCAGCTGAAAATCCATCAACCGGCGAACCCTCGGACGAAAGCGAAAGCGTGTGAAAAAATCTATTCATTCCGCCAGAACCGGCAACGGAACGGAAAGTAGGCAAACCATTTCGAATCAAGTAGGCTCTCTTTGTTCCGAGAGCTGTCAAAAGTGTGTTTCAATACATCGGGTGTAGTACTAGAGTGCGGGAGCACCCACTTGACAATAAGAACAAACCCATTTTTTTCGCCTTCTTTTGAGTGCATTAACAAGAAGCAGAAGAAGAAATTGCCGTTTTCTCAGCTCAATGCTGCGCGCCCGCTGTGATTGTGTTGTTGTTGTTGTTGTCTGTGCGAACGCTGTTGTTTACATAAAGCCGTTTTTTTTGCGCTTATATTCTATTTTATTACGTCTCTCAACGTTTCAAGCCTCAACAAATGGCTCGCAGCAACAACAGTAGTGAAGACGAAAGTGAAGCCAAGTGGAAATCGATGATGAAATAGCTCTACACTTGATTAAATGCGAGTGATTAACGGAACGGCTGTGGATGTAGTCACTGCCTTCGGGCGAAGACGGAGCTGGATTTGAGTTCTACGAATTTTGTGTCAAGTTCTGTGCACTATCGCATCCATTTGTGAATCTGTAATTAACAAATCTCATTGAAGCAAGGCCAACAGAGAACGACGTCACTATGACGAAACGCGGAGATTACATCTCCGGAGCAGAAAACCGGAAATTTGATTCCGATCCAGGTCAGGAGGAAACTGCACTTTATTTAATTTCAATTCTATACACCCAACAGACAGGTTTGTTGCTCGAAGGAACCATGTTCTGTTACCCCGAAGAAGCAAAGAGAAAAAATCCATGGCAAGAGACATAGAGAGTTACACGGTGCCTAATTGAAATCACATGTTACGCGCCACATGAACGAATTCCCAACTCTTAAAAAAAAAAAAATAAACACAGTTCCAATTGAACTTTCCGCAAAGTACAGTAATTTGTAACCGCGCGAAATACCTCCCCCCCTCGGAGCGGAGGCACAGTAGCGAATGAGCAGGGAATGAAGGAGAAGGGAATCGAGCACCAGTTCGGATACGGGTGACTTGACGGCGCGCTGCTCACAATAACCGACTAATAAAGCGAGAAATTACCGGGTTGCGTAATTTGTAATTTGCACTTTTGTGTCGCCGCGTCGACTTCTTCGCCGTCATCATCGGAGTTCTGGCGCTGTGTTTTCCACTTTCGTTTGAAGTCGTGCTTACTCATTCCGCGAACTATTAGGGAAGCTCTTTCAAGGAGAAAATTGATTTGTGGGTTTTTTTTTCTTTCTGGGCAAACATGGGCTGCCAAGTCGGTTTTCTGGTTCTACCATATTTTTGGGAGAAGAGATTGTATCCTAAATTGGTTTTGCGGGATTTAACATTTAACTAATCTTGCAAAAAAAAATCACTCCAGAGCTATTGGCATAAGTAAATTTACACCCAGCCGTGAAATCTGCGCTTATGCTTGAGAAAGCCATCTTCATATAATTCGTGATATGTTTTTGGATTGAATTTCTTGGCGATATTATAATCCGACATCCCCGGGTTTGCCCTAATCGGTCTCAACCAGTGTCTTGGATTTTCATAAAATATCCATGAGAAGTGAAAATGATTTTATCCCAGTGTAATGATGATGTTAACTTTCCCGGTTTTCATGGTTACCGCTGTCACTTCTATGCCAACTCAATTTTCTTTGCTGCAATGAATGAAGTCGGTGTCACTGTGGTTTTGATAATCAATCGGTAAGCATGAATTTCACTTGACGAAATCTGAATATCATCTATTGTGATGATTTTTTCATTATTAAGTGATTTTGAATCCTAATACGAACATGGAACAACCAGGGCCGTCATCATCGTCCCAGAAGAATAGATGCTAGCAAAAAAAAAAAAACAACTATTCACTTTTCAGATGTTGAGCAAAAACGTGATTTAGTTCATGATTACTGTTGGTGTTTTTTCTTTCCGAATTCTGCTGCAGTTCCGATCCGGCTCGGATTTTTTTCCGTGTAGCAATGTTGAGCTCTGTGGGCTGCCCTTGCATATTTTCCAATCCCGACGGGTAATTGATATTCATTGTGGTTTATTGAATTTCATTTCTGACATTTTGAAATTCATATATACCTGTTTACATAAATGAATATCGAAGTATTTTGAAAATTTAACGTTCATTCTTCACGAATTATCATTTGATTTTCGCATGGAACTTATAGGTAGTCAATGTTATGTTGTCTGAAAATCCACGCTTTTGAACCTAACGAGCAAGACTTTTATCAAGACTGCTCTTATGTGAGATTTTTCCTTCTTTCAAACAAGAGCAGTTCTTTGTTAATTTTCCATCACATGTAGGTGTTTTCCGAATGCCTTCGGAGATAAGGCAGGATTATTTATTTATTTGCGTCAATCTATTGTAGACCAGTTTTGATTTACAAAGAGTACTTAAAGTCAAATCTGTTATATAGTGACGGATAATACAATAAGACCAAAGCCCGATTTTCATACAAAATGGTCATGTTTGGAGGCTTGTCTTTCACTTTCCCGTGAAGTAATTGAAATGAAATTTTGGCAATAGCCTAGAAATAACCTGAATTTTTGTCTTTAATAAATTCATAATTTTTCATTCACCACTTCAGAAACTACAGACACCACCTACGACAAAACAATAAGACCTCCTTTTAATATCCATAGTTTAGGCCATGTTGATGAGTGTGAATTACAATCTATAGTATACTGATATTAAAATGATCCGCGCATCAATAATCAAAATTCAGATCCTCAAATTCGAGCATCCTTTATGGAAATCAAAAAGTGGTCTTATTGTTTTGTCGTATGCAGTGTCTGTAACTTTTAAAGTGGTGAATGAAAAATGATGGATTTAATGCAGATGAGAATTTAGGCTACTTCTGGACCATAGCCGAAATTTCATGACCATTTTGTATGAAAATCAGGCTTTGGTCTTAGTGTATTGTCCGTCACTGTATCTAAATTACCCTAACCGCGAAAAGAAAATTTTCCTAACCTTTTTTTTTATTCATTGTCACTTCTATTATATCGCAATACTTATTATAACAGGACATCATTCCATTTAAAGGCCAATTCTTTGCATAGTTTGTTCTTTGACTGTTTATGTAGAACAATTGCCTATTTCTTAGAAAGCGGAAGGGAGCATAGCAGTTAAGATTTTCTCAAATCTCTTGTGTATTTCCTCTCTGCATAATAACATCATTCAGGAAAGCTATCATTGCGAATTCTCTTCTCTTTTTAAGCCCATCTAAATTAATCAACATACACCGTGACTCACCGTGACAGCTTGGGACGAATTTCACGCCAACTTATCCAGTGTTTGGCAGCACCCTCTCAGAATCCAATGAAACTTTGTGGGTGTGTAGACTATGTCTTTTCAAGCAACTTTGCATACTTTGCTTTTTTTCAAAATTTATCTAGACTGCCATTTGAAAAGGGCTTAAGTTTTTTGATCGTTTTGTTTTAAATCAACATACACAGTTCGAACGAAACCTGTAAAATTATTAGTACTTGAATGTAACAAATTGTAAAATCGATTCTTACACGCTAAAAAAAATATTTTAAAATTTAAAGTCAACTTGCAAAAAATGGCTGCCTTAGAATTGGACGAATTTTTTTCTTAATAAAGGCAATATAATTGTATAAAAGTTCGCCATACTGTGCAAGATGGGCACTTTTAGGAAACAATGTTTTTCTAGCAACAAATTGTTTATGTCAATATTACTAAAAAAGGATAAGACTTACAAAAAAGTGATGTATGGGTGGCTTTTAGAAAATCGTTTTAACTTTTGACGGTTTTCGCGCCAACTCGAACAAATGTTGGCAGCACCCTCTCAGATTACAACGAAACTTTCTGGGTGTGTAGACCATGACTAGATAAGCCACTTTGCATACTTAGTTTCTTCAATTTTTTTGTAGACTTTTTTTGAAAAGGGCTAAACTTTTTTTACCGATTTTTTTCAAATGTGTTTAATAAAAAAATGACTACTATGACTACTGTTGTATGGGGAGCAGTTCAATCACCATATAACTGACAGAAGCGAACAGATTAAAATACTATCTGTACTGCCTAAGTCTTGGTCGGTAAATAAAATCGTAAGAGAGTTTAACGCACCAATGTATATGGTTTGGCAGGTAAAGGATCTTGTTGATGAACAGGGTATTCTTTGTACTACCGAAAAAAGAAGGGGGCATGGTATTGATGACGATACAAAACAATTAGTAAGAGAATTCTTTGATGATAATGATATCAGCAGACCAATCCCAGGAACAAATGATTTTGTTTCTGAGGTTCGAAATGGCAAAAAAACAACAAGTTCAAAAACGACTTTTGATGATGTCGCTCAAAGAGACTGATATGATTTTTGAATATATGTAAAAAACTGTGAATATTGGTTTCACAGTATTTACACAGTTGCGACCAAAGCATTATATTTTGCTTGACTCTACTGGTATACATAATGTATGCATATTAATGTTCAAGTCACAAGATGAAATAATACAAAAAATGCTTTGCGATATTTCCACCAGAACAGATGAATGCTTCTTCCGTGCTTGTGAAAAGTGTGCTTCCAATGAAAATATTGAAGAGGAACTTACATTGATATTAGAATCAAATGACAAAGAAGATGTTATGTTTCAGCAGTGGTTGAATACTGATCGCTGTAATTTAGAAACGATTATTAAACCTGTTGATGAATTTGTTCCGTATCTTGTTGATAAAATTGACAAACTTATAACTCATGACTTTATTGATAAACAACAATCATCATTTCTCAGAAATTAAAGAGATTCATTAAAGGATGGTGAAATTCTTGCGATTTGTGATTTCTCAGAAAATTATTCATTTATAATTCAAAACTCTGCGCAAAGATATCATTGGAACAACTCGCAAGCAACAATACACCCATTTGAAATTTACTATAAGAAAGATAATAAACTTGCAAATGTAAAATGCTTCATTATCACATCGGAAGTAATGACTCACGATACAGTTGCAGTTCAGTCGTTCATCTCAATAATGATAGATTTTATGAAAAAAATTAACGAACTTTTCTAAAATTTATTTTATGTCTGATGGGACAGCATAACAATACAAAAATAAAAAGAACTTTGCTAGTCTATGCAGATTCCAGTCAAAGCATGCATTAAGAGCAGAATGGCACTTTTTTTTGCAACGTTCCATGGAAAAGGTTCCTGTGATGCTATTGGTGGCACTCTCAAGCGAATGGCAAAGAGAGCAAGTCTTGCTCGAGATTATGGAAATACCATAACAACCCCACGAGAGTTATATAACTGGGCAGTTGAACCGACAGATAAAAATATCACCAAATTTAATTTCTGTTACGTATCCACTGAACAGTACATTAAAATGTCAGAGGAACTCGACGAAATATATAATGACGCCAAAACAATACCAGGCACTCAGAAATTCCACAGTTTTTTAACTATTCCTGGTGACAAAGTAGTGGCAAAAAGGTATTCTAATTCAGGAGATGAACCACACATATTTACCATGATCTGTAAAAAAATAGCACAGAACATGTTTAAAAATAGCTCTAAGACAAATATTATAATATGTATATATGAGACATTATAAATAAATGAATATATAAAAGAGAAATTCAATACATATTGCCATCAAACATTAAAATCCTTCCAAATGATTGAATAAATAGGACAAAATCTCCTAACAAATTGAGTTTCATTGGATTCTGGGATGGTTATGACCTTCACTGGTTTAGTTTTTGATAACAAAATACACTGAAAAAAATCAATGGGACATGGAAAAGTTTTTGTAAGAAAAACTTTGTTTCCTTAAAAGTGCCCATCTTGTGATGTATGAACGGTTGGTAGGGAACACAATTACCTATCTTGAGACAAAATTTCATCGATATCAAAAATGGTGTTATTTATTGAATCGACGTTGAATTTTTTTAAATGATTTTTTTTTCAGTATAGGGCTCATTTTGGATTTTTTCAATATTTGTTTCTTAAAAGATTCTTTATTTTGTGATAATCACCCACACAACACTTTTTTGTAGAAGTAGTATTTTTTTTATTTAACACATTTGAAAAAAATCGGTAACTAAAGTTTAGCTCTTTTCAAAAGACAGTCTAGAAAAAAAATTGAAGAAACTAAGTATGCAAAGTGGCTTATCTTGTCCTGGTCTACACACCCAGAAAGTTTCGTTGTAATCTGAGAGGGTGCTGCCAACTCCGAATACGATTTGGGGCGAAACCCGTCTTATATGAATAAAAATTGTAAAATCGATTCTTACACGCTAAAAAAATATATTTTAAAATTTAAAGTCAACTTGCAAAAAATGGCCATCTTAGAATTGGTATATAATTTATGAGCAATGTATTGAATTTTATACAATGAAATCTAGCAATTTTGATATAAACAACTGAACTGCTATTGAGTCTTGGGTCAATACTTCAGATACTATGATAAAGCTTTTGTTTTACAATTTATTGTCATCCTTGTAATATTCCTCAAAGTTTTGGTAATAAACAGGATCAACCACCTGATTTAATTGTATTATCACTTAAGTTTAAAAAAATTAATAATTTGAAAATAAGCCCTTTCCAGATGGTAGCCTTGATTTCTCAAACATTCAAAGACCCTTTAAAAATCCAAATTGTCATTATCATTAAATTTAATAGGCATCTGTGAGGTTTTAGGATCAAATTATAAGACGAGTTGGCGCGATACACGGTAAAAATAGGACATGAAAAAGTTGTTGTTAGAAAAACTTTTTTTTTTTCCTTAAAAGTGCCCATCTTGCAATGTATGGCGGACTTTTAGAAAAAATTATATTGCCTTTATTAAGAAAAAATTTCGTCCAATCTTAGGATAACCATATTTTTGCAAATTGACTTTAAATTTTAATTTTTTTTTTTTAGCGTGTAAGAATCGATTTTATAATTTTTACAATTTTTTTCATAAAAGTTAAAACGATTTTCTAAAAGTCACCCATACATCACTTTTTTGTTAGTCTTGTCCTTTTTGAGTTATGTTGATTTAAAAAAAAAGTCGATCAAAAAACTTAAGCCCTTTTCAAGTGGCAGTCTAGGTACATTTTGAAAAAACAAAGTATGCGAAGTTGCTTGAAAAGACATTGTCTACACACCCACAATGTTTCACTGGATTCTGAGAGGGTGCTGCCAATCACGAAGACGAGTTGGCGTGAAATTCGTCATGGGTAATGTCGTCCAACCTAACTTTCCTAGGGCAAATAGCAAACATTGTTTTTTTAACAGATTCTATACGGCTTACATGTTTATCTTGATATGGAGGCTCAACTTTGCTACATTATTCAAGAAGGGGTCCCACATATGTTATGTACAGTGTTTTGATTGTGAATGGATCATTAAAGTTCAAGCTAAACCTATTGATAAACCCGAGCATGTTGTTTGCTTTATAAATGATATTATTATAATGTTCGGCAAAAGTTAATTTAGAATCGAGTATAACACCTAAGTCTCTAATTTAACTGCATCTTTACACAGTTTTCTGGCCGAGTGTAATAGATTTTTGCAATATTGTGTGTTTTGTGGTAAACGAAATGGAATTGCATTTTTTTACATTAAGTTCTAATAAATTTTTCTAACACCAAATGTAAAAATTGACAATTCCGTTTTGAAATAATTCAAGGTCAGATGTCTCACATATCTCCATGAAAAGTTTCATGTCGTCTGCATGTATTGAAACACGAAGGAAACTCAAAATGTGTACTATATCATTGATAAATAAAATAAATAATAATGGACCAAAATGAGACCCTTGTGGCACGCCCGATGTGACGTTCACAATTGTTGAAAGTATTTCCATCGTCAACGTTAGAATTTCTTTCAGTGTATGGTTTAGCTGCCATTCGGTCCTTTCATTTTTGCGTCGATGTGCATATTGATTGCTTTTAAATTGAAGTTTTGAAAATGGCGTCTCGACAACTCGAGCTGCACAATTTAATTTGGACAAGTGGTTAGAAAATCCTAATCGTTCACAGAAAACAATCGCGGATTCGGTCGCGGTGACGCAACAAACAGTGTCGTATGTCATCAGCAAAAGAGTTCAGAGGAAGCCAACCAAGCAGTCGACAAGGGGAACACGAAACAAACAAGATGAGAAACAAATCGGTCAGATATGTTGCCAAAACAGTGGATGTAATTAAATCAACTGTGCAGGACAATCAAATGAGAGGTGTACTGAGGTCATTCAAAGCCCAGAAGAATCCTCGCCGAGATGATAAAGGGCTTGAACAAGCGAAAAGTCGAGCCCGAAAGCTATAAGATTCGTTGTTAACCAAACATATAGGTTGCATCGTACAGGACGATGAAACATACGTGAAAACTGACTTTTCACAAATACCTGGTAATAAATTCTACACTTCGAAGGACAGAGGAAGCCTAGAGTCTAAGTTCAACGAACAGAAAACAGAAAAAAATGCTAAAAAAAATTCTCGTTCGGCAAGGCATCTGTAAAATCAGCCTAACATTCATCTCAACCGGGAATACCCCGAAACAGTGAAATCTACTTCTAAAGCAGCACCAAGATCAATTCGACTCATATTTGAAACGATCGACTGTACCGAAACCAATCGATTGCACAACTGTTATTGACACGTAAACAAATATGTCACCGCAAAACACACTAAAAAATTTAAATGTTGCTCACTATTTTTCGATACACTCTTCTCTAAGAAGTTGTTCGTCTGACTCACCCATGTATTCGTTGTTTTCTGCAACGAAATTAATTCGTACCATTTACGAAGCTGGTATACGATGATATTTCGTATGAAAAACCAAATGAGCTGTCAAAAGAACGAAACGTTCGTAAAGCCTGTCCAGGTTAAATTTCGGACACATTTCTTTCAGTATAGATTTTGAATTATTTCACGAATCGCTGAAACGTTTCACTTATATGACAGCTGAAACTCTCCACTTTATTTCGTGGTACAACATGTTACATTCTTGTTACATTCAGTAAAATGGCGTCGGTTCAAGTGGAAGTGCGCAAGCGCATTTTGTACGAACGGCAGCAAAATCCGAATTTATCGGTACGCGATCTTGTCAGGAAACTAAAACTACCGAAAAGTATCGTGTTTTGTGTTTTCAAATCATATGACCAGCGCTTGACTGTAGATTGGAAGGTTGGGAGTGGAACAAATCCTAAAGTATGCTCCCGACAAATGGACAAGAAGGTGGTATTATTTAGAAAAATCCCAATCTTTCTGTGCAAAATGTGGCTCGCAAAGTTGGGAAGTCAAAATCATGCGTACAAAAAGTGAAGCAGAGGCAAGGACTGAAAGCGTTGGTGCCTTACCGTGATGACAAGCAAAATTTCACTTCAAAAAGCCGTGCAAAGGAGCTATACACCAATTTTTTGCAAAAAATGTCTTGTATCATTATGGACGACGAAAAATACGTTCTCGAAGACTTTAAGCAGCTTCCGAGTCTGACCTTTCACACCGCAATGCAAAGGAACGCCGTTGCCGAGCATTTCCGGACAAAGAAGGAGTCCAAATTCTCGAAGAAGTATTTGATTTGGCAGGCCATATATAGTTGTGGTCGAAAATCTAAAAGTTTCGTCTCTACCGGCACTTTCAATAAGGATGTGTAGGAGAAAGAATGTCTGCAAAAGCGGTTGCTACCGTTTATCAGAGGCCACGACTCTCCAGCTCTGTTTTTGACTGATTTGGCCTCTTGTCGCTATGCGAAATCCGTTTTGGAATGGCACAAGGTACTAGAGGTCAAATTCGTGCCAAAGATAGCCAATCCACCAAACTGTCCAGAACTTCGTCCAATAGAGAAGTACTGGGCTCTAGTTAAGCGGAAACTCTTCGAAACTAAGAAGAAAGCAAATGGTATCGATGATTTCAAGAGAAGCTGGAGAATCTTCACGGCGGGCGTATCTGAGGATACCGTACGGAACCTGATGGCGGGTGTACCCCAGAAAGTTCGAGAATTTTACAGAACGAAGGATTTACATCTTAATCAACTGTTTCTAATGTAGATATAACTTTTTTTTTGTGAAATGAACAATCGGTTTTTTAATTCAACAAACCCGATCGTGTATGTTCGCATGTGTAATTTTTTTTTGCTGCTATTAGTTTGGTGTCCGAAATTTAACGTGGACAGGCTTTATGTTCAAGAAGAATGTTCGTGTATTGGACGAAAACTACGAAAATTTTGTTGAAAAATAAACAAGATACGTCTCACTGAAGCTTACCCCTGCATGCGTGTTTGACAATCATGCTTTATCGACTTAAAATGAACCTCGAACAAAAGCGCAACCGTGGAAAGGGAGAGATTTCATAGTGATTTTTTTTTTTAAGTTTCTGATTTGGGAATTTATCGGCAGCAGGGTAAATGCACCCTTCTTTTTGGGGAAATGCTCCTTAAACTTTGGAAAAAAGCTCCTTAGATGTGTTTGCCCGGTATAATGCAATCGGAGGTATTTACCTTCTGGTTAGCGCTTGCCGGTTGTTTTGACGGGTCTTAAGTTTCTTCAAGATTGTATAGCGGAGCTTCGCTCTGCAATCTTCTAGGGAGTTTTGACGGGTTTAAATTTCATTTTGACGAGTCTTAATTTCGTTTTGACGGGTCTTAATTTCGTTTTGACGACTCTTAAATTCAGAAACTTAAGACCCGTCAAAACTATACAATCTTGAAGAAACTTAAGACCCGTCAAAACAACCGGCAAGCGCTAACCAGAAGGTTTATACCTCCGATTGCATTATACCGGGCAAACGCATCTAAGGAGCATTTTTAGAAAGTTTAAGGAGCATTTCCACAAAAAGAAGGGTGCATTTACCCTTTGCCGAATTTATCCTGTCCAAAGGGAAACGAGCTGCTACTGAATCCGTGGTTCATCTCTATAGAAGTGCTATGTAGAGAGTAAAAGAAGCTGAACTCAAGGAAAAGGAAATGATTTTTGCCACCACGGCACCTAACATGTATGACTAAATACTGTCAGTCCCTAACTGATAATCTAGTCCAATATTCTAATATGCTCTTTTAAGATATCCCTGCAATATTTATCTTATTCATCCATTTTCAAGATATATTATAAATATTTAGAATTACAACTACGCAATTATTGATTTGTTGAGGAGCTGTCAAAATCTAACGAATACTATATTTTAAATTGAATTGATCAGATCATAAAAATGATGAAGATGGGCCGTTTTATACATTTGTTTAAGTGGTTCTTTATTGTATTGCATGACATTTTATTTGAAAATATCCTGTTTTAATATCTAGGTTATAATTTGAGCATCCCTAGTGAAACAAGTCCAGTGAAAGATAGCTGAATCTTTCGCAATTTATTTGTTTTATAGCAAACTTCTGCTCATTGTTTTTATTTCATGTATGATATTTTCACAAAAAAATATTCTTGTATTCTATTGAAACAAACCACCCACACTTGTGAGTGGACCCAACAGCACCCTTTCTGTCGGTTTAAATCGGTCCTCTAACACGTACGTCCCCAACCCATCAGAGATAGAAACATTCAAATGTAAAATTAATGATACTCCATCGTTAACCATCGGAGTTTGCTGCGGTTTTTTGGCAATAGATCACAAAATTATCCTAGTTTGTGAATCTGCACTGGTTATTCCGAAAATGTCCGTAGCTTCGGATTCCAAGGTGGGAGTACTGGGGTAAGTAGACATTTTGAGGAATTCTGACCATACTGGCTTCTCAAAGAGGCCCTGCAGGCTCCGAATTCCTCCGGGAAAGTGAATATTCAAATCCTCAGAATGTCCTCTGAAGACCTATTTTTGCAAAATCATAAAGTTTGTTGTGTCGCAAGCCAGGTTTTGGCAACAATTTGAATATGGCCACTTTTCGCAGGAACTCAGATCCCGCAGCGTCACCCCAAGTGACAAGTGTGGTCAGACACCCTCAAAATGTCCTCCGAAGACCTAGTTTTGCAAAATCATGAAGTTTGATATGTCGCAAGCCAGGTTTTGGTAACGATTTGAATATGGCCACTTTCCAGGAGGAACTTGGATCCCGCAGGGCCTCTCTAAGTGGCCAGTATGTTAAGGAATCCTCAGAATGTCCTCCAAAGACAAAGTTTTACAAAATCATAAAGTTTGATATGTCACAAGCCAGGTTTTGGAAAAGATTTGAATATGGCCACTTTTCCGGAAGAACTTGGGTCCCTCAGGGCCTCTTCTAGTGGCCAGTATGGTCAGATTTCCTCAAAATGTGTTCTGATGACCTAGGTTTGCTAGATAATGACGTTTGATATGCCGCATGCAATGTTTCGCATCTGAAATTATTCTGTTCACCATCCCTGGACAAGTACTTACCCCAGTACTCCCACCTTGGAATCCGACGCTACGGAAATTTACGGAATAACCAGTGTAGATCCACAAATAAGGATATTTTTGTGATATATTGCAAAAAACTGCATCAACATCCAATGGCTAACGATGGAGTATCATTAGTTTTAAATTTGATTTTTTCTCTTTCAGAGGGGTTGGCGACGCACGTGTTAGCTCGATTTTTTTAACTAAAAAACTAATTAATTAATCTATTGATATAAACCCCAGTCCCTAGATGTCAGTGGCCCTAACAGCGTCCTTACTGTTGGTTTAAATCGGTCCTCAAATTTGATATCTCAACGTATTTTTGTGTTCCATTGAAATAAACCACCCACACTTGTGAGTAGCCCCAACAGCGTCCTTACTGTTGGTTTAAATCGGTTCTTAAACTCGATGTTTCAACACAGAGAACAGACGTTCATCTTCGGTCTGCAACTTGTGTAAAACTTTTAACCGACATTTCAAATGTATGTCGTTATGCTCCTGGTAGGCGGCGCTGCAGTTGTGCGATAAATGTCATGTAAATGTTTATCAACAAAACACATCGCACAAAACCTGAAATTTTTTGTTTGTTTTTCTCTGCACTTGCTTCTTATACTGGCTGCCCCTATTAACTTTTACACACGTTTTTCAAGAAAAGGTATATGGACATCAATGTCTGTTCTCTGTGGTTTCAATGTATTCTTGTATTCTATTGAAATAAACCACCCACACATCTCTGCACGGAGAATAAACCGGCAACATAGTTATATATCTGATTCGCTGCTGAAGTCAGTTGATTTCAGCACACCGTTAACCAAAATGGATCCCGCTGCAAACCCTACAATTTTATCCAACACCCCAGTGATTTCTCGTGGAAGTGCAGAGGATTTCTCGGCTACCCTCAAAGCGAGTATCACGTCAACACATTCCTACCCTTTCCTTATTTGACCTGCATTCGGGCGAGCCCGGCGCCGGCGTTGTCTTAGTTTGGTATCACCAGTTTTTACACATTGAGGATGTATGTTTGTCCCAAACATCATCTGTTGGTTCTCTGTGTAATAACAGCTGATCTGGCATAAACGGAGTAGCAACCTCGGGCGATCGATCATGCTCATGCTCACAGCACCAACACTAACATGTTCGGGTACGATAGAAGAGAAGCAGCGATTGGCTGGTCCGCACGAAATTCATGTCGTGCATGACAAGTAGTACGAATTTCGCTTAAAATGTATGAGACATGTGTCCAATGTGTTACAAAACGAATGTATGCGAATTTACGGAAAAGTATTTATAGTGTTTCGGTAAAATATAACCTTATTCTTGCTCACCGTAAAAGTCTGAAAATTGGCGCATCCTATTCCCGAACCATCCGAGAGAGAAGGCTTCCCCTAAATCGATTGACAGTAAGATTCATTGATTGCTTCTACCAACCGACCAATAAATACACTACCGCTGGACAAAGATGCTACTTAGTGCTTGTTTTCAATAGATAACTCCTCCAGAGATAATCCTCCCATACACTTATCGGATTTAGTGGTCAAAAGGCACGATTGAACAAAAACATAACTTCCTCCCCAGCCGCCATTAATGGATTCAAACAAGGCGGTGGTAAAAACATGACCGACATTCGAAGCCTAGCCGCTACCGAGAACCAGCAGCAGAAAAAATAAACGAAGTCATAAACCTGTCACACGTCATCAACCCCTAGCAATGAGAGACGACGAGAACGACAAAAAAAAAAAGAAACCATGGTTACCACCATCATTATCAGCGTCCCGCGTCATCTCATTAATCGTATAGGGAGAATCGAGCTGTCAGTTCAGCTATTTCAGCTCCCGTCATAGCGGGTAATTTACTGTTGGTCGAAATTAACCCTTCCTTTGTCGGAGAGGTCATCGCCGTGGCCTCTTCCCAATCGTTGAAAACTCAATCAAATTGAGTTACGATAAATGTGAAATTCATTACAACCAGTTAGTCAGATTTCTTCAAAGTAACGAAGCATTCAGGGTTTTGTAATTTTGCTCGCAAATATAGCTTTTATCACGAGCAAAATAAGCAACTTCCAACGGTTCAAGATTTCGTTCGACACGTTCTGAAACGAATGAAGTTCCTTCTAACCCAACGAGGTCAAGCTGGTCATAAAAAATGAACAGAAAATTGATTAGATTTGGTGTCAGGTTCTCATTTTTTTTGGGAGTGGTCAGCAAGCCATCGTTCCCAAGGGTTATCACCGTCAAAGTAAGGTGCGGAATTGATTTGCTCGTGAAGATGATTTATGTTGGGACATGTTTTTTTTTCCTCGGACACGGTCACGTAGCGTGGCGAGAAATAGAAAACAGCAACCGATCGAAGATGAAAAATGACGATTTTACTAGCGACCTTGGTTGAAATCGTAAAACTAACCCTAATCTATTCACTCCCCGTAGAAGGTAGCCAGGCTCTTAAAAGCTCGCACGTTTGGAAGTCAGTGAGGCACTCGTTCGAACGCGGATGAAGGGGAAAACGATTGCTAAATGATGAAAAGTGAAAACATAACCACAGACAAAGCGAACCGGTCACGATGATTACACAATCGCGGTTTCGCCAAATGCACTGAGCCACGACTAGGCATTCGAACTGAGGGGGAATCTGTAGAGGATCACGTGTCTCGGGCCTCTTCTCTCTACGGTCAAAGTATTTCCACTCGCTTCAGTCCGCGCTTGCTGTGATCTCTGTCATTGATTTCTCCATGTGTGGTGGTGACGGAAGAGGTTTCTATTTTTGAATTGACATCATTGACTTCGAATCGATCTGGTACTGCACCCGACGACTGACGAGACAAGAATCGTAAATTTTACCCCATCCAAAAAATTAAACATGTCGTTTAAACTTAATTAACAATCAACCTTCTCTTTCCTTCCTTCATTGCAGGTAAGCTTCCTTATGTTTGAACTCGTGACAACACTATTTTCCGTTTGTCCATCGACGGCGGCGGCGACGATGATGATGATGATGATCTGTCAGATACGACGGTAAGAAGCGGTGATTTATTTCGGTCCCCATCGGTGGTGAAGAAAGAAAAACAATCCCATCCGATCCGATCGCCGTTAGTTGCCTAGTTGCCGAGAGGCAAACCGTTCAAGAATAGCTCTTTCGATTCGGTCCACGTCGCGTCAACCCGTCACCTTGACTCGGCGGAGCGACCATCGACGATCGACTTTCATCTCTGAGCTAGAATTTTCGCTGGTGACAATCATCGGGCATTGTAAATATGTAGAACAACAATGACAGTCACTCACGCGGTCTCATCCTGAACACCCCTAGTCGTGAAGCGAGCGAGCGAGCGACCAGCTGACTAGTTTACGATGTCACGGTCATCAAGTTTCGTCGATCGGATCTCGGCCGGACGACCTGCTGATTTCGATTTAAACCTCGCTGACTGACTGGGGCTGCCTACTGTTTGTTTTGTATGTGCAACAAGTGCAATCCAATACCACCTTGGGCGAGGGGTGGGGGAAGCGGAGCTCGAATCGGAATCGGAGCTGAGAAGCTCAAATTGTGCACTTGTAAAGCAAATCAAGATTTATTTTTATTTTCACGTACACGACTTTTGTCACCTCCTGCCTGGCTCGAGGCAAGCGCACACCGCACATAACTTGATCTGTTGTTGTTGTTGTTGTGCTGAGCTTGTCGTCGTTTTTGTCTTTATTTGACTCGCGTGCGCACCTCTCACCTCCGGCTCGAACCAACCACCGCCGCTCGTACCAGTAGAATGAGCGATGAGGAGTGGTTTTTTTTTCGGTTGACGAGCTGAACTTTGAGCTAAGTGAAATAATTAAGTGGTGCCCTTGTGTGTCCCTGAATTAAATGAGTTGCATTTTTTTTTCCGTGAGTGTTTTGATTGTTTTGATGCCTAAGGGTGACCCGGGGTCAGTGGAACTCAATTCGATTGAGCGTGATGAGTTTGGGGTGTTCTTCGTGATAAGATTTCCGGAGCACTAGGTTCAGACGTAAATGCATTTGACGTAGAATAAGAATCTAAAATTGGGAGCGAGCTTGAGCATGCTTGACCGCCCGAGGTTGCTACTACGTTGTTGCTAGATCAGCTGTAATTACACAGAGAACCAACAGTGCGTTGCAATCGTTTAGCCGCATTTATAAAATTTTGCCGTGATCTTTTTATTTCAGTGCAACAAATCAAATATTATATGCATGTAGTAGTGAGATCCATTGCCTTGCTTACACACACTAATAACAGCTTTCTAGCGTTGTTTACTTGTCGTAGAAGACTTATCGCCATATTTCCTGCTTCCGTTGCGTTGCAAACGTTTAGACGCAGTCACCTTTATCGCGATTTTCTTTGAAAGCTCTTAAGTTTGCTCAATAGTTTATGCTGTTTCTGCACCTCAGTAAGTATTTTCGTTGTGTACTGTGTAGTATTTCGCAATAAAGTTAATTTGTCTAGGTATGGGAAAGGCAAAACGCTTGAACGAGGTGCAGAAAGGCCAAATCCGAGTTCTGGCGGATACTGGTCTCAGTAATCGTGAGATTGCCCGGAAAATCAATAGATCCGAAAAGGTTGTTCGGAATTATCGAAAAAATCCGCAGAAGTATGGGATTAAGAAGCGAACAAAGGGGAATTCGAAACTAACAGCTCGGCAAAAAGGACAAATCCGAGAGGAAGCTACCAAAAACCACTTGAGTTGTCGCCAGATTATTGCCAAACTCGATCTTCCAGTGCACAAAAGTACCGTTAGCCGCGTTCTGAATGTGTGTCCGAACATCAAATGGACAAAACCAAAGCCTAAACCCAGACTTACGCCAAAGCACAAAGCAAACCGACTACAATTCGCACAGAATCATATGTCCTGGACTGACCAATGGCGCCAGGTCATATTTTCTGATGAGAAAAAGTTTAACCTCGACGGCCCAGACTGCTACAGTCATTATTGGCACGATTTGAGGGATAAAGGAGTAACCCGATCCAAGAGAAATTTTGGAGGAGGAACTGTAATGGTATGGGGTGGATTTTCCTATGATTCCAAATTACCCATCTGCTGGATCTCCACAAAAATGAACTCGACTACTTACTGCGACCTCTTGGAAGAAGTGTTGGTGCCGTTTTTGGAAGATCATTTGGACGAAGAGGTTATTTTTCAGCAAGATAATGCTTCAATCCATGTGTCGCGACAGACCAAGGCATGGTTTGAGTCGAAAGAAATCACCGTTCTTGAATGGCCAGCATGTAGTCCAGATTGCAACCCTATTGAGAACCTTTGGGGCATACTGGCATCGAAGGTTTACGCAAATGGACGCCAATTCAACACCGTGAATGAGTTGAAGGCATGCATCAAGGAGTGCTGGGAACAAATCGACCAAGAAACTATCAAGAAGCTGGTTTCTTCGATGCCCAAGAGAATCTTTGAAGTCATCAAGAACAAAGGAGGAGCTACCAAGTACTGAATCAACAATAATTTGCAAACGCTTGGATTTTACTGAAGAGGACTTGAAGTGCGGCTAAACGAATGCAACCCTTTGTTATTATAATTTTTTGATTTTAACTACATAAGAGGAACTATTTTTGAAGAAATCATGTTACTTTTTATAGCTCGGAGAGATAAATAAAATGATTGAAAAATGAAACGATTTAACATTCATTTGATTTCAAAACCAAGAAAAACCCTGGTGCGGCTAAACGAATGCATCGCACTGTAGATCCAGTTGAGATCAAAGTTGCGAAGGAAGGCCAGGCTATGGTAGCTGAGAAGACCGGAGAGATCACCGCTGTTAGCAACAGAGGCGTGTGCAGTTCATTGTAAAGAAAGTTTTACTGGTACCGGACCTGCGAGAAAATCTTATGTCGGTTAAGAAAATGACGAAATCTGGCATCGACGTTAAATTTTCTGGAGATACGGCATTATTGAAAAAATAATGGAAAAGGTCTGGCAACTGGTCATCTCAGAGGAAACTTGTTCGAGATAGAGCCGTTTGCTGAGGACCATTGTGCAAACGCATGAGATACGGAAACTGGGAAGCTGTGGCATCGACGTTTGGGACACGTTAGTCAACATGGACTGGATACGATGGCACGACAAGGTGCACTGAAAGGAATGAAAAAGGCAACGAAGATTGGAATCTGTGAACCATGTGTTCAAGGTAAGCAATGTTGAGAGCCTTTTAGTGGCACAACGAGCCGAGCAACTCGTCCCCTTGAGAGAATCCACTCGGATGTATGCGGTCCCATTGACCCACCAGCATGGACGGATCCCGATATTTCGTCACTTTGGGATGATTTATCTGCTGAAGAAGAAATCGGAGGTTTTCGAGCGGTTCAAGAAATATGGGGCCACTCAACCTTGCCTAGCGGGTTCTCTCCGGCAGAGGTGTGGTTTAATTCCAAGCCAAATTTGGATAAGCTACAGATCTTCGGATGCAAAGGTTTCGTGTGGATACCGGTACAGCAACGGAAGAAGCTTGATCCGAAAATTCGTGAAATGGTGATGATTGGATATGCTCCAAACGGCTACCTGCACTGGAACAGGAAAGAAAGGAAGGTAACCCTTGCAAGAGACGGGAAGTTTGATGAGAGCTCATATCCCTACGCTGACGAGAAGAGGTTAAAACTCAACACTGAAGTAGAAGTGCCGGTGATAGTCAGGTTCCCTTTTGAGCAAGAGGGGGAAGACGAAGTTCAATCCGAGAACGATGATGAAGTTCATCCTGATAATGAAGATGATGATGAGACCATCTTTGTTCCTGTTTTCCATGGTCAGATCAATGCTCCTGAAAGCGAACCAGAACCGGATAAAGCTGCCAGCAACGCGCTCCCTCTGCACTCAGATAGACAACAAGTAATGTCGAAGCACAGCAGACGGGAGCGCAGGTTACCCGGTAAGTTGTTTGATTACTTAACTGTATACAGAGCAACCTCTGGCAGTTCATTTCCTCTAGATGCGACCGAGACGTTTGATGAAATCAAAAATCGACCTGTCCGGAACATGTGGCTAAAGGCTGTAGAAGATGAGCTGCAATCCACGAAGGAAAACAATGTTTGGAAATTTACGAGCTGTCCAGCAGGAATGAAACCGTTGAAGTCCAAATGGGTGTTTCGGATGAAGGAAGACGAGAATGGTCAGCCTATGTGATGCAAAGCCCGAGTGGTGGGGAAAGGATTCCTGCAGAAACCAGGACTGGATTATGACGAGATATTTGCTCCAGTTGCCAAGCTAACCACAATCCGGATCGTACTGGCCGTTGGTGTTCATCAGGGTTTCCAATGCCATCAAATGGATGTGAAAACGGCGTTCCTGCATGGAGAATTGAGGGAGAGGATTTTCATGGCAGTTCCGGATGGCGTCAACTCGCCGCCAAATACCGTGTGCAGATTGATCAAGTCACTTTACGGGCTGAAACAATCCCCCCAGTGTTGGAACGAGAAGTTTAACCAGAAGCTATTGGAGCAGCATCTTTGCAGCCTTTGTGTTTTTCCGGCAGCCTCTCTGGTCTTCGGTCATGACATTGTTCGCATCGCAATGGATTTGTACCTTTCGGTTGAGTACTGACGAAAGCACTTTGTACAGGCTTGAAAGACATGTTACTGGCCTAGGTTACCCCTCTAGTAACGAATTCTGGCAGCCGCTGGGGTTCCTCTAGTACCATATTAAAGCACCCGGCCATTCGTCCATGAATTAAGGAGAACTTCTTATACCAGTAGTTAAGCATTAGCATTAGCATTGACGTTTGCACACCTCGTGGATGGAGCTACGATGAGGAATAGTTCGTTGAAGACATTGCATGTCACCATGAAACGGATCCAGTAACTGAAACGTTTTTTCACACAATAATCTCCACGAAGACACTCCTCGATCACTCACCTGGCCACGTCCATGCAACCGTTAAGTTAGGGAGGATTTGGTATCTACCTTAAGAAGACACGAGGAAGCCACGTAGTCTTCAGTAGATATCAAAAGAAAAGGGAAATGAATAGTTGGAGAGAATCGTTAAACAGAATGCCCTGTTTGGTGTACAGAACAAAGTAAAACATAAATTAATTAAAAAAAAAAAAAATTAATTTAAAAAAATTTTCCCTGGGAGCATCTAGTCTAAGAAGGATAAGTGATGCTCCATTTCTCTTCAAACGGTTGGAATTTTAGCATTAACTAAAGTCCTAGCCCTATATGGCTTATGGCTATAGCGCCATTACTCGCTCTCTGAAAAGAGAAGAATGCCTGAAAGAAGAAGAACGGGCGATGAAAGAAAACGTATCTGATTTCTTGGATTGTTGCAACCACATTTCGTTACTTTAATAGAGAACTTCTTATACCAGTAGTTGTGCACAAAATCCGGTCCTGGTGCAGTCCAATTCCTGATATGCCGAGTAAATACTGGGCGGTAAATACTGTTGCGGTCATGCTTCCAATTCCATTACTCCTGTCCTCTTTCTCTTGCAAGCACATCCCATCACTGGTATGTTGAACGGGATTCTTCTATAGAATAGCTCAAAACTGTGTTACTGTGCCAATCTCCGGAAGTCCTTTGTTGTAGTTGAAAAACTCCCTTTCGTTAGTGTTGAAAATTCGGTGGATTCGCCCGAATCTTCCTTTTGATGTCAGCGATAACCCTCGGGAATCCGAGATAACCTCGGACGACCTGTGCCTCTTTCGCGGATAGTAGTCCTTTCTGTTCTCGGTCCACCGGGACTCTTTTCAAGGTCCACCGGGACACTCTCGCGGTGATTTAAATGTGTTTTTGGCGAAATTTGCGCGTGGGACAAATCACGAATACGCTGCCACTTCGTCATGGTGCAACTGTCAAACTAAGGAAATTGGATTCTTTCACTCGCAACCTACTATGATATGAATTATAGCTTACGTGCATGCAAAGTACACCAAGGCATTGTATGCAAAGGTGAAACGGGATCCTTATTTGTACGATGGTGCAAACATTAAGGAAAGTATCGAAAATAAGCCATCCATGTACATTTGCGTTGTACGCGTTTATTTGTGATGGTTTTAATGTGTTCATCATAGCATGCTGTGCGTTTGACTGTCGTTTGTTTACTTGTTTGCGCGGATTAAATTCTTCGTTTTCTAAATATCGCGCATTGAAAAAGACGTAAAAATCGGGGTTTTGGACACATGACTACGTGAAAAGGGTGTAACTATGCGACACTAGGCGAGTGTAAAGTCCACCACAACCAAGTTTGGGGAACACTGTTCTTTGGATGAACTGCCAGGAAGAGGCAGAAAGTCCGGATCTTCCAACCCTAAACTGTATCAGAAAGTGGTAGCTCTAATTCGGAAGAACAAATCAATGTCGATACGTTATTTGGCAAATAAAGCGGGAACCAGCGTTGGAATGATTCAACGTATCAAGAAACTGAACAACCTGCAGACCTACAAGAAGAAGCAAATCGCCAAAAAAAAGTGCAGAACAGAAGCAATGCGCAGCAACAGGGGCCCGAAAATTGTATTCGCGAGTTTTGCAACGACAGGATGCAGGTATTTTGATGGACGACGAAACCTATGTCAAAGAGGACTCAAAACCCCTTCCACAGGTCGATTCAAGTGGAGATGTTTGGTCGAAGCTGGTAAATTTATGGCAATATGTTCCTGCGGTATGAAGTCTACCATTTTTTACACTACCGGAACCATCAATTCAGAAGAGGTTGCTGCCTTTATATCAGAATCACAGTACTCCTCCACTGTTTTGGCCGGATTAAGCGTCGGCGCATTACACCAAAACAACTCTCAATTGGCTCACGGAAAAGGATATAGATTTCGTTGAGAAAGACATCAATCCACCAAATTGCCCTCAACTTCGACGCATCGAACGCTATCGGGTCTTGAAAAAGACTGGTAAAGCAGCTGAGAATATGCAGGAGTTCAAAAAAATGTGTGCTAAGGTGTCCAAAAATGTGACGAAACACTTGTCCGGAACTTCATGAAAAGTTTTTTCAAGTTCAATCCCGTACAATAAATAATCCATTTGTTTGAATAAAACATCATTTTTTTATATGACTTGAAATAAAAATATGTCCATAACTTATTTTCGATACAGTCCTTACTTCAACATGCTATTTAATGCGTTCGAGAATATTTTTTTGGTTCCTTATTTCCTTTTTTAGATCTAAAGGGTGATACGGTCAAAATTTGGTCAAGGGAAAACGCGTGTAAATCGGTGAAATCGTTTATTTAACAAATCAAATTAAATTTCTTTTTCAAGTTCAATTAGTATAAAATTCAGGAAAAATATTCAGTTAGGCTTCCGCTTTTCCAAATCCGAATTGCCGTTCCTTACGCTTGACCCCTGCCATCAGATTTTGTACAGCCACCTTGTCCACCTTCTTCGCCGCAGAAAGCCAGTTTGCCTTGAACTGCTGCTCGTCCTTAGCAGTTTTTTTGGTCTTCTTTAGGTTCCGCTTGACAATAGCCCAGTATTTCTCAATTGGGCGGAGCTCTGGCGTGTTGGGAGGGTTCTTGTCCTTGGGAACCACCTGCACGTTGTTGGCGGCGTACCACTCCATGGCCTTTTTACCGTAATGGCAAGATGCCAAATCCGGCCAAAACAGTACGGAACAACCGTGTTTCTTCAGGAAAGGCAGCAGACGTTTATTCAAACACTCTTTCACGTAAATTTCTTGGTTGACAGTCCCGGAAGCTATGAAAATGCTGCTTTTCAAGCCACAGGTACAGATGGCTTGCCAAACCAGATATTTCTTTGCGAACTTTGACAGTTTCGTGTGCTTGAAAATATCTGCTACCTTTCCCCTTCCTTTTGCCGTATAAAACTCCTGTCCCGGAAGCTGCTTGTAGTCGGCTTTGACGTAGGTTTCGTCGTCCATTACCACGCAGTCAAACTTCGTCAGCATCGTCGTGTACAGCCTCCGGGATCGCGCTTTGGCCGTCGTATTTTGTTTATCATCGCGATTTGGAGTCACTACCTTCTTGTAAGTCGATAGTCCGGCTCGTTTTTTGGCTCGATGCACGGTTGTAGACGATACACCCAGCTTATTTGCGGCATCTCGGAGAGATAGGTTAGGGTTTCGCTTGAAACTACCGGCAACTCTCTTTGTCGTCTCAGCGGCTTCCGGTTTTCGATTTCCCCCCGATCCAGACTTCCTGGCTGTCGACAAACGTTCCCCAAACACTTTAATTACATTTGTAACGGTTGATTTGGCAACTTTTAGCGATTTTGCCAACTTTGCGTGCGAGTAGCTCGGATTTTCGCGATGCGCGAGCAAAATTTTGATACGCTGCTCTTCTTGCTTGGACGGCATTTTGACAACTGAAGAGTGAATTCCAAAATCAAAATAGGAGCAACATTCTCAGACACACACACACCTTCAAAATGAGGGGTGTTCAGGTTTTTTAAATGCAAAATTGAAAGAAATACGTCAAGTTGATATTGACCAAATTTTGACCGTATCGCCCTTTAATGCGTTTGAAAATACTTTTTTAGATTCTTTTTTCCTTTTCTCTGCAAAACATTTATGCAAATAGACAATTTTCGGCCAAGCGTCCATTCGGCCAAACGTCCATTCGGCCAAACATCCATTTGCCAAAGATCCATATGCCAAACGGCCCACCCCCATATAAAGGCTTGAAGAATCGATCCCATATTTTGTCCCGGTCGCTTCAAATTTTCTGCAGTGCCACGACTGTCCCACACCACTTACATATCAGTGGAGAAGATTTCTTCAGCAGGAATTTTTGCATGAAATTAGACTTTTTTGAAACATTTCGTGCCTTATGGCAACTTTACTCTTCTATTTAATTCCAAGCTCTTGTATTTTGTTGTTGCAAACAATGATATTGATATAACATCTTTGTTACAGTTAACAACTTGCAAACAACTTTGTTACAGTTTTGTTACAGTGTTACAAAACTATAATATATATTGTCATACTTTATTTATTTATTTTGCGCAGATTGAACTGCCCAAGCCATTATATCTTAATTTGTTATAAATGTGTTATATTATTTTCTAGCTGAAAACGGCCTTTCCTCGGCTCGGATTTACCACGGAAAAATAAACGAAGCATAGGTCAACAGAAGATTTATTCAGTGTATGGTTCCAACAACTAATTCGATGGAAAATGCGCTTAAGTCCGCGATATTCACAGAACAGAAAATCGATGAAGCGAATCGATCAAAAGCTAAAAAATTCTCTCATTGTCAATCACTGCACTTCGAATAGGAATCCGAGTGTAACTTACCGTATGAAAGAGATCACTACAAACCGCAGTAAAACTAAACACGACGACATTTCGTACGACGAATAATGTCAACAGGCAAGCGTTGGTTGACTTGTTTTTGCTGCCTAACCATTCGCACGACTTGTTGACTCATAAAAACGTATGTTGTGGTAAATTAAAAAATCAAATAAATTCTCCGAAGACAACCGCTTTAGAGACATCACTTTTCGAAAGAATGCTTTTTGCCCATATGTCCATAAAAAAACGCCCGAAAGCGATAAAACCACGGCATCCCCCCTCCCAAAGAAAAGAAAAAGAGAGCAAAAAGGAAGCAGTAAATCAGCGTGCGCTACTTTGTCGACTGATTGTTCTTTGCTGATTGCGAAATTCGACGTCACAAGAAGCTCGTCTGTCACCAGCTCCCATCAGCCGAATGTCAGGGTCGTCAGGTTTCCGAAATTGAAGGAACGCCCACCCCTGCAGAAATGACGATGGCGGCAGTGACACACTTCCACGCCACAACGCTGAGTAGGTGAAATCCGAGATAGTTTGCGCTCCGTGTTGTTTTCGTTAGTGGTAAACAACTAAAACAACAACATCAACAATGGCACCAGCATTGGCGTGAGGAGATCAAATTCAATAAACAAGAGCGAATTAACAACTGTAAGCACACATCTGGACGGAGTTATTCAAATTTCGCCCACTATTTGCTTCCCAAAAAGAGCAAACAATCGAGTTTCGCTTTCATTGACCGAACGAAACACGCTGGCCTACTGAGAATCGAACTGTTGGAGATTATTTGTCAAAACTTAACGACAGACTCGTCGAAGTTACGCAAACGGTGACGACACACACATCGGATCGCAAGTCAAATTACAGTTAAATTCCGAACCAATCGATGTGTGCAATATGTGTCGACGATGGTGACGGCTAACCGTCACGTCCGTCGTCGTCCCAAAGTAACGGTGGTAAAGCCGTGCCGATTGTCGCAATGAATATAAATTTACGCCGGTCACCGTAATTGCGCACCGCAAATTTCACGTTGAACGGTTGTTGTGTTTGTTTGCGAGTGAACCACCACCGGCGGAGTTTCGACTTACAAAAGGCGGAGGTCATTTCCATCTGGAGCTCGAACGGTTCTGTCCAGATGGGTTTGATCGGTTGTGACAGCACCGTCCGGTGTGCCATGCGGCAATTATCGAGTCGATCGATCGGGGGATGTCTGCTGAACAGGGAAATTTCCAATATGGATGGTCCGAACTGGACGAGAACTATTGAAGATTTGTTTGAATTAGGTCGTTAATTTTGAATCTTAAAACGAACAACTATTCTACTGTCATTTAGTACCTATATTCCGATGTCAGTGTTTGGAATTTTCGTTTTTCATCGTCAGGTCGTTTGAAATAGTAGAGGGTGATGCCTCTTAATTTTCCTCTAGCCTAGTTTCATTCGATTATATGACACGTAGACTACCTGATCGTTCCAAATTCACGTTGATATCTTCTGGTCTCCTTTCACGAAGCCCACTGGTTCCAACTTATGACTTCCCAATCTCCCGCTAAAGGTTTATTAAACATACCCATCTATCAACGCGAAACCCATTATCCAACTAAAAGCAGCATGAATCATACGATATCCACTACGTATAATTGCAAACCTTTAGCTACACTGAAACAAAACGGCGCTTCGGCACCTTCGACAAAGGAGAGTAACTCGCCCAAATTTATACTAACCGCGCCCTCCACCTCCACCTCAAAACTCTTCTGCATAGGCTAGCCCATACCGTCCCAATCCGAGTCGAACCGAGCCAGGCATCCAAGCGGAACCAAGCGAAAAGGTTATCGTGTCGCTATCCGGACGAAAGCACGTGGTCCGGAAACGTGTGTGGGCGCCGGCCTCGTTCCGTCGCTGTCGATATTATATTGAAAAAAAAAAAAAGGGTGAAATAACATTGTGTGGAAAGCTCTTGCAGAGAGTTGTGTACGGTTAAAACAATGACGCAGGGTTTGGGTGAAATGAAGGGAAATTATTTGCATTTCTTAAATGATTACTGAATTTGAAAAAAAAAAAACACTAAGGAGTGTATCGAATATAAGCTATCCACATACATTTGCGTTGTACGCATGTATTTGTGATGGTTTTTTATGCTCTGAACACTGCATGCTGTGCGTTCGACTGTCAGCTTTCTTTTGTTTACTTGTTTGTGCGGTTCAAATTCTGCGTTTTCAAAATGTCGCGTATTGAAAAGGAAGTGAAAATTAAGGTTCTGGACACATGGCTAAGTGAGAAGGGTATTACTATGCGAAAATTGGCGAAGCGGTTTGGAATTCATCATGCGAGTATTAAAACCATCATTAATAAGTTTGGGGAACACTAGTCTTTGGATGAGCTACCAGGAAGAGGCAGAAAACCCGGTTCTTCCAACCCGAAACTGGAGCAGAAAGTGGTATCTCTAATCATGAAGAACAAATCAATGTCAATACGTGATTTGGCCAAAAAAGCAGAAACGAGTGTCGGAATGATCCAGCGTATCAAGAGGCGAAACCACCTGAAGACCTACAAGAAGCAGAAAATCTCGAAACAAAGTCCAGAACAGAAGAAGCGAGCAGCAACAAGGGCCCGGAAATTGTATTCGCGTCTTTTGCAGCGTCCGGATGCATGCGTTTTGATGGACGATGAGACCTATGTAAAGGAGGACTCAAAAACCCTTCCAGGTCCACAATACTTTACTGCCGTCGTTGGGGAGGATGTGAGCGATGCGGACAGGTCGATTCAAGTGGAGAAATTCGGTCGAAAGGTACTGGTATGACAAGCAATATGTTCCTGTGGTTTGAAGTCAACCATTTTTTACACTACCGGAACTATAAATGCGGAAATCTATCGATCTGAGTGTCTCCAGAAGAGATTGTTGCCTTTATACAAGAAGCATAGTACACCTCCACTGTTTTGGCCGGATTTAGCGTCGGCTCACTATGCCAAAACCACTCTCAATTGGCTTGCGGAAAAGGGTATAGATTTCGTTGAGAAAAATATCAATCCACCAAATTGCCCTCAGCTTCGACCCATCGAACGTTACTGGGCAATCGTGAAGAGGGTCTTCAAGAAGACTGGTAAGGCAGCTGGGAACATGCAGGAGTTCAAAAAAATTTGGGCTCAAGCGTCCAAAAAATGCGATGCAACACTTGTCCGGAACTTGATGAAGAGGATTCGATCCAAAGTTCGAAAATTCGTGAAGGAATAACTTAAATTTCATCCGGTCTTCATTATGTTCAAGTTTAACCTCGTACAATAAAGGATCAATTTTTTGTATGAATAAAATATCGGTTTTCAACATAATTTGAAAGAAAGTTTGTGGATAGCTTATTTTCGATACACTCCTTAAGATTTTAGGCAAATCGTCACTGAAATGTTAGGATTTCAAGGCGAAGGGTCGAAGGCAGAAGACCGAAAGCGCAAATTATCCAAAGAAATGATCGTAAAACAAAAGGTGTTTGGACAACGTCGTCAATAAGTTCCATTACCCTAACCACTGTACTGCTTCAAATAGACAATAAGAAATCACAATAAAACAGTTTTCGCAGATACCTCCGCCATGGCAGGACGGTCGAACGATCGGTGTTATTTATTTCATTTCTATCCATTATCAAAAACACAACGTGCGCGATCAAAAGTTTTACAGAAATCAAATTTCGAAGGACAAAAGTTCATCTTTTAAGTTCGGCTCCCACATTATTGATTCGGTTTTTCAGAAATACTTTTCTAATTTTTCTTATACATTTTTTTTGTGGACCCTAACATTCTTTTAAATTCAAATTTCAATCCTTTGACATTTCGACCTTAAGGAGTACATCGAAAAGTAGTTATAATTATTCAAAAATTGAAATAAAAATTGAGGCAATTCGAAATTTTCAAAGCAATGCATTTTATTACAGCTAACCTGTTAAAATATCCACTTAATCAGATTGCTGATTTCGCTAATATGATCGTACTTCAGCATTTCTACCGTCCATCAAGTTATGCACAGTGGTTTTTGTACACTTCCCGGACGCTGCTGATCAGTTCTTCTTGAAGTCTGACATGCACCTGCTTTTTTGAAGTTCCGCTTGACGATTGCCCAGTAGCGTTTGATCGGTCGCAGCAGGGGACAGTTTGGTGGGTTGATATCTTTCTCAACGAAGTCAACGTTGTTATCAGAAAACCACTGTAAAGTTGATCTGGCATAATGGGTAGAGACCAGCATCCTATTCGGCAAGCACTAGTTTCGGTAAATTTCAGCAATAGTTGTTTTTTTGGAAAATCGCAAGCCGCATGTGCAAATTGCTTCTCAAACGAGCACCTTCTCACCGAAGTTTTCCATCGCAACAGTCGTATCGGCAATTGGGACACTCTCTCCAACCGAGATGGTGTAGAATTGAGGTCCTGACAGTGTTCCGGAATTCTCCTTCACATACGTTTCGTCGTCTATCAAAACACACTAAGAGGGATTGTCCAAAATGTACGGTTGTACAGCTTTCGGGCCCTCATTTCGGCACGACACTTCTGCTCGGAGATTGCTTTGGTACTTTCTGATTCCTGTATGTCTTCAAATCATTTCTTTTCTCAACCCACTGGATCATCCCGATGCTGGTCTTGTATTTCTTGGCCAAATCATAAGTAGAGGCTGATTTGTTCTCCTGAATATAATCGAAGACATTTTGGTCCGATTCGGGATTGCTAGAACCGTTGTACATCCTGAAGGGTATACTACTCACGATATTTTTCAATCACTCGTTTTACACGTGCTGGATGCACTTTGACTTATTTTTGCAATCTGTTTGTCCGTTACATCCTTTCAGTACACCAAGTTTGCAGAATGTTCTTTCGTACTTCAAGTTCAATCCGCGACATTTTGCAAAAAAAACAATGGCTTACCTTACCAATCAGACAAAGGCCGGTGTGGCCTCTGCTGTACATAGAAGTAGTCTCCATTATATTCGGTCCATGGCTGTACCTCGCCAGCCTCGCTGTCTGCGGAGGGTCCCCAGGTCGCCTGCTACTTGATCGATCCACCTTGCTCGTTGCGCGCCTCTTCTTCTTGTACCCGTGGTTCGTTTTCGAGAATCATTTTAACTGGGCTGTCGTCCGACATTCTTACGGCATGCCCAGCCCATCGTAGTCGACCGATTTTAGGGATGTGTACGGTGGGAGGTTCTCCCAGCAACTGATGCAATTCGTGTTTCAATCTCTCTCCTCCTCGTTCCGTCTTCCATCTGGACTCCACCGTAGATCGTACGCAGCACCTTCCGTTCAAAGACACCAAGGGCGCGTTGGTCCTCCACTAGCAATGGCCATGTTTCGTGGCCATAGAGAACTACCGGTCTAATTAATGTCTTGTAGATGGTCAACTTTGTACTTTGGCGAACTTTGTTCGATCTAAGCGTCCTTTAGAGTCCAAAGTTGGCACGATTGCCAGCCACAATGCGCCTTTGTATGTCTCTGCTGGTGTCGTTATCGGCGGTCACCGATAAGCCCAGATACACGAATTCGTCACCGTTGATCTGAACTCGTGGTAGGAGGCTAACATTGTCTTCTCGTGAGCCTCTTCCTTTCATGTATTTTGTTTTCAACGCATTAATCACAAGCCCAATCCTACCAGCTTCAGCCTTAAGTCTGATGTACGTTTCCGCCATCGTCTCAAAGTTACGTGCTACGATATCAACGTCGTCAGCGAAGTCAAATAGTTGGACAGACTTCCTGAATATCGTGCCACTCGGGTCTACCTCTGGGTGCAAAATCATGATTTTTTTTAGCCGTCGAACGATACCAGTATATGAGGTTCTGAAAGTATTCCTTTTGGGCCCTACTGGAACCGATTCCAGCGGTTCCGGAAATGGCCAAATTTCCTTTCTGTTCCAGGGAATGACGTTTTTGCAATGCTGGATGGAAAATCACGAATTTCGAGTTGTCGAACGGCACCAGCAAATGAGATTCTGGCTGTGTCCTCTTCAAATCATTACCGGAATGGATTACCGGAATGGATTGAAGCCATTGGGACGGTAATCCTTACTGTTGGTTTAAATCGGTTCTTTGCGTTTATGAAGCGTAGTTTAAAATCTTGTTGCCAAGGTTTTAATAACGCTTGAAATCCGATTTATAACAGCAGTAAGGGTGCTGCTGAGGATTATCACAAAATGTGATGGAGGATACTCATTGGCAAAGTCGATTTGGACAGATTTAAATCAACAGGGATGCTGCTAGGGGTACTCGCAAAGTGTTATGGTGAATATTAATCAGGCAGACAAATTAGTTTAAAGAACGGTTAATAGCCGCTTTGAACTGATTTAAACCAACAGTGAGGATGCTGTTGGGACCATGTACAAAGTGTTTGGGTGGATTCTCATTGAGAAGATAGGGTTATTTAAAAACGCTTGAAAACCATTTTGGACCGATTTATGCCAGCAGTAAGGATGCGCCTTGGGGCCACTCACAAAGTGTGTTGGTGATTTTTCATTGAAAACACAGGTAACCAATAAGCAGTTTCAAAGCGTCTTTACGGCAGCCTATCAAGCAATTAAGTCGCCTTAAATGCAACATAAAGGCCACTTTTGGCCCAATATACGGCTGCTATACTGCAATGCTATGATAATGCTTCATTAATGCTATATTGCATTCGAAATGCTTATTACAGGCTACAAGCATTTAAATAGCATTTGAAATGCAACTTTACAACAGATAGTATTCAAGATGCTGATATAATGCTTATATAATGCTTGTAGCATCTGAAATGCCGATTTAGGGTTGATTTACTGCATATGCTCATGCTTATTGGTTACCTGGGAAGAGAAGGTGAATTTTAGTATCGCTTCAGAGTCGATTTTGACCGATTTATATCAACAGTAACGATGCTGTTGGAGCCTCTTACAAAGTGTGATGGTTTTTCTTTAGGAAGACAAGGTTTTTTTTTAAATAATTAAAGCTGATTTGGACCTCTGCATAATTACTTATTATGTTATCATTATCGATTGTTGCTGAAGAGTTTCTTTCTCCAAGACTGGTTTTTTCAGCAAAATCTTTGTAGATTTTCTGTCGGTAGATCGGTTAATCCTCTACACTAAGTCATCAATGCCATCACAGAGTGGACCGGTCGTTTCAACTGGACTTGAATCGGTACCTGTTCTGGTATTAACAATTCTTACGTCATACGTTCTGATGCATGGTCAGTATCTGAGTCTTAGTTTGTTTACTTTGCCATGAATCCTGTTTTGACTGATAAAGGGGCGCGCCTTTGAAAAGTGCTTTATACATCGGAAACTTTCAATAAAAGTCGATTCATCACCAACAAAACAAACAATG
The DNA here is from genome assembly GCA_024533555.2 of Aedes koreicus. Lineage (NCBI taxonomy): Eukaryota > Metazoa > Arthropoda > Insecta > Diptera > Culicidae > Aedes > Aedes koreicus. The sequence continues at coordinate 15,901 of JAHHFK020002206.1, read as the reverse complement.
ACAGCTGTAAAAACACCGAATACTTCATCATTTCTCAATAGTGATAAAATAAGGTCTGTATCCACATTAATCCGGACACCCTCAAATCACTGTAACTTTCGAAATATTGCACGTAGAAATGAAAAATTTCACTGTGGTATAGCTGAGAGTGTATGATGAAAAAGACTATGATTGATGTTTACATTTCATGTTTAGTATTCAAGATGGCGACGAAAGAAAAACAAGTGCGCGAGCGAATTTTGTACGGGCGTACGGCAAATCCTGACTTGTCCATACGGGACCTTGCAAAAACATTGGATTTGCCTAAATCCACTGTTCACGATGTGCTCAAATCATTTTCGGAACGTTTGACGGTGGAGAGGAAACCGAGAAGTGACAAAAAACATTGGACGTGCTGATCCTGTCATGGACCGAAAGGTGAAAAGGATATTAACGAAAAACCCAAATCTCTCCATTCGAACGGTGGCTCGTAAAATAGGGATGTCGCCTGGTTTTGTCCAAAAATCAAAACAACGTTTGGGACTTAAGTCGTATAAAGTAAAAACAGTTCCAAATCGCAACGACAAACAGAACTTGGCAGCAAAATCACGGGCTCGACGTTTGTACTGCGAATATTTGACGAAGTTTTCATGCGTTGTTATGGACGATGAAACTTATGTCCTGGAGGATTTCAAGCAGCTTCCAGGGCTGGCTTTTTATTCTGCTATGGCCAGAAATGCTACAGCTGAGCATTTCAGAACGAAGAAGGCATCGAAATTTCCCAAAAATACCTTGTGTGGCAAGCAATTTGCACGTGTGGCAAAAAGAGTAAATCTTTCGTCACTACAGGCACAATCAACAAGGAGATCTATCAGAAAGAGTGTCTGCAGAAGCGATTGCTACCCTTCATAAAAAGTCACAAAGAAAAACCTTTGTTCTGGCCTGATTTGGCATCATGCCACTATGCTAAAACTGTGATGGAGTGGCACCACGCAAATCAAGTTAACATTGTACCAAAAACCTCAAACCCGCCAAATTGCCCAGAGCTACGACCAATCGAGAGATATTGGGCTCTGATGAAGCGGAAGCTTTCTGGAAAGAAGCAAGGAATCAAAGACATCAAACACTTCCAGCAAATTTGGACAAAGACGGCTTCTACTATTTCTGAAGAGTCTGTACAAACCCTAATGGACGGAGTTAAGCGCAAAGTTCGAAAATTTTATGCAAATACCGAATAACTATGTTTTGTCTTCACGAATTGTTAAAACACATCCCATGAATCTGAAATAAACAAATACGACGGAAATATAATGCGAAATTTATGTTTTATTCATGTTTTGAGGTGTCCGGATTATTGCGGATACAGACCTTAACTCGACATGCACTAAGCAAAGAATACGGGATATACTGCAGTAGATCAAATTACTGGTCGCAGTGATTTATGTCCCGAACAGAGGAAGGTCATAAGTTTGAAAGAAAGGAAATGTCAAACTCAAAGTCGAAGGAACAAAAGGTTCGACGGCCAGAAACTAAAATTCCAAAAACGACGTTTAACACCTATTCAAATGACGAATTAGGTTTTTAAAAATGTGATCTTATTTATTTTCGAATAAACAGGTAATCTAGCCCAATTTCGACAGGTTTTCAACAAACCGCAACCTACTTAAATTTCATTAAATCCCAAAACTCGAGTACTTCCCCTTCATCGTGCGCTCAATCTGCAATCGAAAGCACTCTTTCCACCACCCTCTCCCCACCCTCTCTATTTCGGTTGAACTTCGAGCCAGCAACAACGATATGTATGTCACACACAACGAAATATGGTCAATTTTTCGCAAAAACCCGGCCACATAGCCCCCAGGCAGGAGGGAAGATTCGCCGCAGGACTGCAATCGATTTGGCACCGTTTCAAATTTCCTACAAATATGTTATTCTCGTTTACGCCGAGGAACGCAAACGCACACGTAAACAACAGAACGGGTTAAAAAGTAATCCAATTGGCATCCAGCCGGTAGAGCAAAACAACCAAAAAGTCGGAATTGAAATTGATGTTCGATGTTGGATTGCCACGCCATCTATCGGAAGCGCCCGTCGTTAGGCAACCGGTTCGGCTCATGCGAATGATTATTATTATTGGCATGTCGTCGTCAGGCCCGGAGATTCTAATTACGATTTCCGAATAATGGAGGCAAAACGATTCAATGACATTCTCGCTCGATTTTCGAGGTTTTTACTGAGGAGGGGGGGGGGGGGGGGGGGGGCAGGAATCTAATTAAAAGTTTGAGTTCGAGATTACATCGAAACGTTGCCTATGTATGAATTTGCTATTTCATGGTGATTTGACATGTCTCGTCTATCGGGAGTGTTGCATAAATTCCGGCGTTTTTGGGGACGATAATCGACCGACCGATTTCGGATGGTGTTGAGAGGGGAAAAAAAAAGACCAGAAGGTCCAGCAAAAAGCCACCAGCAATCGTTGATTTATGAACACGTGCGGATGCGCTTGTTTGGGGCTTTTAAATTTTAATGATCCGTGCCCGACGTGCCCTAGCTCGGTGTCGATGGCGGTTGGCGAGCAGAAAATAGGTGAAAGAATTTTTATCGTTAAGCACAGAGTGACAGTTTTATGGCGGTTCCAACGTGCTCCAACCATCCGAACGCATATGTTTGTGTGTGTGTGTGTGTGTGTGTGTGTGTTTCTGTGGGCGCGAGCAAACGAATCGCAGCGGATTGTGATCGCCTATTAATTTTGGAAGAACGGATAGTCGTCATCGCTGCCGTCGTATAATTACGAGCGGTCTGACAATGGAGCTATCGTTTTGTGTTGAGCAAGGTCGTATTGTTATTAAATTGATCGTTAACGAGAAGTCGGTGATTAAGGATGGGCATTCTCCGGGCAGGAACATTGAATCAGAGTTTTCTGTCTATAACTTGATTTCTGAAACTTGATGAGCTAAAATTATACTCTAGCATAGACATTTATTACAATTCGGTTGAAATAACTTCTATGTGACTAATTTCAGTCACAAGCAAGATGCTGAAACTTCTCAACGACACAGACTGTCATGACTTTGTATTCGAACTCGCTGAGTCCAAAAACACAATCTGTAATCTACAACTTTATGAACGATGTCTGCATAAGTCTTCAAATCCTCCCGAAGAATTGTTTTTTAAGTTCTAAAAGCTCAATAATGTTTGACTAAATTTACGACCGCAGGGGGCTTGGCTAGGGTTCTGTTAAGGGTTTTTGGAGGAATTCTCGACTCAATTTTGACATTTGCCGGTCCTTGTACAACGATTAATTTCTAGTTGAGACGTCATATTTGTCCCAAATAATTCAGAAGTTAAGTTCCAAAAGTCCCACAGGCTAGTCTAACGTCTTTGCAGGTTGTCAGGACTCGCATCATATCGGATGTCCTGCAGATACATTACCAATCAGGCCAAGGCCGTGGTTGCCTCTGCTGTACACAGAAGTTGTCTCCATTCTATTCGGTCCACCTTGCTCGTTGCGCGCCTCTTCTTATTGTGCCTATCGGATCGTTATCGAGAAAAAAAATACCTAGGCCGTCGTCCGACATTTTACGACATACCCAGCCTACCGTAGTCGACCGATTTCGGCGGTGTGAATTGGATGTATTTTACTGAAGGCGTCACCGGAACACATTCGGATGGGTTCAGAATAGTCGAAAGTGCTTTCAATGACTTTTATTGGATTTGGTTTGGCATTCTCGTGTGATTTGAGGCGACCCATGTTGGGGTTTTGTTCCAATAAGAAACTGGCCACTTCCCTAAATGTACCATGGACTTGTCCGGATGAAGTCGGAATGGTTGTAAACACTTGAAATAACGGCATTTGAACTTGGCTTTGAATTCTCATGTGATTTAAGGGGATTTGGAAACAATACGAATCTGTCCAAGTCCCCAGAGGCATCCAGATCTCGTCCGTGTGGGAGTAGGATGGTCTACTGTACTCAAAAAGGTTTATTTTGGACATGGTGTTGAATTCTTATGTGATCTGAGATGGCAATCGATTTGTTTTCGTTTAACTAGGAAAAGGCTTCTTCCAAAGGGGCACCTGGAACCAGATCCAGTCCTGCCCAGATGAGACCAGAATAGTCATGATTAAATTTGTCGTAATTTCAATTTTTATGTCACAGGAAAATTTAAACCCAACAAGAAACTGGCCACCAATTAGTAACTAGGGTCTCCCAAAGCTTTCCCGGCGGGAACCTCAGATAAGAAGGAACTTAATATTTAGAGTTTTTAAAATTTTTCTCTTTGATTAATTAAGCGCGAGGATGATTTTGGGTTTAAGAAAAGAGACAAGAAGTAAACCACGTACACACTTAGATTTTTTTTACAGAAATCTGTAGAAGTTTACCGAATTTTCAACAGCTGAACGTTCGGTAATCCAATTTAACGGATTTCGGTAAAATTTTACCGAAATCCGGTAATTTTTCCCCCTTACAGATATCTGTAAAATTTCACCGAAATCCGTTAAATCGGATTACCGAACGTTCAGCTGTTGAGAATTCGGTAAACTTTTACAGATTTCTGTAAAAACCCCCCCCCCAATCTAAGTGTGTAGCTTCCACAAACCCCCCTCCCTTTTCTCCACTTTTTTAATTTTCTCTTCCCCCCCCCTCTTCACCCCTAACTTATTTCCTTTTTATCTCCTTATTTTTCCCCCCCCCCCTCCCTCCTCCGAAATTACTTCTGTTGGACCTGGATTCGAATTCGCATCCGATATGAGGTGTCTCATGATAGGTTTCGGTCCAAATAGTAACTGGCCACTTCCCATGAGATTTCCGGAACTCGTCCGGATGGGCCGGAATGGTCGTAGACACTGGACTTGAACTTTGAGTTTTGAGTTCTCATAGGATTTGAAGTGTCGCTTGATAGATTTTAGTTCAAACAAGTAACTAGTCACTTCCCCAGGGGCATTCGGAATTCATCCGGATGTATCCAAAATGACCACAAGTGCTTGATATGACTTTTATTCTAATTCACATTTTATTTGATTTGCTTTTATTCGACCTAGACGACCTGGATGCCACATTCATTAGAAGGCATCCAACATGTGACAATCGACGGAGATGAGTTCGAGGTGGTGGATGAGTTTGTGTACCTCGGATCATTGGTTACGTCGGATAACAACTGCAGCAGAGAAATTCCGAGACGCATTATTACAGGAAGTCGTGCCTACTATGGACTCCACAAGACCTTGAGGTCTGGTAAACTTCACCCCCCTACAAAGTGGACCAACATTGGCGGTGTATGTTAAAACGGTTTATGGAGGAGAAGGATGAACCACGAGCTGGCGCAGCTCTATGGCGTATACAGTATCCAGAAAGTCGCTAAAGCTGGAAGGGTATAATGGGCTGAACATGTTGTAAGAATATCCGACAACAACCCCGCAAAAATTGTGTTTGCCGGTACAAGACGCAGAGGAGTGCAGCGAGCTAGGTCGTTAAACCAACTGGAGCAAGACCTTGGAAGTGTGGGACATTCGAGGAACTGAAGACAAGCAGCCCTCAACCGAGTTTTATGCAGAAATATCGTGACGCAGGTGCGGTCCTAATAGGACGTTGGACCAGCATAACACTAACAACGTCCGAGGCCCGGAGGACCGAATGACTCATCTAGTGAAAAACCGTGAAATTGTTAAATCGTAAAAATCGCGTCACTCTAGAATGAAAGTGATGCAAAACTCTTCAGATACTCCGGATGTTCCGGATGATACGGAGGACCATGCCAATCGTGGCCAATTGAATACCTCAAATGAGTTACTACAGTGAATTGCTTCCAGTCATAAATATATCCACCTATTGCTAGACTCCTTTTTCAATTCCCCTGGGACTCGGAACTCGGAAATAACACGAACCCAGATGAGGTCATTGTGGTCCGGAAAACCCAATATCATCACCATTGCACTTGTTTTTTGAGTTCTCATGTTGTTTCATGTGTCGCCACTTTCCCGGGAGTAGCAGGAACATCAACCCGGATGTGGCCAATGTGGTTCTGGACTTTTGATATCATCAGACTTATTTTTGTATTCTCATGTAGTTTGAGGGGTCGCAAGATGGCGTTTGATCTAAGTCAGAAATTGGCCACTTCCCCGGGGGTATCTCCGGAACAAGTGAACCGATTCCTCTAAAAAGGCACGAATGGGACAACAGTATCTTTCATTTGGCAGTTGTTTAAGATCGCAGCAAGCCACGCTTTGCAACTGACGTGTTTTGTTTTTACTGCGTTGTTTCCGCGAATAAAATATCAGCAAATAATTCGTTATTCAACTTCAACTAACAGTGAAATCATAAAATCTCCGCGTGTTTTGTGTAAGACGTAGTGAATTAAATCGATTTCCTCCCAAAATGTGTGGTGGTCGGTAGTATTTCCCCGATTTTTTCTGTATTGTGCTTCGCCCCCGCACCCGGAGGAAGAGTTATATCCGCTGAGTTTTGTTTGTTAGCGCTATTAGTGTTGAGCCACTGGACATAAATTATTAAATTAGAGTATATTTCCGCTTTGTCGCGAGTGAATTGATGATTATTAGCAGTTTTGAAGTCGATATAGAGTCGCCTCATAATGGGGGATTAGAATCATTGGCAGACGGTGCGAAAAAAAGAAGAACAACAGTGAAAACGGCCATTTGCTGGACAGAAGTGACGAAAGAAGCCAACGCGCATGCGCGCGGGGTGTACAGAGGGAGAGCTGTGTAGTTTGTATAACTTTTGTTGCACAGTGATTGTGGTTTTTCAAGTTAAAGCTCTTCACGAAAATGTTTTTTTTACCTGTGATTATCATTTTGTTGTAATTGTGCGCGAAGCAATGCTGTTTTATTCGAAAAGGATGATGTGAAAATATTGCCGAATAGCGGAATGCTAGTTCTGTAGAGACATAAATACATCATTAAGCATCACAGGGAAGCCTTCCAAATGAAGGCTGAATATCAGCAACAATTTCGGGTGAGGTCTTTCTGATTATAACTAAATTTGAACGATACTTCTAAATACGTGCCATCCTCAAAACAATATGATTTGATGATGGAAGTGTATGCACAGTACCTATATCCAATTGATGTTAGCACTGTGTTTATGCGGGGCTTGTTGTAAGTGAAAGTGACCTCGGAATGGACGTGAGTAACCAGGCATTCTGAAATGGGTCACTGGATCCCAACAGAGCTATCACCTTCCAATTCCCGGGCTAAAAATGTTTGTCGTGTCGATAACTGTTCGTTCAAGTGCAAACATTTTTCTTCCATAAAAACACTGCCGGACAGTGGGCGTTGGATTGTACATACACACACAGACCAGAGAGTGTCTTGGATGCTTTAAATGACTTATATTTAAAAAAAATTGTATTATTAATGTGATTTGAGGTTTCTAACGGTTAGCTTTTGTTGAAGTAGATCATGGTCACTTCCTCAGAGGCACCCAACATTCGCCCGGATTAGTTCGCATTAGAAGAATGGCCATGAGTACATGGAATGGCTTTTATGGGACTTGGGTTTAGAATTCTCATGTGATTTAAGATGTTGCGTGATGGGATTCGCTTCAAATAAGGAACTGGCCACTTCGCCAGGAGCACACGGAACTTTTCCGGATGAGATAAGAATGGCCATGAGAGCTTGAAAGTACTTCTGTTGGACTTTGATTTGAATTCTCATCTGATATGAGGTATCACAGGAGAAGTTTCGGTCCAAATTGTAACTGGCCAATTCGCATGGGATTACCGGAACTCGTCCGGATGGGCCGGAATGGTCGTAGACTCTGGACTTGAACTTAGTTTTGAGGTCTCCTGTGATTGTGGTGAGGTGAGGCATGATCGATTCTCTTATAAACAAGTAACTGACCACTTCCTCCAGGGCATCCGGAATTCGTCTGGATGTATTCAGAAAGGCCACGAATGTTTAATATGACTTCTATTCTACCTGCTTTTGCCTTCTGATTTTATTTGATTTTATTCGACCCTGATGACCAGGATGTCGCATTCGTTGGGAGGCATCCAGCATGGTGATGCTGTTGTTGGTCGCCTACAGGTCGCCTGAAACTATGCAATGCATAGAAAATTAAAGCCAAAATTTACTTTAAACAGCTAATCCAACCTTTGAAAATGTTATGAAAATGGACCGAAACTGTTGAAGACCATCCAGACCAGTAAGATTTATAATTTGACGAAATTTTAACGAAAGCGATCATGCCCAAGTAACCTCCGACACAATTCCATAGTTTCAAAAATCATCTGCAACTTGCAGTTTGGAAAACTTGCTGAGCAACTCCTCATCATGAATATAAAGAAATATTTGAGGACTTCGCCAGACTTGGTATGGTCAAGTCTTAATGGGAGTTTTGGATCATTTGGAAAATTCAATGTTATGTTGTTCTGAAGTTTCTCATCAGCAGTGACATTGCAGTAGAACTCTAACCGTATTCTAGACCCCAGTAGACGATTCACCGAGTTGTAGAGCTGCTCAGATTATTCGAAAGAGGTGCTACACGTCTTAAATCCAGAACTTAAGTTGAGATTCATTGAGTTGTTCTGAGATTTTGTTAATCTTAAATGCTAGATTATACGTCGAGTTTCTCCAATCTTTTCAAATTTTCTTGTAGTCTTGACGCAATTCCTGTGATTTGCCATGGAATAGATGGACGAAAAACGGACACGATCGCTCTTGAACTGTTCAGAACTGCTCACAGCCCAATGAAAAAAATGTTTTACAGGTTGTTAAACCATCCCGTTCTGGATATCGCTGTCGTCACCACTATCGTCATCGTCGCCACTCAACGAAAGGACTAGCCATCACAACGACTTCGCCGAACAAGTTCACTAACCCCAATCTCCCTTTCTTTTCATTTCAGCGACCGGAACGACCAACACGACCACCACCACCAATGGCGGCAGCGTGGTCGGCGTTCCCGGGGGCGACAACTTCCACTTCAAGACACTGGTCCCGTCGGTGGCCGCCGGTGCCATCATCGGCAAGGGCGGCGAAACCATTGCTTCCCTGCAGAAGGATGCTGGCGCACGGGTGAAAATGTCCAAGGCACATGACTTCTACCCTGGTAAGCTCAACTTTGACCTACCCCCTAGGTCTTCCACAAATACTCTTAGGAACCCTTCAATCTACGGCGAGGATCAAAAGCAAACAAACTATGCAAATGGCAAAACAGCAAAACAACGAAATCTTGCTCTGCTATATATCTCTCTCTCACTCTTTCTCTGATTACCAACCTACTTTCCCTATTTTCTTTTTTTGGTTAACTCTTTATGTTCACTAATTAACGAAAAAAAAAAATGGAACCCCGTTTGTTAACTCTGGAAATGTACTGAATCGAAGAAAAAAATAACTCCACAGAATCTAACCACTTTCACTACTACTGCTACCCACCAACTACTACCAACAAGCATCACAGTTTTTCTTTCGGTGACATTTGAAAGCAAAATTCCAACCAACCACCGTCACCGTGTACCGTTTTGGCCCATTCGGAGCATCAGAGCATACATTCCCATTGTAGTCATTCATTGTTTGTCCATTGAGATGCATTTTCTTTTGTTTCAATTTCGTTGTAAGAACCCGGGAAATTCAACTCGTCTTTTACTTCAGTGTTTTTCTTTTCTACATCGCTATACAAACACCGGTTGCAATCGATAACTGGATCAAGTGTTTCAGTGCGTCATTATCTGTCTCTCTATCTCTTTTCCTCTCTTTATCTCTCTCTCTCTCTCTCTCTCTATCAGCATCTGTATAAAGTTTCACATTCTCAGCTCACCGAATATCTCTTTTTTTCTCTCTCTCATTTTACTTCTCATCCTCAAGGAACATCCGAACGAGTCTGTCTCATTAGCGGCACAGTCGAGGGCATATTGACTGTGCTCGATTTTATCATTGACAAGATTCGCGAGAAGCCCGACATGACCAAAACGCTAACGGACGCGGACGCCAAGCAGGCGGCCGACCGTGACAAGCAGGTCAAGGTGCTGGTGCCGAACTCGACGGCCGGCATGATCATCGGCAAGGCCGGCGCCTACATCAAACAGATCAAGGAAGAATCGGGCTCGTACGTGCAGATCTCGCAAAAGCCGAAGGAACTCACCCTCCAGGAGCGGTGCATTACGATCATCGGCGAGAAGGAGAACAACAAGATTGCATGCAAGATGATCCTGGCGAAGATCGTCGAAGATCCCTCATCCGGCTCATGCTTGAACGTTTCATACGCAGACATCAACGGACCGGTGGCCAATTTCAACCCCACTGGTTCGCCATTTGCCGCCTCACAGAATCCCACTTTCAGCTCCAGTACCGCATCATTAAACTCCGCACTGGGTGGCGCCATGCCCGGGGCTTCCGCGGCCGGTTTACTGGTCAACGGCTCCGGACTGAATCTGTCATTAAATCTAGGTGCACCTTCACCACAAACTAATACTACAGTTACCACACAATTGCTTGAACATATTAAGGTAGAAGTTTCATTTCGATAATTTTTATATATTCTCTCTTCTTTCGTTAAGTTTTTTTTCTTTTTCCCTGAACCCCAAACTCTCCCGCTCCCCTCTCTCTCTCTCTCTTTCTGTATCTGTCACATTCCCCCCAAGCGATAGTTTTCTTTTGTGTTCACGAGACGTCCTAAAAAAATAAATAAAAGAAATGAAAAGAATCTCGCTTTACCCCGCTCTCACAATGAACAGAAAATAAAACCACGAGAAACAAAAGAAGACAACTTCCAAGCGTCTAGTGTTTTTGCGGCTACTCTCAAAAACTCTACGTAGCTCTCTATCGATTCCTCTTTCTCTCAGCTACACGGAAAACGATCCAACCGGCCAGCCAGTCCGTACTAATGTTTCTCTCCTTCTCTCTCTCTCTCTCTCTTTCCTTTTTCTGATCGTTTCTCTCTCGCCCGGTTTCGCAGGGTGTCATGAGACAGTCCGGCTACTCCGACACGGTTACCACTGAGGTCCACGCGGCGCTGGCCGTCCTCGCCAAATACGGCGTGCTGGGCATCGGCGTCGGGCTCCAGAATGGAACCCATCAGGCGCCACTGAGCTTCCTGGGCGTATCTGAGTTGCAGCAATCGACGGCCGCGGCGGCAGCGGCAACCGCCGCCTCCGGAGTGTATGGCGCCGTCGGGCAGCTCAGTCTGGACTCGTATCTGCACGGTGCTGGCACCGCGACGCCCCGTACCTCGATCGAACGCTACGACGCTACCTTTGATCCGTTCCGGCATCCGGGCACGCAAGCGGCCACACCGATGTCGATCAACAACAATGCCTTCGGACTGACCAGTGCCTCGGCGCTGAATGCGGCAGCCGCCGCGCAGACGCTCGGTTCACTCAGCAAGAGCCCAACGCCGGCTGAAATGACCACTAGCAAGGAGAAGAACGTCGAGATTCCCGAAGTGATCGTCGGTGCTATCCTAGGTAAGTCACCCCGAAGCCAAACTTGGTTCGCGTTTTGCGCACCCAATCGTTCGTTGACTAACCCCATTACTACCACGAGTGCTCGAGCGCGCCATCATCGCCGGGCGGCCATTTTGAATTTTTCGCCACGCAGTTTTCATAACTACTAATCCTCCCTCTCTCTCTCTCTCTCTCTCTCTCTCTGTGTCTCGCGAGAGTTGAGCCACATTTCCGAGAGGCAACTCAAACGTGTTAATCGTTCCCATTTCGATCAGTGTCATTGTCATCACACAGGACCAAAACCAACACTACCGCCATGATCATTGCCATCCTCGCTCGCATCGTCTCATCAATCGGTCATTTTCGTCTCTCACCCACGACGACGAAAGTCGGAGCCTACTCTTTTCCCAACATATTCCCCTTCAACATAATACAGCATCGCATGTTTCATTCTACGCGTCCGAAAATCCAGGGCTTAGGCGGTTTTGTGTGGGATTCCGACCGTTTCGTCGTTTCGGAAGTCAGAATTGTCCGAATGGTAGCAGGGGAGAATTATTAGTAGAATTTAACTGGAAATTCAGTCAGTTTCACAAATTCGGGTAGCTCAGAGCCACCATTTTCGGGTTTTCCATTCTGTTCGAGGTTATGTTGTCAGCTTGTAAAGCGATTTAAAACCGGTTTGCAGTATTAATGGTGTATTGCAACAGCCTATTGGTATTCGTGAAGAGAGGTAATGTTCAGTGGTGTTCGTGTTTCATAATTTCGTATTTCGCGATGTTCGCAATAACGTATGCATTAAAAAATGGACCAATTTCGGATGGCGATGAAGTGAAAAGTACAAAAAGTAATTCAGTGCAGCAAAATTTCCTTAAATTTTACGTTTATTAAGACTTCTACACAAATGCTTCGACGCCCTGTGGGCGGCCTAAATGCAGACTAGGCCGGCACCTTAGCCATGGCCGATCAATAGATGGCTGTCAACATGCTCTTGAGCCCTTTCATTGCCTTGGCGATCAGCTGCTCTTCAATTTTGGCAACGGAATTGGAGTAAATCTTTCGTTTGAAATGGAGGACGTTGGGAGGGTCTTAAGTACAACGCCGGCCCATCTCCAGAGAGCTCTTGACATAACGGACCGAAGCCCGGCTAAAAAACCACATCATCCTTCGCATGACACTTCTTGGTGAAAGCGAGGCACTTCGTACTGTATATCTCTCCGTTTCCCGCAAGCCCCTAAGGCAAAACATCGGCTTGGACATTTCCTTCTCACACTGGTCGACAAAATCCGAAAAAAGGTCTTGAGCTCCGTTAGCTTCGGTCCCAAAACCCCCGAATATCGTATTTTGACCTCACGTGATTTGCATTTTTCTTCACAAATTGGCATCAAAAATTGAAATTTTGGTATATTTTGAGAACCACTCAGATAATTGCCTCAGCTTAAATGTAAATGCTTGAGAAGCATTTTTTTTCTTGGACTTTAACAAACAACTTTGCAGAAGAAAGCGTGTCGATCCTACTTCACCAGAAAAAGTTATGACCGTTGAAAGGCGGCATATATGAGCAAAAAAACAGCATAGTACAGTAAACCCCCCGACATGCGCGGATTCTCTTGATGGTGGTCTCAAATAATATATGGGCATGTACCTTTTTTGTTTCATCAGAAAATATCTCGTGATTCTTCGTATATAGGAAGTTACTTTCTTCAGAAAAGTTGTTCAGTAGATCAAGGCCTTCAGGATGGTTAACTTAAAAGTTTAGAATTATATCACTACGTGGCGCTAGTGTGCATGTGAACTTCCTTTATAACCTGAATCTCGAGATCCTTGACGTATAGCAAGTTGGCGTCTTGGGCAAAGATGTTTGGTTGATTGAGGCCTTTAGAATGGTGTTAACATTAGTTCAGAACTCGTCCGCTACGTGGCACTAGTGTACATGTGAACTTTGTGTGTTACCTGTATTTTTAAATCTAGGTCGTGTATAAGTTTAGTGTTTTCAGGAAAGTTTGTTGTAAAATTATGAGCTTCCAGACGCTTGACTCAACAGTTCAGAATTATCTCACTCAGTGGCGCTAGTATGTAAGTAAACTTAATGAATAATCTAGATCTCCAGATTATAGCATATAGCTCTGAAGTTCTCTGAAGAACTTTTATGAAGTTCTCACAAGAACTTGCCTGAAGTTCTCTGAAGAGTTTCACTGAAGTTCTCTGCAGAACTTCCGTGAAGTTCTCTGACTAAATTTCCCTGAAGTTCTCTGACAAAATTTCCCTGAAGTTCTCTGAAGAACTTTCCAGAATTTCTTTGCGAAACTTCGCTGACGCTCTCAGAAAGACTTCCCTGCAGTTCTCTGTAGAATTTCTCTGAAGTTCTATGAAAAATTTCCCTGAAGTTCTCTGCAAAACTTCTCTGAATTGCTCTGAAGAACTTTCCAGAAGTTCTTGCAAAACTTCCCCGAAGTTCTCTGAAAAACTCCCCTGAAGTTCTCCGGAGAAGGTCCATGAAGTTTTCTGAAGGACTTACACGAAGTTTTTGAAGAACTTCTCTAAAGTTCTCTGAAGAACATTCCTGAATTTCACTGAAGAACTTTCTCTGAAGAACTTCCCCGAAGTTCTCTGAAAAGTCCATGAAGTTCTCTGAAGGACTTCCCCGAAGTTCTCTGAAAAACTCCCCTGAAGTTCTCTGAAAAACTCCCCTGAAGTTCTCTGGAGAAGGTCCATGAAGTTTTCTGAAGGACTTACCCGAAGTTTTTGAAGACCTTTTCTAAAGTTCTCTGAAGAACATTCCTGAATTTCACTGAAGAACTTCCCTGAATTTCTCTGCAGAACTTCCCCGAAGTTCTCTGAAAAACTCCCCTGAAGTTCTCTGCAAAACTTCCCTGAATTGCTCTGAAGAACTTTCCAGAAGTTCTTTGCAAAACTTCCCTGAAGTTCTCTGCAAAAATCCCCTGAATTTCTCTGCAGAAGTTCCCCGAAGTTCTCTGAAAAACTCCCCTGAAGTTCTCTGGAGAAGGTCCATGAAGTTTTCTGAAGGACTTACCCGAAGTTTTTGAAGACCTTTTCTAAAGTTCTCTGAAGAACATTCCTGAATTTCACTGAAGAACTTCCCTGAATTTCTCTGCAGAACTTCCCCGAAGTTCTCTGAAAAACTCCCCTGAAGTTCTCTGCAAAACTTCCCTGAATTGCTCTGAAGAACTTTCCAGAAGTTCTTTGCAAAACTTCCCTGAAGTTCTCTGCAAAAATCCCCTGAATTTCTCTGCAGAACTTCCCCGAAGTTCTCTGAAAAACTCCCCTGAAGTTCTCTGGAGAAGGTCATTTCACTTACCCGAAGTTCTCTGAAAAACTCCCCTGAAGTTCTCTGCAAAAAACTTCCCTGAATTGCTCTGAAGAACTTTCCAGAAGTTCTTTGCAAAACTTCCCTGAAGTTCTCTGCAAAAATCCCCTGAAGTTCTCTGCAAATTCTCTGAATTTCTCTGCAGAAGTTCCCCGAAGTTCTCTGAAAAACTCCCCTGAAGTTCTCTGGAGAAGGTCCATGAAGTTTTCTGAAGGACTTACCCGAAGTTTTTGAAGAACTTTTCTAAAGTTCTCTGAAGAACATTCCTGAATTTCACTGAAGAACTTCCCTGAATTTCTCTGCAGAACTTCCCTGAAGTTCTCTGAAAAACTCCCCTGAAGTTCTCTGCAAAACTTCCATGAAGTCCTCTGAAAAACATTCCAGAAGTTCGTTGCAAAACTTCCCTGAAGTTGTCTGAAGAACTTCCGTGAAGTTCTCTGCAGAAGGTCTTCCCTGAAATTCTCTGAAGAACTTCCCTGAAGTTCTCTGAAGACTTTTCTGAAGTTCTCTGAAGAACTTCCCTGAAGTTCTCTGAAGAACTTCCCTGAATTTCTCTGCAGAACTTCCCCGAAGTTCTCTGAAAAACTCCCCTGAAGTTCTCTGCAAAACTTCCCTGAATTGCTCTGAAGAACTTTCCAGAAGTTCTTTGCAAAACTTCCCTGAAGTTCTCTGCAAAAATCCCCTGAATTTCTCTGCAGAAGTTCCCCGAAGTTCTCTGAAAAATTCCCCTGAATTTCTCTGGAGAAGGTCCATGAAGTTTTCTGAAGGACTTACCCGAAGTTTTTGAAGAACTTTTCTAAAGTTCTCTGAAGAACATTCCTGAATTTCACTGAAGAACTTCCCTGAATTTCTCTGCAGAACTTCCCTGAAGTTCTCTGAAGAACTCCCCTGAAGTTCTCTGCAAAACTTCCTTGAATTTCTCTGAAGAACTTTCCAGAAGTTCTTTGCAAAACTTCCCTGAAGTTCTCTGCAAAAATCCCCTGAATTTCTCTGCAGAACTTCCCCGAAGTTCTCTGAAAAACTCCCCTGAAGTTCTCTGCAAAACTTCCCTGAATTGCTCTGAAGAACTTTCCAGAAGTTCTTTGAAAAACTTCCCTGAAGTTCTCTGCAAAAACTTCCCTGAATTTCTCTGCAGAACTTCCCTGAAGTTCTCTGAAAACTTCCCCTGAAGTTCTCTGGAGAAGGTCCATGAAGTTTCTG
>JAHHFK020002205.1:0-29872 GCA_024533555.2 Aedes koreicus | reverse complement strand
CAATTTGCAAGAGGCGTACTCCATATTTAAAAATACTCATCCTGATATTAAGATTGGATTTTCGATGTTCGCCAGTAACCGTCCAAAACACTGCATTTTGGCAGGAACAAGTGGCACGCATACGGTGTGCGTTTGCATTTACCACCAAAACGTTAAATTGATTTTTAAAACACTCCAAAGTAAACAATTACTTCCAGATGGTGTTCAGTCCTACCATGATATGTTTTCAAAAATAATTTGTCAAAATCCAAATGAGCATTGCTGGCAGCAATGTTGCGAAAATTGTCCGGGAATGCAAATTTTGGCGGTAGAACTTATGACCATTCTTAATAACGGTCACATTGAATCATTACAATTTAAACAATGGCGTCAAGCAGAAAGATGCAGTTTGGACTTAGTTGAAATGGACACACAAGAATTTATTGATACTTTTTTAGAAAAATTACTCAATTTATTGCCACATAACTTTACAGCTGAGCGACAGGCAAACTATTTAAAACACGTGAAAAACAATTTAAAAGCTACTGAGTGTATCATAATCTGTGATTTTTCGGAGAATTATTCATTCGTTGTGCAGGATGCAGTTCAAGGCTTTCATTGGGCAAACGCTCAATGTACTATTCACCCTTGTGCTATTTATTTTAAAGATGAAGAATCAAATGATTTGAAGTTTACCAGTTTTATTGCAATTGCTGATTTCACTAAACATAATCATGTCGCAGTGCGTCTTTTTTTGACTCAATGCATAGCGTTCATAAAAAGTAAGTTATCAGGTTTAGAGAAAATTTATTTCTTCTCAGATGGATCTGGAAGCCAATACAAAAATAAAATGACCGCTTTTAATTTGTGCAACATGCAAAAAGATTTTGGCATAGATGCCGAGTGGAATTTTTTCGCTACTTGTCATGGAAAGGGCCCTTGTGATGCTTTGGGAGGCGTATTGAAACGAAATGCTGCGAAGATCATCACATAACAACGGCCGAAGAACTTTATTCATGGGCTATTTCTAAGCCAGACTCGAAAATACACTATCAATTTTTTTTCGGAATCCGACTATAATAAAATGGAAAGAAAATTAAAAAATCGTTACACACGTGTGAAGCAAATTTCAGGGACTCAGTCATTCCATAGTTTTAAGCCTCAAAACGAAGAGTATATTATTGTGAAACAAAATTCATTTTCAACGGAAGAAAAATGTATAAAATTGTTATGAAAAAACTTAATAAATAAAAATAAATGTATAAAAGTGTTTTTCTTATTTTTTAACATGTTCATCATGTCGCGCGGCTTTAAAGTGTTTTTTTCTTGGAACTTACACTAAGCAAAAATATTTGAAATTTTAAAGCCTTATTTATTTGAAAAGGTAATCGTCAAAAAATAGCAATTGGTCTGTGTGGTTAACGGAAAGCCTTAAAGACTGATTCGAATGTTATACTAAGTTTGTAAGTAACTCATAGATTTCATTAGTCATAGGTTTGATTGGATGGAGACGCATGGTAATCTACCATGCATCTTCATCGTTTCTACAGGCGGGTGATGTATAAAATGAAGAGTAATGATTTATTATTTAAAAAATTGTATCTCCAAAACGACACGCAGAACATCTCCAATTTTTTGATATGTTATGTAAAATTGAATGCTCTTTCATTTAAAAATACTAAAACAAGGAGTCGTTGAGGCCCCTCGCAGTCAAATTCAAGAAAAACTATTTGTTTTGTATTTTTTTCATACAAAAATTGATATATTCAAAGGTTTCGTATTTTTGCTTGGAAATTCAAAAAAATACCAATACAATGGCCAAAAATGACTAAAATCGGTTAAACGGTATAGGAGTTATAAATTTTTGAAAATTGAAGATTTTGAAAAATCACGATTTTTTGGACCAGTCTAACGCAGAAAGGTCCAGTCTAATAACGAAATAAAAAAATACGGGTCTAATATTTTTCGATGTTGAACAATCCTACCGAATATTATAAAATTCTGAGAGATCGTATAACTTTTTTTCATGGAATTGCTGCATATAAACGGGAGCCACTATAAATTTAAAAAATTAAAATTTTAAAAAATCCCTTTTCTTACCATTTCCACCACCTCCTTAAACTTGGCCCTTTAACAAATAAACACCCCACACCCCATTTTTGTTAAAAAAAAACCAAAAAAAATTTTTCCCTATTCTTATGGAAAACTTTGTAAGCTTTACCAAAACCTTGTTGTAGCCAAACGTCAAATGAAAAAGTTATCATTTATTTACAAGACTAGCTGAACCCGGTGCGAGCGCTGCTACGCTTGCAACTAAATGAATGAAAATTGGATAGAACTGGGGCGTTTATGGTTGTTTTACGGAACGAGTTTTTTTCTTGACTAAGAAGGGGTCCAAACTTCTATATAATAGACTAGTTGAACCCGGTACGAGCCTTGCTACGCTTGCAAATAAATGAATGAAAATTTAATAGAATTGGCGCTTTTATGTTTTTTTAAGGAATTTTAAGGAGTTTTGTTAAAATATGTTCGTTTGCTAATGTGTGTAACTTCTGCAAAACAAAACGTAGGTTTGTGTTTTTAATTTAACCCTCGGATCGTTAGTTTCTACCGTGGTTTTTCTTTCTGTGTAGAAGTATTTCATAGACAAAACATTTATCTTTAGACTACGCCGTGTCCTGCCTGTTTGAACGTAATTTTCTCTTGCATAACCTTGGATTATCTTCTTGTCATAATGTAGCACTGAGAGTAACTCAAGCATCCCCCATTCTTGACTAAGAAGGGGTTCAAACATCTATCAGAACATGCTACTCTCCCGAGAAATACACATTTTATGTTTTAGTTGGCTGGACAATTCTCATGTTTGGTTGAAATTTCTGTTTCATTTGTATGAGAGCCCTCCCCCCCTTTTCCATACGGGGGAGGGGTCTCGAACCATCATAAGAACCTTCTCCAGCCCAAAAAAAAACCCTATGGTTTGGTTAAAATTTGTGTTCCATTTGTATTAGACCCCCCCATACAAGACAGCGGAGGGGTCTCGAACCACAACATTTTTTGCCAACAAAATCCCCAACATGCCAAATTTGGTTCCATTTGCTTAATTCATTCTCGAGTTATGCAGAAATTTCAGTTTCATTTGTATAGGCCCCCCTTTAAGAGAGGGGAGGGGTCTCGAACCACCATAAAAAGATTTCTTGCTTTCAGAAAACTCCACATGTAAGATTTGGTTCCATTTGATTGATAAGTTCTTGAGTTATGCAGAAACTACTGTTTCATTTGTATGGGAGCCTCCTCTTCCAGAAAGAGGAGGGGTCTCAAACCACCATAGAAACATTTCTTGCTTCTAAAAACTCTCACATTTCCTTTGCTTGATTAGTTCTCGAGTTATGCAGAAATGTGTTTCATTTGTATGGGAGCCCCCCCTTTTCAGAGAAGGGAGGGGTATCTAACTATCTTAAGAACCTTTCTCGGTCCCAAAAACCCCTCCATACAAAATTTCACGCCGATCGGTTCTGTAGTGTCCGAGTCTCTAAGGTTCAGACAGACAGATAGGCAGACAGACAGAAAGAAATTCATTTTTATATAAATAGATTGATAATTTTTTAACAAAACCAAATAGCTAGCAGCTCAGTCAGAAAGTGTGACATAGTAGTCATGATGTTTATACTCTATTCCATGAGCCAGAAACAACAATGTTGTCTGCTGAGCAGTTGATTGAGCTCAATTATAACACACATATAACTTGAATAATTAACAGCTTTTGTTTCAAACATTTTTTCGAAAAGTGAGGTTTTGCAAAGTTGTTGCTAAAAACATTTGAAATTTGTTAAGCAAAATTTATTAAAAGCAGGTTGCTTTTGCGAGTTATTAGAGCGTTGAAAACCAAAATTTGAGGTTTCCCATACACATTTCAAACCGCTTGTGCATATTCAGCTAAAAAAATTGGGGGGCTTATAAGGACTTATCTGAAGAGGGTGACGATGTAATGTAATTAACAGCAGTACCATGAATTTTGTTTTATTATCTCAGATTCCGAAAAAAAAATGCTTGGGTTGCAACTTATAACAAAATGTTCTTATGCATTGATAAGATGATATTTTTATTTTGCTATGTATTTTTTTATAAAGCAATCTGCCATTAGATTCTTTAAGTGCCTTTAAGTGCTTTTCGCTTGCAACAGTTTTCTGGGTGTGCAAGTTCCGCTTGCCGATAGTCCAATATTCCGCGATTGGGTGGAGCTCTGGCGACTTTGGAGGATTTATGTCCTTGGGTATCATCGGCAAGTCAACCCATGGTTTTTCAATTGTGTTGCTACAGATGAGACAGCAGACGTTTCTCTAGTCACTCGTTCGCGTAAATTTACCCGTTGACGGTCCTGGTTGCAATAAAAGCGTCGCTGTTTAGGCAATTGGTCCAGATAACATGTCAAACCAGACATTTCATACCGAACTTCGGCTATTTAATATATTTGAAATTGTTTGTCACCTTTGTCCATTTCAGTTGCCGTATAAAATTCCTACCCAGGATGCTGTTTGAAGTCAGCCTTGACATAGGTTTCGTCGTCCATTACCACGCCATCGAACTTCACCAGAATTTTCGGGTACAGCATCTGGGGTCGCAATTTTGGCCGTTTTGACTAGTTTATTGCCGCGATTTGGAGTCACTACCTACTTATAAATCTATTGGCAGGCTTGGTTTGTAGTTCGATGCACGGATGTAGACGACACTCTCAGCTTTCCCGGAACAATATTTTAAAGATAGCGACTGAATAAAATACATAACCTGCCTCCATTTTTGCATTGCATGCATAAGGAGTTCATCGAAAATAAGCTATCCACAAACTTTCTTTCAAATTATGTTGAAAACCGATATTTTATTCATACAAAAAATTGATCCTTTATTGTACGAGGTTAAACTTAAACATAATGAAGACCGGATGAAATTTAAGTTATTCCTTCACGAATTTTCGAACTTTGGATCGAATGCTCTTCATCAAGTTCCGGACAAGTGTTGCATCGCATTTTTTGGACGCTTGAGCCCAAATTTTTTTGAACTCATGTTCAACTCATGAACTGCATGTTCCCAGCTGCCTTACCAGTCTTCTTGAAGACCCTCTTCACTATTGCCCAGTAACGTTCGATGGGTCGAAGCTGAGGGCAAGTTGGTGGATTAATATTTTTCTCAACGAAATCTATACCCTTTTCCGCAAGCCAATTGAGAGTGGTTTTGGCATAGTGAGCCGACGCTAAATCCGGCCAAAACAGTGGAGGTGAGGTGTACGCTTCTTATATAAAGGCAACAATCTCATCTGGAGACACTCAGATCGATAGATTTCCGCATTTATAGTTCCGGTAGTGTAAAAAATGGTTGACTTCAAACCACAGGAACATATTGCTTGCCATACCAGTACCTTTCGACCGAATTTCTCCACTTGAATCGACCTGTCCGAATCGCTCACATCCTCCCCAACGACGGCAGTAAAGTATTGTGGACCTGGAAGGGTTTTTGAGTCCTCCTTTACATAGGTCTCATCGTCCATCAAAACGCATGCATCCGGACGCTGCAAAAGACGCGAATACAATTTCCGGGCCCTAGTTGCTGCTCGCTTCTTCTGTTCTGCACTTTGTTTCGAGATTTTCTGCTTCTTGTAGGTCTTCAGGTGGTTTCGTCTCTTGATACGCTGGATCATTCCGACACTCGTTCCTGCTTTTTTGGCCAAATCACGTATTGACATTGATTTGTTCTTCATGATTAGAGATACCACTTTCTGCTCCAGTTTCGGGTTGGAAGAACCGGGTTTTCTGCCTCTTCCTGGTAGCTCATCCAAAGAATAGTGTTCCCCAAACTTATTAATGATGGTTTTAACACTCGCATGATGCCCCCAATTTTCGCATATAATACCCTTCTCACTTAGCCATGTGTCCAGAACCTTAATTTTCACTTCCTTTTCTATACGCGACATTTTGAAAACGCAGAATTTGAACCGCACAAACAAGTAAACAAAAGAAAGCTGACAGTCAAACGCACAGCATGCAGTGTTCAGAGCATAAAAAACCATCACAAATACATGCGTACAACGCAAATGTATGTGGATAGCTTATATTCGATACACTCCTTACTCGGAGTTGGTTGCTTGTTTTAGCTTTTCAAGCTTATTGCTTTCACAATTAGCTTATTGTTTGCTCTCAACTTAGTGTTCTAAATGCTCTTAATTGAGCGCTTTCGATGCCAGGTACCATTTTGCATTAGTATGATTGTATACCAAGTATAATCATACCATATGCCCAGGGAGTCGTGAAATTTTCCTTAACGAAAAATTCCTAGACCAGACCGGGAATCGAACTCAACCTTCTCCAGCATTGTGTTGCTTTGAATTTGCGCCTTTACCGACTGAGCTAAGGGAGGACTCGTCTTGGAGTAGGTATTTCGCAGATTTTAAATTTTTCATGAACTGCTGAGGATATGAAGTTAATGGTGTTGAGAACACCAGTTGATTGCGTGAAAATTTCCGTATTTATTAACCCATTCAGGGTGGGTTATAAAATTCCTGTTAATGGTAAAAATGTTATCATTCAAAGTTGTACTACATTTAATTTTCTGAACTTACGTTTAATGACCTATCTGCGACGGTATTAGAAGGACTGACGCTCATAGCAATCGCATCGACTAAAGGGTGTATGGAATCAAATTGCGACACATACAAATATTTGGCAAAATTCGCCCGTTCACCCAATAATCTTCAAACTTTCAGGGAGTAAAATAAAACATGGTATGAATATTTTCCCATCATTGTTTTATTCAATTTCAATTCCATATCCAAATGCACGAACCTTCTTCTTTACACTACTCATACGGTCATGTACAACATTTAGACCAACTTTTTTTTGCGTGGCAATCCATTTTTTCTTCATATCTGTCTCCGACTTCACTTCCTTAGGATGCTACCGAAGTGCCTGCTTCATGATGGCCCAGTACTTTTCAATTGGCCGCAGTTCCGGTGCGTTCGGGGGGTTGAGATGCTTCGGCATGGAATTGACCTCCTTAGCTTTGTACCACTCCAAAACCTCTTTCGAGTAATGGCACGAGGCTAAATCCGGCCAGAAAATCGTAGGACCATCGTGTGACCTCAGAAGAGGAAGTAGACGCTTTTGGAGGCATTCCTTTAGGTACACCTGCCCATTGACCGTTCCAGTGGTCACGAATGGGGTGCTCCGCTTTCCACACGAGCAAATTGCTTGCCAAATCATATATTTTTTGGCAAACTTTGACATCTTCTGTTTTTTAACGTCCTCAGGGACATAGAATTTATGATGAGCAGTGAAAAACTGGAGCCCCGGCAGCTGCCGGAAGTCTGCTTTTACATACGCCTCATCATCCATAACGAAGCAATGTGGTTTCGTCATCATCTGGGTGTAGAGCTTCCGTGCACGTGTTTTACCTACCGTATTCTGCCGTTCATCGCGATTAGGCGCCTTTTGACTTTGTACGTTGTTTCTCGTTTTTTTCACATCTTGCACGATAGTTTTGGTTAGATTCAGTTTCTTCGCCACATCTCGAACTGCACTGTTGGGATTCCTCTTGAAAGCTTGAACTACCCGCTTGTGATCCTTAACACTATACGGAAATCAATTTTTGCCACTTTTTTCTTTCCGATCGATGGTCAAACGTTCGTGGTACCGATTTAAAACACGAGACACCGTAGAATGTACCATTCCCAGCTTCCTGCTAATGGCACGATGAGAAAGATCCGGATTTTCGAGGTACGTGCGCAAAATTTATTTGCGCCGCTGCTGTTCTTCCGACTCCATCTTCGCAACGTTGCACATCTGCTAGTGAAACTTACACAGCGTAAACAAATACACATTGAACTAATTCCACTCAAATAGAAAATACCCAACGGGTAAAAAGTTACAGCCATTTAAAAGTAGTGCAATTTGATTCCGTACAACATTTAATGTGCACAATAATATATCTCTGTTATTTTTATTTTTTCCCCCTACCAAGTTTTAGCGGGGAAGGTAGGCCGCGCCCTTTTTGGGGGCGCGGCGTTTTTTTGTATTTTAAAAATATATTTATTTTTTTTTTTTTAATTTTTTTTTTCCTCTCTTGTGGTATAAACTAAGTTACGCAATTTTTGGGGACAAAACACCATGATAAATATTGTTGTTGTTATTTGTGTACACTTCTACTAAAAAAAAAAAAAAAAAAAAAAAAGACATTGCCTCAATTTTCAAGTGCCCCGCTCCCTTTTGTTCATTTTTTTGGAAATTGAAAACGGTGCATCGATAGCAAACTCTTCAAGGAACAATTTGGCTACAACATATTTTTATATATTATTCACAATTATTAGCGAATGTGATTGCAAGCCGAAGTCAAATTAGCATTTTATTTCATAAAATTAGCCTTCAATGTGGAAAGAAAACACGAGACGATGCATAGATCCAGGCTTATTGACAAAAATGAACAAAATGAATTTTCTAACTAATCCACTGTGCAGGGCTTAGCCAAACAATATTTCAACCGAAAACATTCAATTTCTAGGCAAAATTTTATTATATTCAGAATTTGATAAAAGAAATACATACGTTTCCTACAACAAGCTAAATATATTCAAAAGTTAGAACTTTTAACTCGTTTAACTCGTTCAAATGTCTCCAATGTAGTCAAGCGAACTTCATATAAGCATGATTTTAGTTATTTTTTGTTTCTTCTTGCGAATGACAGAAATCGGTTCTTTACAGATGCTGGCCAGATCTCCAGGGATTATCCGGAACATCCTGGACACTGCATATATGCATCATATAAACTATTTTACATGGTTTTCAATTCTCTTGAAGTTTTAGATGCCCAAATAGAGATGTCGTATGACCTTTCTTGTGGTGTAATATAATAGTAAATATTGAAACAATAGAATATAATTAATATGATTCTGCCACGATCGGGCCAGATCAAATAATTGTTGAAGGTTGAAACAATATACAATAAGCGAAACAACATTCAAACGGCAAAGACCCACTCTGAACATCGAAGTGAACTCAACTCTGTTCCTGCATTCATCCCTTGGCATCCGTTTGTATGTAGAAGTGCGCATGAAAACATGATGCTCTTGCACCCGGGATTACTCGAAATTCATATGCAAAACTGTGTTATATTTTTACACCAAAAGATTGCCAAGAAAATTTTCAATCTTATGGTACCAATAAAAGAACATAAAACAAGATTTCATAGCATACTTTTTGGATTTCCAAAACAACCTAAAACGTTCCACGCTATGGGAGCTGCGAGCCGTGGGAGGTGGAGGACGAAAAAAAAAATTATAACCAACAGCAACAGCAGTCTGTTCATTTCGTTTAGGAAGAATTGTACATCGAAGAGGGTTATTTTGAAACGCCGATAACGTGGCATCTGTATATTTCAGAATGAGGAAGTGCGGGGAAGATGTTTGTTCAATTGATACAATTTATTCTTTTTTTCAAATCATTAGTCTGATTATTGAACCTGATTATTTCAAAACTGGCTAACATTTTAGTTAAAATCGTTTGAACTTTATGAATCGTTCTATATTCCATAAGCAACGAGTCACTTGTTGAATTCAAGTGGATATTTCATATGTTGGAAAAATCATCACAAATTTCGACGTTAGGAAAACATCAGCCTCTTCATAAGAATTAAAACAAATCTTTGTTTTTTTTTCCTGTAACATTCAACAGGCACATCAACCTGGGATTTTTTAATGTGAACAAATACATTTGACCAAATTTTGAAAATATCTGCCTGAGCTATATCAGGAAAATATAGTGGGAGGTAATGTTATTGTATTTTTATGAATAATTTTCTTATGAAAATTAATCATCTAATGAAAATATGATGTTCCTAGTGATTTTCTGAAGGAATAAATATGTTTTTATTTTGTTTTTCAATAACTAGTTAGCTAAATTTTTTTGAATGACTTTCATAGTATTCCAGATCATTCTGTAAAATATACGCAAATCATATGATGATGAAGAATTTTTGACTCAATGATACTGTGATACTCTATTCAAGTATCATTTTGACCAATATTTTTAATTTTTCCGAATGTCCTGAATGAATTTTTAACAAATTCCTCAAAATGGGCGTATTTTTAAAGTCCCAGCTACAGTAAAATTATTTTGATTGATTTGTGCAAATATCCTCTGAATAATTATAAAACATATTATTATATGATAAACTCAATCGTTTTGATCAAAACTACATTTATTGGAAATGGGTAAGCCAGTTATTTAAAAAAAATCAAAACTTAATTTTATCAGAAATTCTCAAGCCAAATCAAAATAAAATTCTCTGTACACATATCCAAAATAAATATTTATCTACAATGACTATACCAATCTTTTATACTTAACATACTTAATTTTTGACGTACGATTTATCAACAAATTAATAAAAAATAACTAATACAGCTTATTTCAAATCATGTCAAACTCGTCCATTATTTTAGAGAATTGTCAGGCGTATCAAAATGGCGTTAGATGATTTCCTTAAATTTTCTTAGGATATTTGATAACTAAAAAAATATTCATAAAAATTCTTGAATGTTTTGACACCCAATATATTAACCAGAAATCTTCAAATTAGATAAACATAAAACTTACAATATATAAACACGTCTACAAAATTATGTATTTTTTTTCTTAAGGTGACCGTTTCAGCGGGACGAAATCATAAGTCTTTAAATTATTTGTTAAGGAAAATCTGGGAAAACCAAAATTTCACGCACGACAGTTTCTAGCTATTATCAATACCTTTCATTTGGTGTGAAATTTTTTTTGAAATATTTCGTAAATTTCGAGTCTTATCAAATTTGGTGATCGGACTTCAGGTTTTTCCTTCCTCCCCAGAATCATAGCAAAAATAATGTTAGCTCACTTTGTGAATTGCTTTCAAAGTCAGCGTGGTGTGCATCCAAACATTGAAAGTAAAAAGCAATTTTTGTTTGATCAACATTGAGAACCATGCTGGGAATCATGTGGCTCTCCAAAAGATCCGGAACGTCCGTAAAAGTGGCCAGTTCTAGGAATTAGTCCCATATGGATGAAATTTTCTTTTTGCAACCAACATTCAGTTTATGAAAGTATAATAGAATGAACTTCAATTCGTGGTCTGAAAATGTCCCTTCAGAGGTCATGTGGTGGCCACCCGGAAGATCCGGAACCTCCGTAAAAGTGGCCAGTTCTTGGAATTAGTCTCAAACCGAAGACTTTTTTTTTTTGCAATCAACGTCTAGTTTGTGAAAGTAGTATCAACTTCAATTCGTGAACTGAAGATGTCCCTTCAGAGGACTTATGGTGGCCATCCGGAAGATCCGGAACCTTCGTAAAAGTGGCCAGTTCTTAGAATTAGTCCCAAAAAACGTTTTTTTTTTGCAATCAACATTTAGTTTGTGAAAGTAGAATGTACTTCAATTTGTGGTCTGAAGATGTCCCTTCAGAGGTCGTATGGTGGCCACCCGGAAGATTCGGAACATCCGTGAAAGTGGCCAGTTCTTAGAATTAGTCCCACAAAACGTTTTTTTTTTCAATCAACAGTTAGTTTGTGAAAGTAGTATCAACTTCAATTCGTGAACTGAAGATGTCCCTTCATGTGGTGGCCACCCGGAAGATTCGGAACATCCTTGAAAGTGGCCAGTTTTTGGAAGTACAGCTATGATTCGATATAAATCAACTTTATTTTTTGACTATTTCAATTCTATCAATACCAGCTAACCACGGGTCGAGGACGTAGCGAAGCTAGAAATTTGTTGAAGAAAAACCTTTTTCGATTGGCAAGAGGCCTCCGTTGTGCTATCGATCACTGCGCGAAGTTCGAGGAGTCTGGAGAGCAGTTTCGTCAGGATCTTAGGAATGTTCCTTACCACGTATTGGCATATTGTTCAGAGGGCTGAAAGCTTTTGGGAAAGAGATATCAAACCTAAAGTACTTTTGTATGAAAAGGTACTTTATAGGCAAGTGATACTAAAAGATTATGAAGTTCGTAATGAATAAACAGAATATATCATCACATCCCAACAAACAAACACACACTTGACCACAATAAGGCTGCATTCGTCCCAGCCGCAATCATTCAGGTTGCAATGCACCCGTCCCATGCAACATGCAACGAATTCAAACAGAACCGAATGAATCTAAAAAAGCATCTTCACGCTTATTCCAGTAGTATGTCGTAGTTTATCTAGTATCGCAACAATCCAAATGTTGAAACCTCCTTACTTCCAATTTAATATCCAGTAGTGTTTGCAGATTCCCGCCCATACCCAATTACGCAAAGCTTATGAATATGGGTCAATTGGACAATACTGATCCTCATTTTGATGATAGCAACTATTTAATTATCCCACCCGCTATCAAGCCGGCTGAATCCGCCTTGATCACTAACTTCTCGGCCGCTAACATCGTGGCCTTCTGGATTGCCACCATATGAGCTCTGAATAGAAATTATAAGAATAAATTGGGAGTTTTTCCACCTTCATAAACTGATATGTGATTACATGTTCCGGATCTTCCAGATAGCCACCACATGACCTGTGAAGGGACATCTTCAGATTGCAAATTGAAGTGCATTCTACTTTCTGAAACTAAATTTTGATTAAAAAAAAACATAAGATCGTCCGTTTGGGGCTACTTCCAGCATGGTTCTGACTTCTTGATCAAACTAACATAATTTATATTTTATCAATGTGCTGATGTACACCACGTTGATTTTCAATGCAATTATCCTTGCTATGGTGCTGGGAACGAATAAAATACCTAGTATCCAATCTCCAACATGCAACATCTTGGCCTTTGGGGATCCCACCTGAATGAAAAAGTTCAAATAACAAAATCATTCATTCCACTTTTTCAAAATGAATGTGGATTGCAAGAAAAAGGCATACCTCGATATAAAGCAACATTAATTTTTGGCTTTCGTCATCGTTTTTTCACTCAGTATAACACAACCATACATATCGATGATACCAGTAGTTTCTAAATTGTCTCATATATGCAGTGATCTCATCATTTGTCATGATCGGGTTGCGGTTTACGAGAAATCGACGAAAAAAGTCAAAAAATAAAGTTGATTTATATCAAGTCATGGCTGTATTTCCAAGAACTGGCCACTTTCACGGATGTTCCGAATCTTCCGGGTCGCCACCATGCGACCTCTGAAGGGATATCTTCAGACCACAAATTGAAGTTCATTCTACTTTCACAAACTAAATGTTGATTGCAAAAAAAAAAAAACGTTTTTTGGGACTAATTCCAAGAACTGGCCACTTTTACGAAGGTTCCGGATCTTCCGGATGGCCACCATAAGTCCTCTGAAGGGACATCTTCAGTTCACGAATTGAAGTTGATACTACTTTCACAAACTAGACGTTGATTGCAAAAAAAACGTCTTCGGTTTGAGACTAATTCCAAGAACTGGCCACTTTTACGGAGGTTCCGGATCTTCCGGGTGGCCACCACATGACCTCTGAAGGAACATTTTCAGACCACGAATTGAAGTTCATTCTATTATACTTTCATAAACTGAATGTTGGTTGCAAAAAGAAAATTTCATCCATATGGGACTAATTCCTAGAACTGGCCACTTTTACGGACGTTCCGGATCTTTTGGAGAGCCACATGATTCCCAGCATGGTTCTCAATGTTGATCAAACAAAAATTGCTTTTTACTTTCAATGTTTGGATGCACACCACGCTGACTTTGAAAGCAATTCACAAAGTGAGCTAACATTATTTTTGCTATGATTCTGGGGAGGAAGGAAAAACCTGAAGTCCGATCACCAAATTTGATAAGACTCGAAATTTACGAAATATTTCAAAAAAAATTTCACACCAAATGAAAGGTATTGATAATAGCTAGAAACTGTCGTGCGTGAAATTTTGGTTTTCCCAGATTTTCCTTAACAAATAATTTAAAGACTTATGATTTCGTCCCGCTGAAACGGTCACCTTAATATTTAATTTCACAAAACAACAAAATAAATAATTTTTTTTTCTTTTGGCGCCGTGGACTTGTACTTGAGAATATAGTTTTAATAACAATTTGTGAAAACAAAAACAAAAAAAAAAAAAAAAAAAAATTTTTAAAAATTTTTTTTTAAAAAATTTTTTTTTTTTTTGTATGTATAATTATTGCATTGATTCAACAGGTATCCCAAAGGTGGTCCGATGATTTGTTTCAGATTCGGTTAAATATTCATAAAACCTAAAAAATAACTCATAGAAAATGCTTGATCATCTTTATTTAGGATATGTATTTACCAGCTTTAAATAAGGCAATTATTTCTAAATTATGTTATATGTATTTGATTAATTTCGAAAATCACTAGGCAAATCAAAATGCCATCAGATGATTTCCTCAATTTGAAAATATATCTTTTTACTTTAACCGTTTCAACTTTATAAATTTGACTTACGTATTCACAAATTTACTTGAGAATACTAAGGGAATTTTTTTCAAATTATTTCATATGTATTTGATTATTTTCGTAAATTATCAGGCGTATCAAAATGACGTCAGATGATTCTTTAAATTTTTTTTTTAAATTTATTTTTTACAAAGAAAATAAACATAACTTGAACTTTTAGACTTACAATACAGCAATCAACAAAGCTATGTCAGATATTTTTAATTTGTCAAAAGATTTTTTTTAAAGATTTCTTAGAAAATTATTCATAAATACTTTAATGTTTTGACTTATAACGTGTTCGTCCAAAAAAATGCGTCAGTTGAAAAACACTTGATATTATCCTGAAGCTTACGAAAAACTGCCTATTTTTAGTAGGTAGTAATATTTAAAATGATGGCGATTATATTATTTAACATGAACCAGGTTTTTGAACGATTTATTTGAACTTTCTCAAAATATTCCAAAAATCAAAGAGAAATATTAAAAAAAAAATTGAGCAATTTTACTGCAAATATATATATTTGTTAGAAATGACTAAGTCATGTGTTTTTCAAATTGAAAGTTATGTGTTTATAATTTGATTGAATCATATTATTATATTATTAATTTTATTTTTTTTTATCAATTTTTGAGAACATTCCAAATGGTTAAGAACACTTTATTTAAAAAAATTGCCAGGCACATTAAAATGTCGTCAGACCATTTGTTTTAATTTTCTCAAAATATACTTAATACTTAGACAACTTTTCGTAAAAACACTTGAACATTCTGATCTATAATATACCTACAATTATTCATTTTATTTGAAATATGGGTGAAACGGTTCTGATATGGATTAATTAACTTCAAGTTAGTTAGTTAGGTGGTCGATGAAAATAGTCTGCAAATTTACCTGAAATTGATACATCATCTGGTCAATACAATAAAAATTTTGGTTACAGGAAAAAAAAACAAAGATTTGTTTTAAATCTTATGCAGAGGCTGATGTTTTCCTAACGTCGAAATTTGTGATGATTTTTCCAACATATGAAATATCCACTTGAATTCAACAAGTGACTCGTTGCTTATGGAATATAGAACGATTCATAAAGTTCAAACGATTTTAACTAAAATGTTAGCCAGTTTTGAAATAATCAGGTTCAATAATCAGACTAATGATTTGAAAAAAAGAATAAATTGTATCAATTGAACAAACATCTTCCCCGCACTTCCTCATTCTGAAATATACAGATGCCACGTTATCGGCGTTTCAAAATAACCCTCTTCGATGTACAATTCTTCCTAAACGAAATGAACAGACTGCTGTTGCTGTTGGTTATAATTTTTTTTTCGTCCTCCACCTCCCACGGCTCGCAGCTCCCATAGCGTGGAACGTTTTAGGTTGTTTTGGAAATCCAAAAAGTATGCTATGAAATCTTGTTTTATGTTCTTTTATTGGTACCATAAGATTGAAAATTTTCTTGGCAATCTTTTGGTGTAAAAATATAACACAGTTTTGCATATGAATTTCGAGTAATCCCGGGTGCAAGAGCATCATGTTTTCATGCGCACTTCTACATACAAACGGATGTCAAGGGATGAATGCAGGAACAGAGTTGAGTTCACTTCGATGTTCAGAGTGGGTCTGTGCCATTATGCCGTTTGAGTGTTTCTGATACGTTAAATATTATTCAGCTATTATTTTCCTCGCTACGAATGGAGGATATCAAAATAATTTTATTCTATTTAGTCTATGAAAATGTGAGCTACATTCATATACTTATATTTAGTTTCATATCCATTTCCCTATGAAATAAAAACTGCTGGATTCACGTTCTTGAACAAAAATATGTTACAATATAAGGAATCTTGTTGTACTTTGATCAGAATATAATGAATATTCTGGAAATATTTGACTTTATATGAATAAGATTCACGTGAGCTTAGCAATAGGAGAATGTCAGCGGTGATTTTATTTGCCAATATGAGAATAAGATTTGTAAAGCACCGGAGAACAAATTGGAATATATTAGAGAAGATCTCTTCTGAGAATCTTTTTACATCATTCTTAGTTTTTTTATGATAACAATACTTCTCTAGCAAAATATATCAACAAAAAGAATTATAAAATGTTCATTATGTACCATAGTGCCGATGTGTTGGTGATTGGTTCATTATATGGAGTAGTTCATTCAATTATTTTCAAATCGGTCGTTATTCTCAGATCCTCGACTGACTTTGCCCTTAATCACCCCCCCCCCCCCCACAACCAAAACCTTCCCCCCCTTTTTCTCTTCCTCTCCTTTTCTCCCCCCCCCCCCCCCCCCCCCACCAATTCATCACACCTTTTCCCCCCCCCATTTCCCAACAACAAAAACTCTTAAAAATCACAAAAGTTGCGTTGTCTTCCTTGTTTAAATGTAGCATTTAAGCGTGCAGAGCATTCTTCAAACAACAAAATCTGACGATAATATAACGTCTGGTTTAGAAAATTATTCCAATATAGAATTCTATGCTTTGATAAACCGGGTTTTGAAGCAATCATATTTGCCCTTACGTGTTGCTTTTTAATGACCATATACTTTTAAAAAATTCACAAAACTAATGGGATTTCAAATTGGAACAGTATTTTATAATTTGTCTATATTGTATATCAGTAAAACGAATAAGAAAACCACCAATTTATTTATAAACTAAACAAAAAAATGGAGTCAAGCAAGGCATTGAAAGTGGCCCTGAGTTGAACCGAGTAATGAGTTGATTTTATGAAGGTTCTGTAGATCATTTCACAGACTTTAAAAATGCTTTAAATCCAGATAGTCGAAGTGCTATCTATAACAGAGCTGGTAACTGATGTCCAACTGAATTCAAGTCCAGAACTTCCACGGATGATCAATAGCTTCAGTTTAATAATTCTACAACAAAGCAACAGCCAACTTGGATAAGGTGCAGAAAGGCACTGGCCATTGATTGCCATTGATTTATTGCAAATACAACACTCGCCATCAATTTAAACTATTCCCATAAACTTTATATTTAAATACCACACAGAGAAGCAAGATTGGTCCACATTTAAAAGCCTACATTTTTCCTCTCATCGCTCTCTACCAATCTCGACGACCAAACATGAATGGTTTATAGGCTTTTAACAGCTCCCATTTATTTCGTGTCCGAATATGGCTATCAATCGAAGTCATTAATTTTCTGCACGGGTTCCCTTTCGGGCCAATAGGCCCAACGCCAGTCTATTCAAATTCAATACCGTGCCGTGCATGTAGTAGCAGGAAACACAATAAGGAAATCTGAAGCCAACCCCCCGTCCCGACACGTTCTCGCTGTATTACCATCAAATCAACTGACACAGAAATTATGCATTTATGATAAACAAAAACACCCTTGCTTAGGCATTATCATCCATATTTGTGTGGCAGAGCTCGACGTGTGCGCCTTTTGTGCACCAAACGGATACTATTTTATGAAGTCACTCACGATTGGCAGCTAGATCGCCAGCCAGCCATCCAGTCACTGCTCTCCTAATTGGTATTCATAAAGATACGGCCAATTAATATCGCGCGCGGCCACTATCGAGTGGTCGCGCATATTCGGACAGCGGGAAACCCAACCGACGAAGGCAAATCTAGGTTTTCGACGTTTTCGACCTGCGGTTGATAACACTTTCGCCCGTAAATGTCACTTCCCAGACTAGATCAATTGCTAGTAGCGTAAATTGAATTATGCTATTGCTTTCTTAATTGAATTATTACCACTAATCGAGCGGCAGATCTCCGAGACCGAGGCCAGCAATCCATCTTCCAACTACATAGCCGGAACCGTCCGAATGCGAGCACAGGATGATTCATTTCGCATTCCCAAGCAGTTTTAGCATCTCTCTCTTTCCCGGGCATCTGCAACAAAGTGACGGCAAAACCAGTTCCACTCGAAGTGCTTATTTCGATAAGATTGGCAGAAAAATTGACATTTCTTTTCCACTTGACAGGTGAGTTTTACGGGTGAGCAACCTTTTGCCGTGTCCGTACACAAATGCTTCCTGTTTATGAGGATGGATTTACGATCACACTGAAACGATCCACCATCGCTGCCAGCCAAAGCCTTGAGGAGAATATGCCCGGGATATTCGCGCAAGAGTTATGGCCATGATAATGCCTGGAGATTTCACCTCGACTCCTGCCAGGTGCATGTCAACCGTGAACTTCACCCATTAAAGTGGGAACTAAGTTGCTTTACATTATCACAACATGCTAAGGAGGCCAGATGCGCGATAAAAGATGGCATGCGCTGTGAGCAATTAGAGACTTTTTTATGGTTATACGGGACGATGTGTAATTTTGGCTATCTTTTGTCCCTTTCTAATTGTTTCACTTCGCGATTTAAAAGATGCGAATCTTGGTATTTTAGGCAATGACACAGTTGAAACTGTAATCGAGTAGGGAGCACAAGTGTGTACGCCGTTGTGAGACCCATCCTATATCCCTATAGAATAATATTTGAACCGTGAATTCAGATGTATGTATTTGATAATCTTACAGTAATCTCCAGGGTTATGGAACATTTATTTCGTAGAAGATCGCTAGCTTGCACGATGAAGATTGCTTACCTGAAAAGAGACAAGAAAAATAAATAATTTAGTTCAACCGTGGCCGATTATATTTATCTGCAAATTAAAGTTAAGCATTGTTTTCCAACTGATCAAATTGTCGTTTAAGATAGATAATAGTTTAAAAATTTAACTGAGATGACGCTACCGGTATGCAATTTGGTTTTGAAGTTCTTTTTAAGGAATTGAAATTTCTTCTTAGATTCAAGGGCATACGCTGAAACATTCTCGGCGGCAGCCATTACCTCAACTTTTAGAATTGATATAACTCAGAATCTGTACTAGATATTGAATATTTTATCACATCAGTGTGTATGCTTATTTGCTGTGAGCAATCTGATGGAGTTCGATTCGTTATTCATTCACTAACAATCGAGATTCATCAATTAGCGAGGTAAGTTTGCGAGAGAGATAAAAGATAGGGAAAAATAAATGGAGCAGCAATTCACCTTAAGCTTTTTGATTATCAAAGTAAGCTTATTTCTGACTGTCAATATAAATATTTATAGGTATCAAAAAGAAAATAATCAAAACAAGCCACCTTTTCACACCAATGGCAATTCAAAGAACAGAATGTTTTTACCGATACAAATCGTTATACGAAGCCGGTACAATGTCTTTCCAGGTGATTTGTCAATGAGCGGACTTATCAAATAACCCATTTTACCCCATTTATAGCTCGTAATTTGTGTATTTTTTGCAACGGTTTCTAGTTTTGCCACTTGATTTCAAACTCAATACACATAATTGATTGAGTAGAAAGAGCTCAAATAATGGATTTTTGCATAGATCGACTATGGCATATCACGGCAATGGCTCATTTTACTCATTTTTTCTGATGTTTTCTAATTAACTTCTAATTGTCCCACTGAATTTTCTACTCAAAAATATAATTTCTTATCCAAACAAAAAAAACCTCTTGAATCGAATCAAGCATCGAATATGAAGTATCATGGATAATGACTCATTTTACCCCTATTTCCATAGAAGTCATTAATCATGGCCTGAAAAAAAAGTTAAATTAGCCATTTGTCGTAATTTTCCATATTCGATCCATAGAGCAATCGATTCTGTGACCTTCTTACAGCTTACTAAAATGGTACTGCCATCAAATGCTCTCAAATAATAACTGTGACAGTACATTTAGTTGAGAGCAGCCAAAAAGAAAATTCTCATCAAGACTCGGTCAAGTGGGGTCACCCGTCGTCGCGAGCCAGGGAGTCGATCCCGCTCCGCCTGGGCTTCGCACGAAAATGTCCAATCTGGCCCACTGGGTTTAGGTTAAGGAGTCCGTTGTAATCGCTCTATGTTTGATGTTCAGTCTCTACAACCTCGAGTTGAAGACGGTGTAAATGTCTTTTAAAATATAAGCTGCCTAGAAAGAAGAAGAAAGGTTCCGGCTAGAGAATTGGGTCCTATGTATATTTGGCACGCGAGGCCAGTAAAATGTCTATGTTCACTTCTAGTGTATAAAAAATTATATTTGTCAAAATCAATATACAAAATCGGTCAATGCACAGGTCTGTGGCATTTGACCCAACAAAATAACCAAAACAATAATCCATACAAAGGCAGAAATAATGGGTATTGTTTAAATTTATTTCTGCTCTCGATCGGGTACGACATGTTGCACAGCAGATGAGTGCTGCGGACTCGATGATGCAACGTTGATGATGCTACATAAATCCAGTTAAAAAGCAGTGCGAAATCAAAATGAAGGCCCGGAAGAAGTTACTCGTTCGGCAGAAAACGTGGAAAGAGCTGAGGCAAGAACGGAAGCCACGAGTGACAAAACTCCAGATTAGGCGCGAGATGAAAGATTAGCAACTGGATGTAGAGCAGGAGTTTGCGAAGAAACGAAAGACATTTCGGCGGCAGTTTGACAGCAGCTTGTTCAGGCGACGCTGTTGACGGCACTGCGGAAGAACCAAAGAAAGAAGTGAACAGTGGTTGGACGGGCAAATAGAGGTAGTCGAAAAGCCGTTGGTAATAGGTTTTCGGGAAGCGAAACACGAAATCGTTAAATCCCACAGTACCAGAGCTAGTGATACGACGATGGCATTTAAACCGAATACTCGACTGCTAGCAAGGAGACGCCTTTGAAGCAGTCATGGACCGATTTCTTCTGCCGGAATATCTTCCGGCTGAGATCCAAGACAAAAGTGAGGAACGCCCCAGCATCGAGAGTGGATCGGATGCAAACGTTCATTACTTTTGGAATCACGAATTATATGGACGACCAGATTGAATCTCTCGAAATATATGCTCGTTATCATTATCTCGTTTAGCAACTACGATGACCCAGATATTATTGCGACCCAGATATTATTGCGACCCAGATATTATTGGAGGTGGCGTTAACTTGGATATTGACCGATCAACGCCGCTACAAGAATTTTGTCGGATTTCGCATAGGAAAGGTCTGAGTCTGTAGAAAATTGCGGACTGGCGGTGAGTTACGACCAGACTGAATGTGCCGGCCAGGCTGTCAAAGTGTACCAAGGAACCCTATATTCACCTGCCCATAGGTGACCGTAAAGTGTCTTCCACCGCGAGCAGAAACTTATGGTCATCTTCTAATGCATGGCGTGAAGGTATCAGCAGTTCTGGAAGATACGAGCTGTTCTTAAAGTGGGTGGTGTTTGTTCGACCGGTGGCGTGTGTGATTTGTTTCAAGTCGAACTGAAAGAACTACCGATCGAAACACTACGCTTTCGGTAGTTACGGTTCGATCATATGTGCACCTGGTGCGCTACATGGGCCGAATCCATCAACCACTAACCTAAATGCATCAAACTTTTTCACGCGTGCCTCTTTAGGCGATCTTTTTTTTTTTTTTAGAGAAGCAACATTATTTTTAAACTAGCTTGATTAGGAACCTCAATACGCAGGGCAAAAGAACGTTTTGTGTATTTTGTCTAAGTTAACATGTTTACAATCAGTCTCAAAATATAAGGTGCGCCATAAGGTGCATCTTTGTCTCCACAAAGAAACCATACCAAAGTCTGAACGTTTACTAGACGTTCTGTTTAGCTACCAAAAGTGTCAATAGAAGGTATAGTTTAAAATGGTCTATAGCATGCTATGCAGCGGTACTTTTACGACATTATTCGAACTTGAAAGTTCACATAACAAAAATAAATAGCATTCTAAGCAGCTTCTAAGGGAATTTTTGAAAAAGTTCCAAATGTCGTAGTATGTTCTTGAAAATCAGCTATTAAGCAGCTCTTAAGCATCTCGAAGGCAAAAATACACCATTGACGCAAACAGATGTTTCAAAACAATAAGAAAAAAAGTCAATTGCTATTCTTTTTTTTTGTATATAATTAAAGTGTTCGTGTACTGCGTGAATTCAGGTATTATTTTTGAACATTATTTTAATTTTCTTCCGTAATTTTTGTTGGCTATAAGAACGATATATAATATCATATTTATGTTATCTCAACCGAATGGCAACAAGTGTGCTTCTAGGGATAACGGTACATTGTTTTTAGTATCATATTTTAAGTAATCAATATTGAGATTGGAACTTCGTTTCACTTTTACTGCTGTTATTTTCACTAAGTGGGAACAGTGTATATCGGTGAGAATAAGTAAAATCGAACTCCGATGAAAATTCGTTTGCTTTACCTGCTGACATCGAATATCGAGTTCCAATTTACAATGTGGTCCCAGGAATACTTTGGTTTATGATTGTAGTTTTGGAGCAAGTGAAGTGGCTGATCGAATGATTTATGTTAACGTACTAAAAATACTATTTTATATTAGGAAAATGCGCATACTATTCATACGATTTTGCATGGAATTTCTTGGAAACCATAAAGATGCTGGAAAATTCACAATGAACTTGTACGTTATACTTGAGGGGGCCTCCTAAGAGATGACTATGGAACTCTTATGCAGCTTGATTGCCGCTTAACAGTGTTCAACAAAGCTTTTTTGGAACTTCAAGTTGTTGAGATTACGATTGGAAACTCTTCGAAGCCTGAAGTTCGTCTTTCACTTGTTTTAGATATTTACGTAGCAAGAAAGATCTGCGGAAACTTTGTTAAAACTATTTTCCATGAAGCTCGAAAGCGAGTTTCATCGAGGAATGCGAACTTCTGCTAAGGATATGAACTCTCGATCGAGTAACATCCGTGTAAAATTACCCTCGTTTAGTTGCAAGCCAGAGCAAGCGTATATAACGTAATTGTTTGCAATATGCAATACAGCATACAACATTGTTTGCAATTTGCCATACAACAGACCTAATTTCAGCGATATTTGGCATAAATTTATGCCAAATCTAGCATTCCCTTCATGTGCATTAGATAACGCAGAAAATTAAGTTTTTTTTTTTTCAAACTGTGATTGTACATTTCTTCAAAGGGCCTATTGAGTTTGAATAGTTTTGAGCTTCCGTCTGAACTTCATGTGGTCTTCCTCTGAACATGCTTGTAGGATTCCTTCAGACTGTCTCATGAATTTTCTCCCGCATTGAGCAATTGAGTTACATTTTTCGAAAAAGTTACCCTTGGCTTCTTTCAGATGTTCTGGATGGATTTTCTCAGTCATCTTCTAACCTAATTCAGACAATCTTGGAACTTAATTTTAGTGACTTCCGAATGATTTTTCTGTGACTGACCGTTAACAAGCTTTTTGTAAGGATTTATTAGGAGAGTTGTCTGTAATCTTGCAATCTTTACATTCTAACTTTAAATTCTAACAGGTCCTTTTGTTTACTTTCTTTAAAACTTCTGGTAATTTTTAGAGCTCAGGGTAAGTAGATTTTTCCTGAAACTTTGACGTTCTCGTAAAATCTTAATACAACCTTAATTTTCTTATGGTTTCAATACAGATTTTTTTTTTGTTAAACATTTCTTTATTGGGGTCATTGGGGGAGGTAGCTCACCAAATCATCCGGTCCACCTCTTGGCATCTTGCTATGAGGTACCAGGTGGATCTCCACCGATTGCCTGTCGATCTGCCAAATTTGGAAGACGTCTGCATTGAGTTTTCTCAAATAATAATAATCCGTCCGCTACATCACAAAACATTGCGAATGACTGAGCGGATTGGAGATAATGAAGTCATTGGGTATAGGACCAAGTCTCCCCCGGGTGGTGCTGAATCGATGAGCTTGGACATCAATAGAAGTAAAGTAGCCAGAAGGCACGAAATGCATCTACGGGCTCTTATTTTTACCAGGTCCCTCAATAGTAGTTCTGGATAGATATGCGTGGATTGTATTATTAGACTATTATATAACATACAACTAAATGTATTGTTTTGTAAATTTTAAATTTCAATTTCATTTTCAGGGAGCGAGATAAGGCGCTATAACCTTGGCAAATTATTGCCAGACTTTTGGTTCAAATATCAAAAGTCCACCCAAAGGCAAAAGGAGCATAAACTAATCTTTCTAGCATCTATGCTTCCAACGATAAATACAAATTATCACATTACTCAACTCTATATGGAAGCGTTTCGTACGGGAGGTCCACGTTTTCTTCCTTCCCTTGATTCGAAGTAGTAGAGCGATTTCAGACACTCTTTCTGGTATTGCTCTATTTCTTGGAATCCTCTCGGCGACACATGCTACGCAGTTGACCTGGCCGGAGATAAGAAAAATGATACTTACAAGAAGTGGATGCGTTAGTGTGAGATTAGATTAGATTAGAACATTTCTTTATTGGGGCCATTCGTATGAAATTGTTGAAGATCTCCCTGTGCGCATGTTCCACATTGTTTTTTTCTGTTAACTGACTCCAAAAACTTCCACAAAAAATTCTTGTGATGATTTTCTTATGTCTTAGACATCCTGTGAATATCTTCTGTATTAAGTTTTTGTTGATATTCCAAAATGCTACCTCATGTTCAGAAAGCCTTAAAACAGCGTTTTCGGATGAGCTTGAGCTGATCGAATCCCCTATTGAGGACTGCTGAAGTGTCAAAGCAGCCATTAAGAACGCAGCAGAAGATGCCATTGGATTTGAGGATAGAAATCGTCGGAACGACTGGTTCGATGAGGAGTGTCAGATGGTTGTAGACGAGAAGATTGCAGCGCAGGCGAAGATGCTGCAGCAAGCAATCCGTCCAAATGTAGAGCGATACAAACGAAGGCATGGACAACAAAGTCATCTTTTCCGGGATAAGAAGCGCCGCCTGGGGGAGTTAGAGTGCGAAGAAGTTGGAATGTGTGCTCTTTTAGATCAGTATCCGCCGTCTATCACGGCTAACAAGCAGATTTGTGGACAGGCGATCGACAGAAGACCAAATCTTTACGTTGCGGCAGATCCTCCAAAAGTGTCTCGATTATCAAGTATATCCTACGCACCACCACTCATCGATTTCAAGGCCGCATACGATACAATTGATCGTGAAGAGCTATGGAAGATTATAGACAGTTTTCCCGGGAAACTGACTAGACTGTTCAAGGCAACGATCAACGATGGTGTACAGTGTTTTGTGAAGATATCGGGTGCGTTGTTGGACTCGTTTGAAACACGCAAAGGACTTCGGCAAGGCGATAGTTTTCCTGGCTCTTGATCAACTTTGCGCTAGATTGTGTTATGAAACGAGCGGGCTTTAACATCCGGACACGATTTTCAGTAAATCCAGTCAATTCATTTGCTTTGCTGACGAAGTGAATATTGTCGGAAAAACGATCCAGGCACTTACTGAGCAGTATACCAGGCTGATACGTGAATAAGTAAAGGTTGGATTAAGGGTGACTACGTCGAAGACTAAGTCTCTGCTAACAGGAAGCACCGAGCGCGATAGACCTCGCACAGGCAGAAATATGATTATCGACGAGGATGAGTTCGAGGTGGTAGTTCAGTTTGTGTATCATTGGTGACTTCGGATAACAACTGAAGCTGAGAAATTCAGAGACGCATAATAGCCGGAAATTGTGCTAACTATAGACTCCACAAGACCCTAAGGTCTAGTAAACTTCACCCCCGTACTAAGTGTATCAAGTACAGGACGCTGATAAGACCGGTGGTTCTCAACGGGCACAAAACGTGGGAAATGTCCGAGGAGGAACTGCAAGTTTTCGAACGAAGTGTGCTTAAGAACATCTTTGGTGGGGTAAAGTTTACATTAAAAAAAATGGACTTTATTCGGATGGTGATAAAAATAAAGCTAAGACAGATAATTGCTTTTGATAAATTTATCATGGAAGGTAATTATTTAAGCTTACTTGCAAAAAAATTCTACGCCCTTGCGAGCGGCCTTCTGGCAGTTAAACAGAACATTCGCTATGGCGGACAAAAACATGCGTGTAGGCATGTTTTTGAGTTCTTTCTTCGTTTTATTTATCAATTCCTCCTCAGTTTTCGCGACAAAATTGTTGGAGTACATTTTACGCTTCAGGTTGGCCCAGAAATTATCGATGGGACGCAGCTGGGGGACGTTGGGCGGGTTCGCCGACTTGGGTACCACATCGATATTCAGCCGCTCCATCTCGTCCAACGATCGCTTCGTGTAGTGGGCCGACGCCAGATCCGGCCAGAACATCGCGACCTCGCCCTTACGGTATTTCTTGATGAACGACGCAACTTCCGGCAGGCATTTCGTATTATAAATTTCCCCGTTCACGGCCAGTCCGGAGCGCAAGAAGAGCGGCTTTGACATCCCCTTGCCTGCAGCTCCGAAACCAGTGGACGCGACTTCCGCTTCCTGACATGTATGTTCATGTTCACCAGGTACTTTTTCACTGTTTCGCCTGTTGAACCGACCGGCCAAGCGCACGCAGCTATGAAGCCACTTTTCCCTCGGTCTTCCTCTTCAGCATCCTTTGGAGCTTCTTGTCGCTCAGGGTCGTCGGCCGTCCGGAACCAGGCTTTCTTTCGATGCTCACTTGACGCCACTGGTGCTTGGATAGAAAGAAGATGAAAGGTTGCAGAAATACATAGCTTAATTCTTGAATTTCATGGGGGTTTTGTTTTCCTCTTTGTTCCAGCAAATCAGTCTCCCGAGGTTCTATATAACATAGGCTCATCAGTTGAGAAAAATTCACCTATTTCAGTCGAATTCACATCTCATGGCTTTGGAGAGATCTTAGAAATTTTATTTCCTAGATTTATAAAATAATAAGGCGAATGTGAGGAATTGATTGTATGTGATGAATTATTTATCAACTAATTCATGCCATATCAAACTTGATTTTCAAGCGTATAAACACATATAAACTACAAATCAAGTACACTCGTCATTGTGCACCTGACGCACAATTTTCTCATCGAACAAATGTTTACCCTTGTCTGGCAGTCATCGATAGTCCTCATCGGCTCGGGCTGATTTATTCGTGATTTTTACGAAACAATGTTAGCACAATGGTACATCGGTTCTTCATTTCTTCGGTTGTAAAAAAAAGAAA
The DNA here is from genome assembly GCA_024533555.2 of Aedes koreicus. Classification (NCBI taxonomy): domain Eukaryota; kingdom Metazoa; phylum Arthropoda; class Insecta; order Diptera; family Culicidae; genus Aedes; species Aedes koreicus. The sequence goes on along the minus strand of JAHHFK020002205.1, from coordinate 2,497 downwards.
GAAACAACACAACCGAGCTTCGTGAGGTTTCAATTACCACATTCGACGAGGGTGGTACAAGTTATTGGAACAACCGACTCCCGGTGTACTTGTGTAGTAAAGCTGAGACTCGAAGATGTCGAGAGAATGTTCGAAACATGCTTCATCAGTTACTGCAACTATCCACGGCAGAGCCCGCTGCCGTCATTCGGTCGTTCATACCCTGATGAGATAATTGCGGTAATGATTTAATAATCGCACATTCATTGCGCACTTTTTTTTTCTCTTGCATGGCTACCAAAGGGAGATCTGCTAATTGTGAGTAATTTTTATCCGTGAAGAGAGTCGCTTTTTTTCGCATGCATATGCACCTCCACGAATCGAATGAGGCAATTTGTTTCGTTCTGACTAGCTACAGCATATGACGGGAGGTGATTTACCGGAGCTAACCAGCCGCGATCACGCGAACCACTTGTTGGGAAATTCCCATCAAACTGCGATCATCCCTCGTCGTCAGCAGTTGTTTCGAAAAGAATGCATCGAAACACATGGAACGAGAATGCCCTACTTTAGAATTCCGTTAGTCCGAACTTAGTCATTCAGAAGTCGCCCCGGCTCGACGGTGACTAGTGTGTGATTTTTTTCGACAAGGTCTAATTTAAATTTTAAATCCCGACGTAATAAAGCCACCGAATGACTGCGATGGGCAAGCTTGATGAGGTTGAACACATCGAACTGAGGAAGGCTCGGGTGCGACACGATGTCGACAGCAAAGGTGTGAATCTTTTCTAACGAGACTAATTTGTTACCCATCTCGTCACTTGCCACATAATCACATTAGCATAAACGGCATATACCATAAGTTTTCCGCCAGCATTTCATCAGCCGAATGCGGAGGAATCACCATGAAGGGTGTGATGAAGACATAAGTTGTCATGATTTTGATGTTGAAAAATACGATTGGACTTCGATTTGACTGTCAAAATGCGATTGTTTTTCATCGGTTGGTCAAATTTGCGTGACCTTTGGCTAACGAACCACCGTTAATCGGGCCACAGAAATATACTGACCAATAAATTCGCACCAATAATGAACTCAATTGCCCAATTAAGTGACAAACAGTTCAATGTCATAAATGGAGAGAATTTTCGCTAAATATTCCGCTACAAAGAAATCATGCAAAGCTGATTAACCAGAATGATCAGCGCCTTTCGCGGAGCCTCCGAAATATGCTGCAAACCAAAAGAAGCAAAAAAGCGGTAGCAAGGCGTGCAATATGCGATTAAACGAATAAAAGGTAAAATGTTGCACCGCGAGAGTAAGTCAGTAGCGCAGAGGCTTTTTTTTAAATTAATAGTAGGTAACCTATACACAAGCATGACTTGGACGTTCAGCTCGGCAAACCGATCATTTGCCCAGTTAACAATTACAGATTTCATCATTTAGTCGAAATTATGGCATAGCATTGTGCAGCTGGAGGTCAGTGAGCCCTTTAATTTCGGAACGGCGGTGGTGGTCGGAGGAGAGAGACGATCGCGTGTGCCATACCGGTCCGGTGGAATCGTTTTGGGAAGTTGATAATTTCATAGCACGCCAGCAGCCTTCTCGGTTGAATTAGTAATCAGCTGATTGTAATTTCGGTGACCTTCAATCTGAAAGCCTAACCTACATTTAGACTGATGATGCAGGGTGTTTAATATTTGTAAGAGTAATAACAGCCATTTTCCGCTCTGTCGGCAGACAAGATCTGGCCGGCAATCGAAGTTGATTATCTCAGAACAAAGAATTCCGTTCAGTATCGGATTCCGTGGTTACGCGCTAATAAAATAGCACCATTTACGCTAATGACCAGCTCGTTAGCATATCATACCACCACGTTGCACTCCGCGAATATGGATGGACCTATTCCTGGAATCTCACATTCATCTTAAACGCAAACGCGGGGTACAAGAACATTAACCTTTACTGCTCCAGAGAAGTGCCGAGTCCAAGTCCCGTTGCGATCACGTAAATGTTTACTTTCTCATGCTCCGATGCCGGTTGATTGCCACGAGAACTATGTGGAAGTACACTGCATACAACCGAGTACATGTCGGTCGGCTACCGAAGATGCCGATCGGACCCGGACCAGCTGGTGTAGTATCATTAGCCTCATCATCGTAGCCACACGCACGCAGGATATGATTTGTAGTGCAGTGCTCTCTTTTGCGATATAGTGTAGCTATTACTGAGGAAGAACAAATTGCAGATGCACTAGCTACCGGAATTGGATAATGATTCAACCGGTCACGGTTGGAGTTTCGTTTTTAATAGCAAAGGTATGACTAATTCTAGGTGGGGAACGAAACTCGAAGCTAGGTTAGAACATTATGGGGAGAGCCGAATTGTGAGTTTGTATTAATCCGATTCTATAGATTTTCGTATAGGTTTCACAAAATTTAGATTTCATAACTAAAGAAATGTTAGTTTTTACTGCAGGATACCAGATTATAGAGAAATTGGTGGGTGTTGGCCAAAT
>JAHHFK020002204.1:0-199777 GCA_024533555.2 Aedes koreicus | reverse complement strand
AACCAATCACGGTCATCTGGTGCGGTGAGAAGAAGCGGTGGAGCAGAAGAAGGCGCAACTGGAGGGGCAGTCGATGAGACGATTCCAGTCGGCAACTCGAATCAACAAACGCCACCATCGGTAACAAATCCACCAATGATGACATCATTCTCTGCGGGACGAGGACGAGGATTGCTTTTGTCAAGCTCCTTCGCAGCACGTGATGTTGAAGACAGGAGGCAATACGGCAAGAGTTGAACGGCAGGAAGGGCAGATTCCACGCGAAGGACATCAAGGCAGATTAAAGCAACACTTTCAAGCTATGTACACAGGCGGTGCTTGTCAACCACGAAGCAGCAGCCATCAAAAACACCATTTGTTGGGAGTATTGACGACGAGCGAGGGGGAGAAGCTGCAATAAGTATGCTCCACCCAAGCAACACCGACTGAAGTCGACAAACAGGATTTCCGTTCATCCGAGCGGTGTTCCAACTGTTCCAGCTATGTCCACAGGCAATGCCTGTCAACGAAGAGTGAAAGCCTCGAAAAAACCGTACGCTACAACGGGTTTAGAGACAACTTCCGTCAGGTGTGATGAACAACAACTATAAGATACCACCTCTCCACCTTGACTAGTGCAGCCTCGATAGATGTCAGCGCAACCGCGCGTGCCGTTAGTCAGGGCGAGAGAAACTGACCAGGTTATGCTTAGCGCGGACATGCCGTTGCCAGACGTGACAAACTATGCACAGGTACCACAAATCTCACCACAAGCACATAACAGGTGCCGTCAAGCCAACCACTGATAGAGGCAAATCTAGCCCATCATCCAAAACACGACCACACACTACACGAGCAATGAGTGGCCCCAACTACGATTTCACGAAACACGATCTCGGTATTCCCCTCTGGTGTTTCCAGTTAACTCGAATGCGTGGCCAAGGGTTGAAGGTCTGAGGGTTGTTATGAAAACTCCATCCCAAAGGAACGCGATTCAGGGCGCGGCAAATCCCTATTTTCGGACTCATAACAATTAGATGGCGGAAATGCTACTTTTCTCAGTACTCCGCACAAACCAAAACAAACTAAGTTTATCCTTGTAAATATTATGTAAATTTTGTTTCTGAATGATTCGTGTGGATTAAGCCCATTTTAGTAAATACAATAGGCTAAGAATCCGTTTTGTATGTTTTGCCGTAATACAATTCGAAAAAGCTAGACAAGGACTTTGGGCAGAGCCGTTTAGCGAGATCGAAGGTTTTGCCAGGTGCAGCTGGCGTAGTTCTAAGTTTAAGGCATAAAATTTTTGCTATGATATTTGACAACCAGCCGAGGCTGCAATATAATTATGTTTTGCACTGCAACCCCCCTGGGGGTTTTTCAAAATTTTTTTGACCCCAAATCCCCCCCCCCCACCCCCAAAGGATTTTTTTTTGAATTTTTTGTAATCCGTTTGATCACCGTTCCCCAAAAAATCTTCCGCTACGGTAAAGTTGTGTTATGTTATAGTTTGTTTGGATAGTTTGTAGCTTTGCAGTACCAAATTTTGTACAACTATAGCACGTAAGCAGGAAAATACGACATCCCCAACGTCGCCAACGGGCGATTCAAAACACCTCCTTTCAACCGGCACAATGAATGCCTGCTCGAAAAAAAAAGCCTCTCGGAAAGCGACGATGCAAAAGCGTTAGAGCAAAATCGCTGCGCAGCAGCGCGTGAAAATTTAAAGCACACATACCCATACAATCACCTCTGGTTCGAAAGCGACGAAAAGCAGATTCACTCCACGTAAAACCGCCATTGTGGCAACAACCGCCGTTAAGGGTTCTGCGAGTGAAGGAAAACCTGTTCGCGTGTTGGAAGCAGCAAACCGAAGCCGGAATTTGACTAAAAGAAGGTAAGAAAACATGCAGCATCAGTCAGACGTCGTATCTCATGCCGCTAATCCCAAATTCGGCAGGCATCCGAGACAGAAAACTCCGAGTATCCCGGAGGAACGGAAGAAAACCGATCTCGTGGGGCGAGAAAACCACCCGCACCAAGAAGGAACACCAGCACCAGGAGCAGCAAACGGCCCCACAACGGGTTAGTACCATTTCACCATACTTTGCTTCGCAATTGGTGACGGTGGGTGCCCTTCAGGGCCGTTTTTTCCTATTTTTCTTTTGAGTGCTTCCACGTGGTGAGAAATGAACGACGGGCGGCATTGGATCGGTTCGTTCGGGGATCGCGGCCAGCGAGACGGAAGCGATGGAAGCCACATCGATCGGAGGCAGCGGGAACCGCCGGCGAATATCTCGACGGCAACGATGGCGGCGTGCTGCAATTAACAGAGACCGGAGTGAGTACGTTAGGAGGCGAGGAATTTCACCGCCGGAGAGAAAGAACAAGATGAAGGGTAAATAAGAAAGATGTTAGAGAAGAATGTGAAGAGAGAAGAAAGAGGTGAAGAGTAAAGGAAAGAGTTAAGAAGAAGCTGGCCATAGAGGGAGAGCGTGAAGAAAGGAAAGGAGTTAGGAAAGTGGGAAGTGTATAGGGGATGTGGGAGCAAATAAAACCACATTTGGATAAATGAGAGATTTGTGTTGGTGCGTTATTACTTTAGTGTCTGCTTTGAGATTCCTCTGTAGTGATCGCTCTACCAGCCATCCGGAACTGCAACAATTGTTTTGCTTGAATTCAAAAAATTATCGCTGGTCTTTCGCTAAATTTTCACCAACGTGAATAATCGATGTTTACCGACAACGATTGAACACATATCTGATGCTTTCCGGTGGATTCCATGTTAGTTTTACAGACATCATATCCGAGCAAAAATCAAAATCCTTGTTATGATTCACTGCTTCGGTTTCGCGTTTATTAAATTCGTTTGTATGGAAACGCCAATTGTTAGCACTATTCTTATCCTCGTCGCTTTTGGTTTCTTTTGGTCCGCCTGTTGTTTATTGGCCGCCATTTGGCCATTTGCCTGAAGTTGATAGGAAACATTTTCATTGTTGACAATGAAAACATAAACGGCTCAATGAATTTAATGGACTGATCAGTGCCACTGATATATATATAGATAGATTGTGATAGAGCATATGGCAGCTATTTTAGGACTCCATCGCGAGTCACCTAAAATTAGCTGTAAAAAATCTTATGTTCGCGGAAGCTCTAATGAAGTAGATTAGGTCTTTTTTTAATGTTTCATTTAAACAATTTGTTATTTATTCATCTAATTCTTTTTTATTATGTATTATACCAATTTTTCATCTCCAGAACATGAGCGCATCTAAAGTACGAGGGAAAAAGTGGATCGTCGAGGAGGATGAGGCTCTATGCCTCTCCTGGTTACACGCGTCACAGGATGGAGCAACTGGAACGAACCAAAAGTTGGACACGATGTACAATCGGATTTACGATATGTTTGTGGAAATCTGCAGCAATAACGATTCCATGTGTAACCCTGAGCTCCGAGTGCCAAGCGGTTTTAAAGCCAGGTGGTTGGCAATCAGGAAGGCTTGGAGCAAGTTTGCTAGCTGCCTGGCACAAATTTCTGCTCGTCAGCAAAGTGGTGCTTCACCAGCAGATGTTCTAAAACAGGCCTTGGCGCTGTACAACGTAACAATGAAATCCCCGTTCGCTTTATTGCATGCCTACAAGATTTTCGAGAATGCTCCAAAATGGAAGCAATATCATGATGCAAAGGTAATAAATAGTTATTTATAGAGAAAACCAAAATGAAAACAATCACGCATGCGACCATTGACCAATACACGTTCCTTTCCCTTGCACTCGCAAATACTCCATCGTACAGGGATTTACCAGCCAATTCAAATATTTGGTAGTTGTCAAGCGCGCCAACTTAATGAACTTATTGGATAGTGTGTGTGTGTGTGTGTGTGTGTGTGTGTGTGTGTGTGTGTGTGTGTGTGTGTGTGTGTGTGTGTGAGAGAGAGAGAGAGAGAGAGAGAGAGAGAGAGAGAGAGAGAGAGAGAGAGAGTAGAAAGAAAGAAAATAAAGTGAAGGAGAGATGGGTGTGTGGTTTTACTCCTCTTCTCCCTTTATGTTCCACAGATGCTCAATAGATCATTGCACGATAGCGTCATCAATGCAGTTTTGACAGTTCAGGGAGCTTGTTTACGCGGACTTAGAATATTTCCGGTAACACCGGTTTGAGATTTTGTGCTCTGAATTAATAACGATTGAAGTAAAACAGCCGGAAAACAGACACCGGTGCTTATTTTGACATCATTTCCTGAATCTAATCGCATCGAATCCGGAAAAAGCAAATGAAAAATTCCGTTTGAGCGGTTCGAATTCTAACACCTTGTAAACAAGCTCCCTGAACTGCCAAAAAAGTGAGGTTAGTTGGTAATGAGCAGCTGTCTCGTGTACTTGCTCGTACCGTTCAACAAAAGCCGCGAAGTCGGTACATTTTGGGCCCATTGGCACTGCTACATAGTCTTTTTCAACGTCGGCTGGACCATCTCTCTCATCTTCTACAATCATGTTGTGCAGTATAATGCACGAACGCATGATAGTGGCCAGATCACCTTTTTCCCAGAGTCTAGCTGGATTTTTCAGAATGGTAAAACGTGCCATTAAAACACCAAAAGCACGTTCGACATCTTTCCGGGCCTCTTCTTGTTGAATTGCAAAATGCTGCGGAGAACGTAAAAACAATCTAATTATACTTATTTAAGTGATATTGGGTTTTTTTTAGAATTATTGATATTTAGAAAATCAGCTCTATTCCCGTTTTTGTACGAATCGCAATTTTACATTAACGTTTCCGTAAGAATTCTATCTTCTTGTTGAGACTCAAATCGTATTGAAGAATTTCCGAAAAAATCAAATCAGTTTTCTTCGACACATCATTTAAGATCGCAAAATGTTCGCGTTGGTTTGTGGAAACAGGAATAAACGGACGAGATCTTTTTGCCTTCTAAAATGATGCGTCGGAGCAAACTGCTTTTGAATTTTTAGGAAATGCCTCAATGCGATTTGAGCCTTAAGGTTTTGTACGAAAATGAGAATGCAAAAATTTGATTTGTACGAACGTATCCGAGTTTTACGCAAACGGAAATAGAGGTAAGATACACCGGGGCAAGTCGAAATGGTGGGGCATGTTGAAATGGGTATGCTATCTGTAAGCAGAACTGAGTTATCAATGAATATGTGTTCAAATTTGTATTTTGCGATGGTGTACAGTGCTTACCTACCAATTTCTATTTGCCCCACCGTTTCAACTTTCCTCGGTGTAGCTTAAATATTAATATTGAAAAAAATTCGAATAATAATGCAAGAAAAAGCATTTAGGTACCTTCCGTGTTTGTCCAACCGGCGAAGGAATCGTTTGAACAAGTGTTGCAAGGGGAGGATAAATCCCGTCCGCTACCCCATAGTGAAGGTTCGCCCATTAATTTCAAACTCTACTACAGGAGTTTTGCCACTGTAGAGGTCTGAAAATAACGGTGAACGCTCCAACACATTGATGTCCTTTGAGGACCCTGGCATGCCAAAGAAGGCGTGCCATATCCATAGGTCATACGACGCCACTGCTTCCAATACTATGGTGGGCTTTTTTTTCCTTTCCCTTGTACTGGCCAGCATAAGCAGTGGGACAGTTTTTCCATTGCCAGTGGCAGCAGTCCAACGAACCCAACATCCCTGGGAATCCTCGTCTCTTGCCTTCATCCAACAGCCGTTTTACGTCGTCGTGGTTTGGGGATCGCAAGTAGTGTGCTGCAAACACCTTACCAATGGTGTGACAGAACTCCAACATGCAGATTCGCGCCGTTGACTCTGACATTCGATCGTATTCGTCGATCGCGTCTGCGGGGGACCCGTAGGCTAACTGACCAATCGCCGCAGTGCACTTTTGCAATGTCGTTAGCCCTAGCTTACCGGTAGCATCAGCTCGTTGCACGAAGTAGGCATTTGCAGCCTGTACGTCCCTCACGATGCGCAGGAACAAGTTTCGACTCATCCGGAAACGTCTGCGAAATTGGTCCTCACGGTAGGTAGAATTATCCGAAAAATAATCGTCTACCAGACGTTGCGCTCCTTCTTGCGCTAACCTGTTTATATTAGATCGTCTTGTGCTCCTTCCCTCGTTTTCACGAATGCTTTCCGTTCCAGGTAGCATTGCGTGAGTCTGGACCAGCATCTGGCTAACCATTTCAAGTTCATCGTCACTGGAATCCGAGAATAACACAGAAAACTTCTCCATTTCTTCTTTTCGACTTTCACTTGAAGGCGACAATGTTGATGACGTTCAAGAACCAATGTTGTCGAAATTTTTACTTCTACCTTTCTACCGGTACGGAATAGGGTAACTTAATTGATCACAGCTATAGCAACGACCGATGTGGAGAAGGGTGAGTAAACTAAAATGAGAGCGCTGCAGCGCTTCTGAAATAGCAGCGCTACTGTTGCCCACCGTTAATGATGCTCTTAGGTACATCACATTGAAAATGGTACCACATTCAAGAATAATAAACATTGTTCCATGTATTAACCAATTAACACCTTGATTGGATTTCAGGAATAGAAAAAAAAAACTATTTTAGTATATCGGCCTGGACGTAGGCATTATAAGAATTTCAATCGCCGAATAACAAGATATTGCCCTTTGCGCCGAACTTTTTACTGTAATTTCATTGCCACTTTGGTTGTTTGTTAAATCATATCATTGTCTACGACGTACACTTCTTTATGATCCACAGAATAGTATGCCGAAAATGCGAACCAGATTAAACAAACCACCGAAGTAGCGCGAAGGATGGCGCTGGAATACAGTACAGTTTTCGGCGCAAAGGGCAATATAGTTTTCAATATGTTTTGATTATTTAAAACAAATTTGCTTCTGAAATTGGGAAAATATTATGCTTAGACACACTGCTAAGCATAATATTTTCCTCATTTTAGAAAAAAAAAAGGTTTACTGCTTCTAAACCTAATCCAAAACCGTTTCTCGGTGTTTGTCAAGGATTTAGGCCATTTTGAGTCGAGGAGAACTTATTCTGATTGGATTTTATTTATTTTTTTATTTATTAATGGTCCTTACAATTCTTTCGCCGTTTTGCCGACGTAAGTTCACATAAAAAAAGTCCTAGGAATATTAAAACGTATAAGATATGGAAAGTACAATTGATATCGATAAAACTGGACAGGTGCCAAGAAGAAAAAAGTTTAGTTCTGGCAGAACAAAATAGCCAATCGAAGGTGAATCAATTGTTGCCGTGAGGAACTGAGTATGAAATCGATTGCAGACTATGCTGGCTACTGCCACAGTTGTTCCGACATCATCATTTTCTTCTCAACAGAAATTGGTAGGGCATATTGCACCGAATTCACGTTCATCCTTGGTTCCGGAAGTCATAACTGATCCTTTTTTATTAGCACGGCTTGTTCTTATGCCTACGCAAATAATCGCTGCAAATAATGGAATTTCTCTCTAGCTTTCTACAGTAAGGATGTAATTTCCATGTTGGTTTCATTTGGTATGCCGATGGCCTCAGTGTGAATTAGCTGCAAATCAAGTAAAGAACGTCTTCATCGGAGTGTTTATAGTCACCTCACCTCACGGCGCGTAATGAAGGAGAATCACTCGCTGCAGTCGCAAGCACTGGAAACGAAACTAATAAATCAACCGATCGTTCCACATTTAAGAGTTGTATAGTAATTAATGGACCGTGGTCGTATTCCGGGCTTTACAGGATTCAAACCGTTGCATCTTCGGATGCAATGGAGCATCAGGAGCTTGCAACAAGTCGTTATAGATGAACCACAAAACAACGAATAATGGTATCTTTATTATTTGTGTTCCGGTGATCAAACATGAACTTATAAAACACAATAAACAAGTAGAGTTCAACCGGGTTGCCATTTCCTTTTTTGTAAATAGATCAACGTAAATGAATCAGCGGTGTAAGGGCATCTTCAACGGCGATCCAAATCGTGGATTGGATTTATTTTTTTAGACCAAACGCAGAAACATCGCTGCACCGGTGTTGTAGATTTTGTTTTATACTGGATCTATTTTGCATCATTTCAAAACTGGTATATGTTTTGATCTATTCTTGCAGCAATTTGGAACAAGAAAAATACCGTTCCAAAACACTACACGCTACATGATAATACCAATTATTGAGTAAAACTTCAGCTTTTACTAATAATAACTCAATTTTATTGAGTATATTCTGAGGTATATTTGTGAACCGAAAAGTAACCGTGTTTGCTGCGTGTGATACTGGTTGCTAGCTGGCTGATAATTACCTCAAGTTGCTCCCGGTGCTAGTGAATTGCCTTTTCGTTTCATTCCTAAATAACGAATGCTTGTCTTAGTTTGTTTTTACAGCCACTGCATTTTCCGGAAAATGTTGACTAGATCGAAATGCGGAGGTTCTGAGATTCCGAATAGTATTTTGATTGATCAGAAATGAAAAGAAATGAAGTCTTTTAAGTAAACAATCGGTTTATTGATAGATTGGTCCTGATAAGCACTTGCAAATAGCTCATACAGAAATTTTTTGAAGAAGCCTCTAGTTGACTCTAGTTATCGCATAATGTCCACGAACACCTCCCTTGGCATGCGGCAACGCAGAAAGTGCTTCTCGTTGTAGGTTTGCATGTCGCTAAAGCAGTCCGGGAACAGCTTCTGATGACCGTAACGGAAATCACGGTCGACGTTGAGGCGTCATCGAGGACGTGACCCTCTCCGTTTCGACTCTTGTTTATCCGCTTCCAAACTACAAATCAGCATTATCTAATATCGTTTTAATGAAATGCATGCATTCACACACTCACCTTCAGCTAAACGAAAGAACAAGTATTCCTTGTCGTCAGTTAACGACACACTACTGGCGTTAAAAATTATTTGGTCAAACCAATCAATGGCAATATGTTTGTGAAAAATCTGCTATCTCCGAAAAAAAAACTCCTGATCCCTGATGTTGAATGATCGGCAGAATGACAGGTGTTGGCGGGTTTAACAACAAGAAATACAACACCGGTGCGGGGAACGCAAAGTTGGTCTGTTTTAGCTAGTTCTATTCAAGTTTCACTGATTCAACTCAGGTATAAAGTTAACTCTAAAATAGACCGCCGCTGAAGATGCCCTAATTTTTTTTTTTTTTTAAAAAAAAAAAAAAAAAAAAATATTTAAAAAAAAAAAATTTAAAAAAAAAAAACAACCCAGAAGGGGGGGTGCCCCAAAACCAAAAAAAATTTTGTAAAAAAAAAAAAGGTAAAAAAAAAAAAACCCCATTTTAAATACGATCTTATAGAAAATTAGTCCAGGATAATTTTGGATATTTTATTATGGAAAACGAATTTTTGGGTAGAAATCATAATATGGACAAAATTTCATTCAGATCGGAGAGAGTAGGGTCCAACCGGTTTACTATTCTAGCTGGAAGTGCTCTTTATTTGTTTTTTGTGTACGATTTTGATTGGACATCTATAATCAAACGATACTATCGGACGTTGAGCGAGGGCACACCAAGGATAAAATTAGCCACTGCTGAAGGATTAATTTGCCTTTGAGAAAATTTGGTTACGGAAATCTAGCAAAAATCCAGACGAGGGGCATCAGTTTCGAGACGAGCTGCATCTGCCAGGCACAGAAGTCAAAACTGAAGGAGAGACTGGATGGCTCGGGCGTTGAAGTACATCCATTGCGGATACCGGGGATGTCGCGCTATCCAATCTAGGAATATGTATATAAGCGCTAAAGCTATGGTATAAAAATTATTACAATCTTTCATGTTTCTTTCGCATTGCCAGGGCACCGGATTGAAGCGATTTGGATGATGTGGAATTGCCAACTCCCAGTTGATAATATTTCGTGAATTTACAACGAGTTCATCTCCCCTCTCAGTTAATTCAGACAGTAAACTCATAGTTCGTCTGGATCTAAAAATACAGGTGATACATATAGTGCACATGTACACTCGCGCTACGTAGCTTACGAGTTCTGAACTAATGTTTAAACCATCCGAAAGGCCTTGATCACTCGAACATACTTGCCCAAGACGCCATATTGAAATATGTAAAGGTTCTCGAGATCCGCGTTATTTATCAATTTTACATGCGCACTAACGCAGCGTAGTGAGATAATTCTGATCCCTAATTCTGATGATATCCCGAATAACTTTCCCGAAGACAATAAATTCTTAAATGGTCTCGATCTCAGGATACAGGTAATACAAAAAGTTCACATGTACACTAGCACCACGTAGTGGATGAATTCTGAACTAATGTTTAATCTATCCAAAAGGCCTTAGCCACTCACACATATTTGTCGAAGACGCCAACTTAGTATATTTAAGGATGCCTAGATTCGGGCGTTTCAGTAATTTCACATGCACACTACCGCTGCGTGATGAAATAATTCAAAACTTTTACCATCCTGAAGGCCTTTATTTGCTGAAAAACGTTGCTAAAGAAACTAACCTTCTATATGCGATGGATCACGAGATATTCTATGATGAAACCAAGAAGATCAAACCCCATATATCACTCGAGACCCTTCTCATAGAGATCCGCGTTAGTCGGTGGGTACAAATCCAGTGTTAAAAATTACCCAATATTATTTCTGGCTTATTCTTCACTCTCGATCTTATATCAAGAATATAAAAGAATATAATGAATATAAGCAACAATAAAACAACAATAAACCATACCTTTTCTGAAAATTGGAAAATTCTGTATTGGAAAAAAATGACATTTGAGTCGATAAGATACATAACAAACCCTTTATTTTATTGTAAACTTCCCATTGATTATAAATTCTATGCTATCGAACCATAAAAAGAAATGTATTGTTACTCAAAATTCATCCAATGATAATCTCATTGTTTTCTGTAGTATTGCTACATAGCATTTTATTGTATGTTTTAAACTCAGGCAAATAATCTTAGGTTAAACTTATGAACGATGCTTTGGAATTTCATAAGGCTGACTTAGGAATGAATTTTGTTTCACACAAAGTTCTTCTTGTACGCCTTCAAGCTTTTCTGATTACAAGTGTTGATATATACCAGTGGGCAAATCACTGCACCCATGACCTCAATGTTAAAGGTTCGAATCCAGGTTGGTCCATGTTTTTATTTTTTCTACATCATTATATTTCATAAGGCAAATTAATGAAATTCAGATTGATTTCTTATAGCAAATAATCAGAATGCAATCTTATGAATATCGAAAGTTTCTTTCGCTGAGTCTACACTCAGCGCAGCTAATGAACCTGTGCACGCTGCTATAAATCTTTTGTCTTTTTGACTTTTACTGTGAGCCGTGTTTTGGTGTTGTCTCACTCACACTCACACGACGCTTGAAAACATGACTCACATTAAAAGTCAAATTTTTTATAGCGTGCACAGGCTCATTGCATTCTGATTATTTGCTATAAGAAATCAATCTGAATTTCATTAATTTGCCGTATGAAATATAATGATGTTGAAAAAATAAAAACATGGAGCAACCTGGATTCGAACCTTTAACATTCACTCAGCGAAATAAACTTTCGATATTCATAAGATTGCATTATGATTATTTCCCAAGTAACGACAAGCATTATATTATTGCACTTATTCAACCCGAAATCAACATCGGTAATGCAGGATCGCATCAATTCAACAGTTGACAAGTAATGAAGTGTTAGATTAGCTTAAGCATGTAGTGATGCATTACCAATGCAATAATGCTACTTTAGCAATGTCTTATGGCATTACAAAAGATATAGCATTAGTTCGATCTTAGTGGGTCCCTTTTCAGCTTTAATCCAACTTCAATGATGCACTAGACGTAATACATATGCCCTATATATGCATGCTATTACAGCCTCGTGGTTACTTGGGTTGCTATAAGAAATCAGTAAGAGTTTCATAACTTTACCTTATGAAATATAATGATGTTGCAAAAATAAAAATATTCAGCAACCGGGATTCGAACCTTGAACGTGGAGGTTATGGGTCCAGGGACTTGCCCACTATATCAACATTTGTAAACAGGAATGCTTAAAGGCTTACAAGAACAACGTCGTGTGAAACAAAATTCGTTCATAAGTCAACCTTATGAAATTCCAAGGCATCGTTCATAGGTTGAACCTTATGGACTTTTTAAGATTATTTGCCTGAGTGTTGAGGTCATGGGTCTAGCACTGAGGCAAATAATCTTATGAATTTGATATGGTTGAACTTATGAACGATGCTTTGGAATTTCATATGGCTGACTTATGAATGGATTTTGTTTCACGCGAAGTTCTGCTACGCCTTCAAGCTTTTCTGATTACAAGTATTGATATATAACAGTGGGCATTTATTATTTCATAAAGAGTTTAGTATTGGATTTTTGGGATTTTGTGATTTTTTGTTCAGATCGGCAGATCTGAAATATTCACAATAAACACCGTTAACATGGCAAAGAAGAACATCTATAGTAATTTATTACCTTCAAAAAATTCAGTGACTTCCGCTGGCAAACCAAGTACCTAAACCACCACACGGTAAACTTCACTTTGCTTCTCCATTTTGCAGTTTTTTTTTCTTCTAGAACGATAAAGCAGCTGATTGTTTTTCGCGCACGGTTTTATATTTTGTTTTAAGTGCGAAGATGGATAGAATAGGGCAAAGTGAAAACACACTTGAATGACATTTCTCGCTCCATTGAAAATTATGTGCGGACCATATCAGTCGCATTGGAAACGAACCTGTGTATTAAGTGACGGGTGTTAAAAATTATGTGCGGCAAATGAAAATCATACTGGCTCACATGATTTCAATTCGAAGCAAAAATTGACCGATTTAAGTGCCAATTTTAATAATAAAAATTATTGATTTATTTTCAGTGTAGGGGTTAGGTTGACTATTGCAGTATAGTGATTTTGAACCGACTGTGATCATGGTCAAAACGGCCATTAAATAAAATTTACCCAACATTTGCCATAATGTCGGAATAGTTCTTGTTACCATTATCATAGTCAAAAATACCATGAACGTGGTGAATTTGACCATTGGTTATTGTAACTATATGCGATAGTCATCTTGACCATGATTTAATTGTCGGTATAACGATAGAATTTTTCTCAGAGTGGATTTATTTTTATCTTTCACAGAGATACCAAACAACCCAACATTAAGTCATTTTCACCATTTTCACCCATCTTGACAGCAAAGTTAAACCAGTCATAATTGAGTTATTTACAAAGTATCCATTTTTGAGTATTTCGAAAAGACTCAATGCTGAGTGAAATTAACTGTTTTAACAACAGCGAAACGGCAGTAAAAATTATCCAAAATTGAGTTTTTTTTTGAAAATATTGTGCTTTAGTGAATTTTTTTTCACCAAATTCAATAAAAGTGAATTATAAATTCAAATAAAACCAAATGTATTTGATTTATTGACGAAATTCACGGGTACATTGAAACATTCCATTAACAATTTGATAGAATCTACTGAAAGTTCATGTTAAAACGAATACTTTTCGTTTGTCAAGAAACGCTTTTCTTGGGACATGGCATGCCGTTGACTCCAATTAATGATCAAGAAAAAAATTCCTCAAAGAAACATCTGGCCTTTTTTTTCAGGAAGTGACACAGCACATCGAAATTACGCAGATCCTCATGAAATACTGGATTTTCACTGATAGTTTTGCCATGGAACATCTTCAATTGGTACAGAAGAAGGCATTATACCATTAGGAGGGTTCAAATTCGGAAGAACTTTTGATGTAGTATTCCATAGCGCTGAGACGATATGCGACAGGAAATGTTTTTGGAATTTATTTAAAAGAAAACTGAAAAACGCAATCAAATAAGTGGAGTAATTATGTATAAGTATACTAACCGGTTAATTTTTTGGAGCTTCCCGAGTCAATTTTTTTTCTTTAATTGCTCCATATCACTTCTGCCACCTCGGTCGCGTTAAATTTTAAAACGGACACTAGACTAGAAAAAACTGTTGTTAATTAAATGGCTATCAAAAATTTTCAGCCAAAGCAAAGTGACAGCCCAACACTCGGATTTGGATAGTTTCACGAAAATCGCCTCGCACGTATACTGAAAACTTAGAACTCCTTAAATACGTAGCTCTGTGTACAATTTACTTTTTCACTTTAACTTCAAGATTGAGTTAAAACTACCTACCAGTGAGAACAAAATTTTATCCAAAATGGTAGTCCTATCAGAGTACTTAGTTTTGAGTACTATCACACTTAATTTTGGGTACTTTGGTTTCTCCGTGTAATGTGTTCTTCCGGCTCATCGAACAACCATAATGAGCCTGTGCACGCTATAAAAAAATTAACTTTTTCTGTGAGCCATGTTTTCAAGCGTCGTGTGAGTGTGAGTGAGACAACACCAAACACGGCTCACAGTAAAAGTCAAAAAGACAAAAGATTTATGGCAGCGTGCGCAGGCTCATGAGCCTGTGCACGCTGCTATAATTGTTTTGTCTTTTTGACTTTTACTGTGAGCCTTGATTTAGTGTTGTCTCACTCACTCTCACAGGACGCTTGAAAACATGCATGCCCGTTTCATTTTACTCAATATTTGATTACAATTGTATACTATCTCTTTTTCTCTCACGGAAATGTTATTCAAATTTCGTTAAAAAGTGGATCTACTCAATTTATGAGTACACTTTTTATGAAAATTGAGTAACATTTCCGTGAGAGAATAAGAGATGGTGTATAATTGTAAAAATGGAGTAAAATGCAACGGGAGTGTAGCCTACACAGGCTCATTAGGTATTCTAATCTAAGCGTGCTATCATAAAATTATCTGAGGTTTGTCAATATGGTTATGTGTAAGTGAAAGAAGAGTGTTGATTTATATCTAAACTTGCACCCTATACACACGCAATGGTTACATGCCACACTTGATTATTTGAAGAAAAGCCTTTAATGACAAAATAGACCAACACTAACGCGCTTGGATAAAACTATAGACTATTTCATGAGATAGGGGACAGACGCCTTCTGTTTTTTTTATGCTGCTCTTTATACCAGTTAGGAAGTTGCTATGTGTCGAATTTCAATCATGAATATAAAAAATCCGAGAGGGTGTTATGAGCGTCTAGTCTTAGCCGTCTTTGCCAAGAATAATAAAAGCAATATATATGTTTCGAGTGGGACTTTGATATGTTGCTCATCATATGTAAACGCTCTACGAGTGACGTTTGCTAAGGGCATTGTTTCCGCGTTTTCCGTGAAAGCGCAGTATGTCAAAATCCCGCCAGAGAAAGTATTTTTTTAGCAAAGATTATAATTTTCCACTTTTCACGCTACAAATTATATGCCTAACCATGTTCGGTTTTCTCGGTGTGACAAGTCGTATGTGACTTGGGACTGATATGCGTAGAACGACAGTTGAAAAATTGAAACCCCACCCATACCCACACTCTTTCAGAAATTCATCGAACGTATATTAATGATATTTCCTTTTAGCTGTATGGAAGAAGCGAGCTTTTGTAGATTCGACTTTCGCAGAGTACATACCCAGACTGGGCAGTGAAAAATTTAAGACAGTTTATCCCGTTTATTCACCGGTTAGTCGCTTGCTATACACCAACGGTGAAAGTTGTTCTCTGACGTTGCTCTCTTGTTTAGTTTTATTAGTGATAGCACTAGTAAGATCATCTCTGTAATAATGTAAGTATTTGATTGTTGCTATTATTCTTCGAAGTCGGCTATTTTGCTTTAGAATTGAAGTTATGACTATCAACGCGATTTGTAGCTATGACGATTCATTTGGCCCTACCATGAATGTCTACGTTCCAAGCACTTGTTTTTTTTTTTTTGTAGATGCCATATGTGAAGATGAGTCAGATTTGGGTTACTTATATTTTCGCTGAAACTCCTTCAATTAATCATTCTGATGCTCAACTTGAGTTTTGAGTTGGTTTTTTGAAAAAAAATGAAAATAAAAATACTAGTTACAATTTTTACCAACTAATAACATAATATTTGAACACCGCATTAGTATTCTTGAACACATGCAATTTAAAATCGATAATCTGAGTTAGTGGTGATTCGTACTAGACAGAAATAAAAATATTTTAAGTTACACATACTCTAAATATTTGTACGATGCATAATGGATAACATAAATGCCTAATTGTATTTTGGATGTTAATTTTCAGACCTCGGTTGTCTTAGAAAGTTTTGGCCTAGCTAAGGTATTACTAATGTATACAACCAGAACGAACCGGAAGCTAATATAAAAAGATTTATGAATAAACATGTGTATATAACAAATTAATGAAGTTTTGCCTTGGAAGCATATAGTATTGACACGAAGCAGTGCTCTTTTTAACAGGTGGTAGATTGCTCGGACATGGTTCGTTAAGCAAGCGTAATGCATGGTTCATGTTCAATCTCTTTCGCCATTCTCGTATAGGTACTAGTTTTATTTAAGCAATATGGGAAATACAATTGACACAAGGTGTACATGTGGCGTTTTCGGTACGTCTGACTCTTTTTCTTGAGATTTTAGACGGGGTGCTTTCCAAAATAAGATAACTGTAGGCTTTTGAATGGCTCTACAGCACTTTACAGTTATCAATGGATATGTTCATTTTAACAGTTTATGGTGCCTACCCTTGAGATATACATATATGTTGTGTTGTGATTATTCATCCGTCCGGCCATAGAGGTCTCTCCCCTATAGTAGAACATTTCCCTTAAAAGTAAACTGCCATTGAATCTGCAATGCTTATAGAAACCGTGAACAAATTTCTCTTTTGCTAAAATATTTTGCGCATAGCTACGAATGTTTATGCTGCAAGACTCAATCATTTTTTATCATACTTCCATGAAAAATACTCCGTGGACTAAATCAATGTCATTGAAATGCAAAAACAAAATTGATAAAGAGAAATCGATCATTGAAGTTACGTCCTTATGATAATAAGCGCGAGAAATTTATTTAGTATTCAAATATTCTCACAGCCAAACAAATTACAAAAGTTCATTTCCTTCTGAACACAAAGTTCGTTTTTCTCGTTAAATCTTGATCTTATATCTTTCTCATATTACAGAGTTATAACGTTATGATTATCGAACAATTTCATCAATATATGTAGACATCTAGCCTTCTCTCGCCTTATAAATGTTGTAACTGCTCAATCTGAACAAGGTATGACGGTTCAGACTACAGAAGTCTCACATGTTATTATTCTTTTTTTTTTTAATTCTTCATTATCCAGCCGTTGTCACATGCTACAAGCAACAATCAATGTGCAACTAGCGATTTGAAATTGGTTCACTGTTGTAGAACCCCTAGTTCTGAAGTACACCTAGCAGTCTGCACCTTGCCATGCACTCTTGAGCTTTTCAGTACCTTTTGGTACAAGTATCTTTGTTTTTGTTTTGATTCGCAATGTTATTTTGACAGAATATTTGAGAGTGTATTGGTGTGAGTTACGGTCTTAGGGGCGAATCATTAAGCTTGGGACCGAGCTTGGGACCGGTGTGCTAGTACTTCTTGAGCCAAAAAAAATATTCGTTTTCTTCATGACTATCCACCCGCTGCTACAAGGGCTTGTCTATAAAGTTTATTGTTTCGATACTTTTTTTAACATCATTGTTTCAATTAAAAGTTACTACGCTTGTAGAAAAAGTTATTAAGCTAAAACTGATTGCTATCCAAACGAAAGGCTCATTGGACTGCTTTTTATTAGCAGCACTGCCACCTGAAGCCTTCTGCTATCTGCGCGAAGCAACCACGTGTTCACTCAGCATGGAGGAACTGGTGCTGCTAAGAAGAACATTGCAATGAGCCGTTCGTTAAGATTGCAATCAGTTTTAGCCAATAACGTTTCCACAAGCGTCCGATGGCTTTGTGGTCTTCGAAGAATTTTCCTTGGAATATCTCCCAGGGTGTGGTTGGAATGATTCATTTTTATAGGACCATGGGACACCTCGCTAGATCTATCCTTGTAAAAATAAGTTTCCCCATGATACATACTACGGAAAATGAAAACCGCTAAAATATAGTTTCACCGACTATGCAAACCGACTTTATGCCAAACGACATTATGCCATATGGGCTTCCTCCGTTTCACCGATCTAGCTGAAATTTTGCACAGTTATCAAAGGTGCCAAAAATCAAAGTGGAACGAAAATTTATTTTTATCATATATTCGTGAACAGGATAGTGAATAAATAGTTGTATAAATACAGAAATGTCTGTATATCTGGTATCCCTGGTCTACACACGGTCAAATATGTTCGGTCAAAAATGACTCCATCTCCACAAAATTCATCTACATGGTGCTTTTTTGATCGCGTGCGCAGCAGCCACTCAGCGAAATAAACTTTCGATATTCATAAGATTGCATTCTGATTATTTGCTATAAGAAATCAATCTGAATTTCATTAATTTGCCTTATGAAATATAATGATGTTGCAAAAATAAAAACATGGACCAACCTGGATTCGAACCTTTAACATTTAGGTCATGGGTCCAGTGACTTGCCCACTGGTATATATCAACACGCGTAATCAGAAAAGCTTGAAGGCGTACAAGAAGAACTTCGCGTGAAACAAAATCCATTCATAAGTCAGCCTTATGAAATTCCAAAGCATTGTTCATTAGTTGAACCTTATGAAATTCTTAAGATTATTTGCCTGAGTAGTCTGAACTATCAGTTCGACAGTTTGTTTTATCGATTTTTTGGTTGACAAATCGGTTGGTAAAAATCAATCCGAAACTGGGATTTTGCTTTAACCGTACTATACATGTGTGTACTATATGCAATGTGTGGCATATAAAGACTGTGTTCGATGAAATTTGGACACACAAAATAGGTCACCAAAAATTTTCCTTGAGCCCGATTCTCTTCAAACTTTCTGGAAATAAAGTACTGCTTAATGGTTAAGTTTTGACATCATTGGTTTATTGAACTTCTTCTCCCAACCCAAATGCCCGCACCTTTGCCTTGACCCCTTTCATCAAATTTTGGGCAATGATAGGACCGACTTGCTTACTTACTTTTAACCACACTTTCTTTAGTTCAAGTTCATTTTCTATCAGTTTTGGAGTTTTAACGAGCTTTGCCTTCATGATTGCCCAAAATTTTTCAATTGGGCGAAGTTCCGGAGTGTTTGGAGGGTTGACGTCTTTTGGTACAAAAACTACATTATTATCTTTGTACCAGTCTAAGACGGGCCGGACATAGTGGCAAGATGCCAAATCCGGCCAAAACAGTGTCGGGCCATCGTGAGATCTCAAGAAGGGCAGAAGTCGTTTTTGGAGGCATTCGTCCTTGTAGATTTGTCCGTTGACGGTCCCAGAGGTGATGAAGGGCTGACTCATTTTGCCACATCCGCAGATCGCTTGCCAGACAAGGAATTTTTTGGCGAATTTCGACAGTTTCTTCTTCCGTACACTCTCCGGAACGGCCAACTTAGAGGTGGCGACGTAGTGTTCCTGTCCTGGCGTTTGTTTGGTGTCGGCTTTAATGTAGGTCTCATCGTCCATCACAATGCAGAACGGTTTTGTGAGCCCTGTACAGTTTTCTTGCACGAGTTTTGGCCACCGAGTTCTGATTATCGCTCCGGTTTGGTGCCTTCTGGACCTTGTACACATGTAATCCAGAACGTTTCATTGTTTTCTGCACAAAACAAACTGAAACTTTCCCTGATCGAAATGTTGGGATAACGCTTAAATTGGTTCAATACCATCCTGGCCTTCTCCGGATTTGATGTGCCACCTTTTTTGCCACTACCATTTTTCCGCTTGGTTGTCTTACGGTCCTTGAACGTTTTGATCACATGAGATACGGTTGAATGTGCGATTCCGAGCTGTTTTCCGATCCATCGATGAGAAGCGTTTGGGTTTTCGAAGTGAGTGCCCAAAATTTGTTGGCGCACTATTTCTTCATTCGAAGCCATCACTGAAATCACTCGACCGATTTTCACGAAACTCATTACAAGATTGACACAACACAATGAAATACATTCAGTTAAAATTTCAATATTTTTTACCCACACGCTAAAAAGTTACGAACAATTGCGTGTGTCCAAATTTTATCGAATACAGTCTTTACACACATTTACCCCAACCACTAACACCAACACAATTTTGTCAGTTGGTCAAAGAATTCAAAAAAAAAAAAAGATTTGCCTTTGGGCATGTTCTCAAACCCCCCAGACACATTTTTAAAAATTCTACACCCCCCCCCCCCCCCCCGGCCCTTTCCCCATACATTTTTTTTTAAATTTTTTTTTGGAGCGTAAACTTTTAACCAACCCCCCCCCCCCAGAAAAGTCTACGTGGTTTACGAATAGCCCCTTACTTGAAGGCGGAGTAACCCGGTATCACTACCATTTTCAGTGTTGGCTGGTTTATTTTAACACATCATCCATATGATAAACCACCTGATATTTCATCGCTACTGGGATTTGCTCAGCCAGATCTGTTAAGTTTTTTTATTAATCAAAAACATTTTGCAGCACGTAGAGCAACGATGAGGTCTTTGAAAACCAGCATAATGAAATAGAAGTTGTTTTTTATCGTCTTCATGTTTATTTTTAAATTGTCAGCAAAAAAGTAAAACTTTTGTTAGAAAATATTTCTGAAGAAACTGTCTTAAAATCTAACTGCCTTGATTTGTTCTTTGCTTTGATAGTGACACAAAGTGAAGACAGAAAATGTTAGTGGAGGCACCGGGTTCGTGCTTGGAATCGATTCGAAGCATTGCTAACAATCAATTGTGCAATCCTCATTGCAAAATCTTCTGTCACTAATTTGGAACAACTTTTTTTTTCACTATTTCATCCAAGGACAATTTGGCAACTTCTCATAAGAATATTTTCGGAATTCATAATTCTCGAAATCTTTTTGAAGTTCAAATTAACGTGAAAGAAAAGTAGCGACAATAGTGTAATTTGATTTTTTTTCATACAGGCGTGAGAAATGTGTCATTTCCTTTTCATCAATGAGGCTCCAAGTTTGAGAAGTATCCATTTGTGTGCCAAGTAGGGTAGAGCGGGGCAAGTAAGTTGGTCAGTATCGGTATATTCGGTCAATTTTGAAAGGACAAAGAATACTAGCTTAGTGCTGATTTTTGGTATAATCATATATGGTTAGCATGTTTGCATGTTGGCTTTTAAGTTTTAGTAGTTAAAAGCAACAATAAAATAAATTCCAACGCATAACGAAGGTTCATTCCTTGAATTTTTCACTTCATTTGTTCGTTTAAAAAAATTAAAAACTGAAATACTATCACTAGAAAACGCGAGCAATCTTCTGACCAATTTTGGCCTGTTTCGTCTCTGACTTACACACTGCTTCAGTTTCGAGTGCTCGACATTATATGTATTCATATCAATATTTTAAGTCTCTGGTGAAAATATGTTCAAAATTGTTTTCTTTGTTTATTTATTATAAAAAACATAAAGGCAACAAAAAAATTGGCATCTGCTTTAAAGTTCGAGGGAAATATTTTCTCATCAATATTTTTTATTAACAACATTTCAACATCACATAATTTCAAGATGATGGCCCCTTTCATGACCGATTCGCATCGACACTTGGATTTTTAAGGCACAAATCTTTGGAACTACTAGTTGACTAGCTTCCACTAGTCAAAACATTAAAACTTCTATGTTGCAGTGCAGCAAAAATCCTATTTAAGTTGGACATGTGACATATCTGTAATTTCTTGAGTTGTGCCTCCGAAAATTTAAATTTGCGATTCAAATCAGCCATGATGGCGGCGATTTTTGTGTGCCATCGACCTTTACCTTAACATAGTTTATTGTTAACAGAACACCACAGAGCAAAAGTTGTTAATTTTTGTTCTAAAAGCTGTCAACTACGCCGTTCTAACCTACTTGTAAGGAAAACAACTTCCCCCTGTTTCACGGTATTATCAGTGTTGCTGAAACATAAGCAGAAACAACACCATATTTGACAAACACGAAGGCCAGTATCCTAACTCCCCACCGAAGCTGAATTACTGTATGCTGCCAAATAAAGCTACTACATACATATATGGACATGTCTGCTGTTTATTCGCTGGTGCGTTTGAGGCCGCAGTCATTATCGACGGCTTGATATAAGAACGCACGGTTACACTAGCGACGATCGGCATGGGAAATATTGAAAAGATGGTACGAGTGTTGACTCAATTCTAAATGGTGCTAATATATGTTTTGTGTTGTGTAATAACATTCAAAGTTTTACAAGAAGGTTAGTAAAAAGAAATTGTTCAATAAAAACAAGCCAAATGGTTCATATAAGAATGTTGATATAGTTAATAGTTTGATGACGTTTGCTTGAGTGATACGTTGGATAAAACAGAAGCTATTTTGTTGGTCGAGCAAAACTTGTTGCATATTCAGAAACCCGTTCGGTATTTGGGTCATAAAGTACAATCACAGAGAATTCCATGTGGTACCATAAGACAAGGTAGTGTTGATCAGCGGGCTAACATAGATAGTTTTATGTTGTTGCGTAGAAAATTTTCCGTTAAATAGATCAACAATAATCTTAATGGGATTTGATCATGTGACACTATTGAATAGTTTAACGTGTTGTTGGTAAGTAGATTTTTCTGCAAAAAATACATCTTTATTAGTCAACCATTCAGCAGTATTCAAAACAAACATTCAAACAAACACATTATGATGTCATTAACTTTGGAGCGGTTTTATTTTTGTCTGGCTAAGTTACACTGAACAGAATATATTGAATAATTTCTGTACTATATTCCCATGCCAGAGAATATCATTGGTTTTTTATGCAATGCTCGGTGATTTTTAATTGCCTACATTTAATACATTTAGTCATGCATTTCATCAAATAACTCACATTATATAAAAAACATTCACATTTGAGATGGTGATCAATGTTACCCAATATGTTAATTATTATTTTTTTCGTATATACAATTAAAACACTCAATGTAACAAAAAAATAATGCAGAATGACACATAGGGTCGGGTGGGGCAAAAGTGCCATACGGGGCAAGAGTGCCACCTGCTTTTAACGGATTCTGATGTATATGATCGATCTGTGTTTTTAATGGGATGCTGTAAGAAGTCCTTGCAATATACTGTATTAAATTTGTTATGTGTCAAGATACGCATTTTATCGAAAAAAATCCGAAGATGTAAAAGGTGAAAACACGAGCACAAAATAAGCGTTTTTGCAATTTTCTTCGCAAGAGCCCAAACAAATTCAACTTAGACCTTATGGTACAGTCATTCGTTAAGCCTCCCCATTATCAAAATACTTTTTGTTAGTTATAAATCCAAAAAATATCAATATTTTAAATCATCTACTCTGCTGGGGCAAGAGAGCCATACTTGCACGGGGTAAAAGAGCCATAGTAAACAAGTCGTAATCAAACCTCAAAAAGTTTTCGTCGCGGAGTAAAGTTGTGAAATGATGGTGCGCAATTACAAACGAAAGTCTTCGCGTAAAGCGTGGATGGAACCGGATATGGTCGCGGCCATACGATCTGTGCAAATTTTAGGGACTTCAGTGCGAAGAGCAGCTGAGGAACACGGTGCCCCTCGAAAAACTCTAGCGAAATATGTGCTGCAATCGCTGGAACCTTCATCACAACATCTGGGACGTTTCGAGCCAGTTTTCTCGTCGCAGCAGGAACAGGAACTTGTTGACCATGTTCTCAAGCTGGAAAGACGACTGTATGGAATAAACTGCCAAGATATGCGCAGTCTTGCTTTTCAGCTTGCCGAAAAAAACGGAACAAGTCACCCATTTAACAGCGAAACTGGGTTAGCTGGAACCGATTGGCTACGATGCTTCCGACGTCGTCATCCTGAATTGACGCTTAGAGTACCCGAAGCTACATCCGCAGCTCGTGCCCAAGGTTTTAACCGGGTTGCGGTTGATAAATTCTACGATCTTCTCGACGACGTCACTGGTTCCGGAAAATTTGCACCCAGCAGAACCTACAACGTAGACGAAACTTCTGTTTTGACCGTATGCTTGTAGAGCAATGATGTTTTTTATATTAATTTGTAAACATAGATTATTGTTTCACAGGTTCAAACCAAAAATTCCAGAGTACTAGCTCTTCGGGGACGTCGCCAAGTAGGAGTAATAACTTCTGGCGAATGGGGCGTACTGTCGACAGCATGTTTGTGCATGTCAGCCACTGGACAGTTCATTCCACCGATGCTGATCTTCCCAAGGCAGCGCCTCACTGATCAGCTAAAACAAGGAGCTCCTCCGGAGACAATTTTTAGCTGCAACGCTAGCGGATGGATGACGACGTCCGACTTTAATGTGTGGTTCGACCATTTTTTAAAGCACAGCCGGCCAACAGCATCTGATCCCGTTCTTTTGCTACTTGATGGACACGTGTCTCATACGAAGAACTTAGCGTTCTTGGAAAAAGCTCAAATGAATCATGTAACGGTTATCAGCTTTCCTCCGCATTGCAGCCACCGGCTTCAACCGCTCGATGTCAGCTTTATGGCTCCTCTGAAGAGCCACTTTTCGAAGGCCATTGAGAAGTATTTGCGTAACAATCCTGGTAAGGTCGTTACCGTAAATGTGATAAGCCAGCTCTTGGGTACCACTTTTTTGCAAACATGCTCTGCATCCATTGCAGTCAATGGATTTCGGAAGACTGGCATTGTTCCGTTCAACCGACACGTTTTCGAAGAGGATAGCTTTGCCCCGGCGGACGTCACGGATATTGACATGTCCATCCCTACACCGGAAACACCGGGAAAAGACAAGGATATCAATGATATCACCAATATTTCCCAGAGCGATGAAGAGGGTCCATTTCATGGATTCAGCACCGAAAGTTTGAAAAAACCAGACATTCCAAGTCGTTTCAAGGAGATGGACAAGAAGAACATCGTAAAATATCAAGAGAAGGGATTGCAGTTTGCAATAGGACCAGCTATCATACATTCGATACCGAAAACAAGCACGAGCAAAATCGCTAGCGGAAAAATAGGAAACGTGAAAAGGCTGCAGTTTTGACGTCGAGCCCCTATAGGTCGGCATTACGCGAGACACAAGCCGTTCGGGACATAGGAGAGCTCAAAAAAGCTGACAAGCGGATGGCTAAACCAACTCCGAAAAGGCAACGCGTGGCCAAAGCTGCTAAGAGCGATGTACCGCAAGATTCGTTGTGCGATGCATGCGGATCGTCGTTCAAACTGTCCAGGAACGGAGAAGGGTGGACAAAATGTGGGCTTTGCTGCATGGTACCATAGCTGCATACACCTTGCTTGCCCGGTTTGCATTTAATTTCAGTTTTACAGTTATTGAACTAATAGGTATGTTATGTTTTATCAGTTACTCTAAAGCAAAACATAAATTTGTTATTATTCTTTTTAACTGATTCTTTAGAAAATATATGATTAAAAAGTATCATCATTGTTAAAATCTCTTATCTCGGCAGCTAAGGGAACAGCCACTTATTACGTCACACAGAAAAGGACCATTTACAACCCTCCTCACTCCTTGATGATTTTTATTTTCATGGACCTAACAATTTTTTTTATTGTTACGCCCTCTCGCCCTAGTAACGTAATTTATTAACGCTCCCCTAGTTAATAGTGATGCATGAAGAATATGTACCATTTCATTGTAAAATTATGATGACTTTCCTGGTTTCATACTATATGGCTGTTTTGCCCCATGAGAGTGGCACTTTTGCCCCACCATGTTTTATAGTCCATGTTTATGCAGCTTATGAAATTTTTTTTTTAAATATTCAACATTCACTGATTCAATTGTAGTTACAACAGGCTTAAGGTAAAAAAGTTTAAGCTTCATTGTACATCATTCATGTTTTTGAAATGTTAAGTTAAGCTTATTTATTGAACGATAAGCTTAGGGTGGCACTCTTGCCCCACCCGACCCTAATGGGTTTTTTTTTTTTTATTTATTATATATAAAAAGTCCTTCTCAAACAACCAAAAAAAAATAAAAAAAAGTTAATTATTTTCGCCCTTTCCTCCGTTATATAAATAAAAAAAAATAATATTATGGGGGCCCGCCTTCCCGCCTCCCCTTTTTTTTTTTTTTTTTTTCCCCTTTTCTTTTTTTTTTTTTCTTTTTTTCTTCCAATTATTTTCTTGCGCTGCGCCCCCCCCCTTTTTTCTCTTTTTTTTTTCCCGCGGTTCCCACCCCCCCCCGTCTGTCATTCCCCCCCCCCCCAAAATGATCATTACATGCTATATACTTTTAAGAACAGTACAGCAACTGAATTTTCATTTATATTTTTACAATTTTCAAAATAAATTGATTACTGTACAAATAACATTGCTATAATTATAATTACTATAATACTGTTGATTGTAGGGAAACTGCCCCCATATTACTCTCATTGTTCCTATATTCATCCTACGATGAATCAAACAATTGGGCAGTTGAAGGATCGGTTTCGTTTTCTAATAATGTTTGCTTACGTTAAATAACTACAACATACATTACTAACTAATCCTGTCACGTGTATATCGTTTTATTTCAAGTAGGATGAATTGCAAAGTGATGAGATTAATATAGGTACATCTTCTCTATTTTCAATGCACCAGACTTGGGTAAACACGTAGAAATTCTCATTAAGTTCCTTCAAACAAATAATTTGATTTTATTTGACACCTTATGGTAACGTTATTTAAGATGGTATATTTGCCGAAGATTGAGGACTTGATCCATCGAATGGCCCAAATGCCAAGACAAACTTAGCCTTTTCAGGGACACCACATAACCAAGATTTCAGGACAACTAAGTAATTCCAGAGAGTTCATAATAGAACTTACTAATATATTCAACATGTCAGTACAAAAAATAGCCTAACGTATTCTTCGCGATCGTGTCTTGTACACAAGCCCATTGATTTATTTGATTTTTTTTTATATTTATGGATTTGCGGAGATAACATAGTACAACATTATATGCTTTGGTGGACTGATGTTGGAAAAAAGCCTATAGTTAAGTTCAAAGTTAAATATTAATTGATTACATTATAGGATAAGTGTGCTAGTTTTGTTCTTATTTTTTTTTCTTTTGCCCATCCCTCAGAAAAGCTATTAAATTACAATCTTCGTGTTTTTCGAGAGAAATGTATGTTGACGCTCATCATTATGATTCGAATCAACAGTCTTGACAGGATCTTCAATCTTGAGGAAACGTGAAATATCATCAAAACATAAAATAAGAAAATGACCATTACCGGTTTCCCTTAATTTGTTTCATTTTTTTTTTCTATAATGATATATGATTTGCGACGTGGTTCGACGAGTTTGCAGCATCGACCAATTAAGTAGAATTTATTTGTTTAAACTGAGAAGGAAAATCGAATTCGCAAACTTCAATGTACATTTTTCCAATGTCTACTTTTTACTGGTGGTACTAACTTGCAGCTGCTAGCGAGTTGGGTTACAAATAAAAACTGAAAACTAAGTTAAGGTGAATCGTTGCATCATGCATGTATTCCGATCTTTCTTCTTACTCCCGCAAACTTACCTCGCTATTTCAAATTTATATATCTCAATTGTTAGTGACTGAACATCGAATCGAATGCCATCAGATTGCTCACAGCAAGTAAGCATACAAACTGATGTGATAAAATATCCAATATCTAGTACAGATATTTATTTTGTCACCGTTTTTTTTTCAACACAAATTGATTTTTTTTTCTTTAAGTAAAACTCCTTTTTCTTCAGTATTCCATAAGGGAACGTCCATTAATTACGTCACGCAAAAATTGACTTTTTGTTACCCCCCCCCCCCCCCCCCCCCATGTCACGTTTTTTGTATGGACCTTCAAATTTTTTTGTATGGATCGTCACGTTTTCTCGAACCCCCCCTCCCCCGTGACATAATTAATGGACCTTCCCTAAGTGAAACTTAAAAAGAATATAAAAAATAAGATAATAAAAAAAATACAGTGTGTTTACTTTAATTTGAACCAAGTAAATGAGAGAAATTGAAAAAACGATGAGGTGGGCACTTTATTTTGCCTATCAGTGTATATCAATTCTAAATTTTGAGGTAATGGCTGCCGTCGAAAATGCTTCAGCGTAAGCCCTTTAAGGGATAAAACCCATTACTCGTAATCATCTCGAGGTTAATTGAAATTATAATTATATGGATGAGAAGTTTTAGGTGTGAATTTTGAACACAGTTAACAAAACAACTAGATTTTTTGACGTTTAATCACCTTTTCCTTTCTGGCGCATGCAGAGAAATGATGGTTTGTTTTCCTCCAAATGATTTTCCTTCTTACTTTCTCTCCTTTGATCTAAATGGCGCTGTAGTGTGCGTGCGTTAAACGACACTAAGCCTAATAGTATAAATAGACTGTACCAGAAATTATAAGCACACCTAATGTTAACGGTCATTTTGAATTGAAATGGATTTTTTCAAATTATTTTGGCTGCGTGCTGCGTGTTTACACATTTCTGTACGCCATAGCAACAAATTAAAAAAAAAACTAAGTTTCTGGTTGAATTAAAGAAGGCGTGGTCTTACTCCGGATCAGAGAAAAAGTATCGTGCACAAATGGTACACTGTGAGTGGAATCACCGGGGTGGAGTGGTCGGAAATTGACCTGTGAGTCCTGCTATTGACAAGAAGATCAGGGATGCCTATAACCTGCTACCGTTCGAGATGTGGTGAACAAGATAGGGACCTCGACGTCTAACGTGATGCGTGCAAAAGAGCGACTTAGGACTCAAGACATACCGGAAGCGGAAGAAACCCAAAAGGAACTGAAACTAGGCCGCGTCTGTGAAACCGAGAGCCCGGAAAAAATATGATACCATTTTGTGTAGAAACTTAGGGTGTTTATTCATGGCCGATGAACATATATGAAATTGGATTATAAAACCCTTCCAGAACCACAATATTTAACTGTACGGAAGGACAGGGATATCTCCGAAAGGGAAAAGGCCATTCATGGACGATGAACATATGTGAAATTGGATTATAGAATCCTTCCTGGACCACAATACTTAACTGTACAAAAGGATACGGATATATCCGAAAGGGAAAAGACAATTCATGGACGATGAACATATGTGAAATTGGATTATCAAACCCTTCCTGGACCACAATACTTAACTGTACGGAAGGACAGGGATATCCCTGAAAGGGAAAATGCCATTTTCACCGAAAAATTTGGCATTAAGGTGATGGAGTGGCAGGCAATATGCGAAAGCGACAAAATATCTAGCCGGTACGTAACAGCGGAGACAATGAACACCCAGACGTACATCAAGGAATGCCTTCAGAAGCGTTTATTGCCGATGATCAAGCATCATGATGGTCCAGTCATATTTTTGCCTGATTTGCCATCATGTCATTACTTCAAGGACACACTAGGTACAAAAACCAAAATGTCTGTTTCGTGCCAAAAGACCAAAGCAAAGCTACGGAAATTCATAAAACCGGCGGATGACATCGACAAATTTAAAAAGGATTGGACAATTGGGAAGTGCAACTGTGCAGAAGCTTATGGGTCATTTTCCAGGAAAAGGGAGATGTCTCGGTTATAGTTGAACATTTTGATTGAAGAAGAGTAAAATGTTATGTAAAACACCAGTGCTGATATGATTTGCCAAATAAAATAGTTGAAATCTTGAAAAACAACACATTTTTAATATTTTGAAAGTGTGCTTGTAATTTTTGAAACAGTCTTTAGAAGTACCAACTTTTATTCTCTGTTCGGGAGATAAACCACTGCGACCAGTAATTTGATCTAAGGAGTGTATCGAAAATAAGCTATCCACAAACTTTCTTTCAAATTTTGTTGAAAACCGATATTTTATTCATACAAAAAATTGATCCTTTATTGTACGAGGTTAAACTTGAACATAATGAAGACCGGATGAAATTTAAGTTATTCCTTCACGAATTTTCGAACTTTGGATCGAATGCTCTTCATCAAGTTCCTGACAAGTGTTGCATCGCATTTTTTGGACGCTTGAGCCCAAATTTTTTTGAACTCCTGCATGTTCCCAGCTGCCTTACCAGTCTTCTTGAAGACCCTCTTCACGATTGCCCAGTAACGTTCGATGGGTCGAAGCTGAGGGCAATTTGGTGGATTGATATTTTTCTCAACGAAATCTATACCCTTTTCCGCAAGCCAATTGAGAGTGGTTTTGGCATAGTGAGCCGACGCTAAATCCGGCCAAAACAGTGGAGGTGTACTATGCTTCTTATATAAAGGCAACAATCTCTTCTGGAGACACTCAGATCGATAGATTTCCGCATTTATAGTTCCGGTAGTGTAAAAAATGGTTGACTTCAAACCACAGGAACATATTGCTTGCCATACCAGTACCTTTCGACCGAATTTCTCCACTTGAATCGACCTGTCCGCATCGCTCACATCCTCCCCAACGACGGCAGTAAAGTATTGTGGACCTGGAAGGGTTTTTGAGTCCTCCTTTACATAGGTCTCATCGTCCATCAAAACGCATGCATCGTGACGCTGCAAAAGACGCGAATACAATTTCCGGGCCCTTGTTGCTGCTCGCTTCTTCTGTTCTGCACTTTGTTTCGAGATTTTCTGCTTCTTGTAGGTCTTCAGGTGGTTTCGCCTCTTGATACGCTGGATCATTCCGACACTCGTTCCTGCTGTTTTGGCCAAATCACGCATTGACATTGATTTGTTCTTCATGATTAGAGATACCACTTTCTGCTCCAGTTTCGGGTTGGAAGAACCGGGTTTTCTGCCTCTTCCTGGTAGCTCATCCAAAGAATAGTGTTCCCCAAACTTATTAGTGATGGTTTTAACACTCGCAAGATGAATTTGAAATCGCTTCGCCATTTTTCGCATAGTAATACCCTTCTCACTTAGCCATGTGTCCAGAACCTTAATTTTCACTTCCTTTTCAATACGCGACATTTTGAAAACGCAGAATTTGAACCGCACAAACAAGTAAACAAAAGAAAGCTGACAGTCAAACGCACAGCATGCAGTGTTCAGAGCATAAAAAACCATCACAAATATATGCGTACAACGCAAATGTATGTGGATAGCTTATATTCGATACACTCCTTATTGTAGTATATCCCGTATCCTTTGTTTAGTGCATGTCGAGTTACTTCATCACTATTGAGAAATGATAAAGTATTCGGTGTTGTTACAGTTGTCATTGTTTGTTTTGTTGGCAATGAATCGACCTTTATTGAAAGTTTCCGCTATTTAAACCCTTTTAGGAGTGAGAGCACTCTTCAAAGGCGCGCCTTTTTATCAGTCAAAATCGGATTAATTGCAAAGAAAACAAACTATGACTCCGATACTGACCATGCATCAGAACACTAGTCATAACCAATTCAAACTATAGAACCTCAAATAGAAAAATAAGAATTCACATAAATGAAGCATAACCATGTTTTCCTTATTCCAAGCTCATTCTCGGTGGCACAATCCGAGTTTCACAAGACATAAAATGTCATAAGGACTAAGATATGTTCCTTTGACTACAAAAAACAAATATGTTCCCTAGTTTGAATTGATTCGGACTAGGGTTCGGTGGTAGTTCTGGCAAGTCCGCTTTCTCCTTGCAATCTAACTATGAGATGGGACCCACACAAAGTTGGTCATAAAAAAAATGTGAAGATAAAGCTCTTAGAAGGCCTAGTATTTTCATATCAAAATGAGAGGTGTCTACTACCGGCTACAAGAAGCGAGTAGCCACTATCAGACTGAGGCTATCCGGGAAAATAAAGTATTGTTTATTGTTTATTTGTAATCATATCATCCGACAACATGGTCTTAATGAAATCTTAATGTATAATAATAATACTAGTTATTAGCTAAAAACACGCATTGTGCGTAACCGTTCTCTAAATGTGTTAGTTGACAAATTAAAATCGAAAACATCATAACCGGCCTGAAAACGTCTTGAGATGGAGTTGAGAGGATCATTCGAGCCATATGTCGTATTTCTTGTCCTTGGTTGTAGAAATTGCCTGGATCGAAGAACACGTTGAGGAGCATAAATCTGCAAACGCTCAAGCAATGCTGCACTGTCAATTTCCGCACGAAGTATTTTTGCTCCAAATACTGCTTGATCCACTAAACGGCGATTTTGAAGCGTTTCAATGCCCAGCAAAGCACAACGATCTGCATATGGGGGTGGATTTAAAGGGTAACGCAGATTTCTAAGAGCAGACCTTACAAACTTCCGCAGAATGGATTCAATCCTAGAGATCCACACCGCTTCTTAAGGGGACCAAACAACTGATGCATACTCCAGAATAGACCGGACGAGCGAGCAATACAGAGCACTTAGGCACAAGGAATTATCAAAGTCTTGAGCAGTTTTTAGAATGAAGCCTAGCTGACGGTTGGCTTTGTCAATTATTGCCGAATAATGTATCTTGAATTTCATTTGCGCGTCAAGTAGTACTCCAAGGTCCTTGATTTTATCAACACGTTCCAGTTGCTCCCCATGCATCGTGTAGTTGTAGTGCATAGGCATTCTACAACGATGAAACGATATTATAGAGCATTTGGAGACACTCACTTCAAGGAAGTTGTGGCTGCACCAAGAAGCAACAAGCTTTTGAAGTCGTCTGCAATCAGCTTCTCGTCGGATGACAATAAAAACTTTCAAGTCATCATCATAAATGAGCAACCCTCCGTTTACCAGAAGTTTTACGACGTCATTGAAAAACAATACGAATTGTAGAGGACCCAGATTGCTCCCTTGGGGCACGCCGGACAGGGGAGAAAATCAGCTGGATTGCGTTATACCAATTTTAACACTCAATAGCCTGTTGCCTAAGTATGATCTAAGCCACTTACACATTCTGTTTGAAACTCCCAGTCGTTGCAGTTTTGCCAAAAGGATCACGTGGTTTACGGTGTCAAAGGCAGCATTTATGTCAGTGTAAATTGTGTCAAGTTGCGCTCCAGCATCCATTGCCGCAATGGCAGTCCTCGCAAATTCGCAAAGATTACTATTCACCGACCTTTTGGGGTACAATCCGTGTTGGGCTAATGTAGTTTCGACACGTGCTTAGCAAAAATTCGTTGACAATGGATTCAAAACACTTGGAGCCTGCTGCCAGCGATGTTATACCTCGGTAATCAGAGATGTCAGTTTTATCTCCTTTCTTATGTACAGGAAGCATATACGATCATTTCCATACAGAAGGAAATTGTTGAAATTGGAGAGATTTGTTGAAAATAGCTTGAAGAGGAGCGGTCAGCATACCAACACATCTTTTAAAGACGCACGAAGGAATCCCATCTGTACCGGGGTTGTATGATTGCTTCAGCTTTTGTATTGCGGATTCAACCATCACTTCAGAAATGTCAAACACATCAAAGTTTATCACATCTCTCGGTACAAAATTCAGAGCCAATCTTATTTCATCTATCGTTGGAACACGGTCTTCAAAAATTCTAGCGAATGTTTGAGAAAACAGTTCACACTTCTGCTCTGCAGTGCGAGCATGAAGGCCACCTAGGTGCATCGAAGTTGGCAGACCATTTTCTTTACGTTTTGAATTAACGAAGCTCCAGACGCGTTTTGGGTTCCGCCGTAGATCATCTTGCCTCCTTTTTACGTAACATTTATACAAAAATCGATTGTATCTTCTATATAATCTGGAGCGATTCCTGCGCAAAGCGCGAAGTTGAGCATTGGACCAAGCCGGTTTCCTAGGGTGTCTTTTGGGTGGTACAGCTTGCATAATACAGGAATGGAGAATTCTGGTAAAAACATGCGTGGCGCTGTTGGCGTCAGGACTCGACAACACCTCAGACCAATCAGTCTCCGACAGCAATTGGTTCAATCTAACATAATTTCCACGCCGAAAGTCACGACCTGTGAAGTCATCATTATTGTTAAACGATACTGCAGGCAGGCGTAGTGCGGTGAAAGTCTGGGCAGGATGTAGCGATCAATGGGAACAACCTGCTCCGGTGCTTCAGCTACTCTTCCTTTTGTCATATTCGTTGTTGACCACTCCGTGGTTCGTAGGTTGGGATCCCGAACGATAGTCCAAACGGTTCCAAAATATGTTCTTTCTTCACATATTAAATGCGCTCCGCACTCCAGAAGAAAAACTAGCACAATTTATTGCAGAGGAAAATGGGTACACTCCGTTTATTGAAACACGCGTCGATGCGAATAAAACTCTTTATTGCATGATGATCTGTTGGCTACTAACTGCCGGTTGTTGTTTATTAAACTGTTCTTTGCCCTGTACTGTGTTGTTTCGCTACCTATATGCATGCCTATTTATTGTCTATGTACTTCGCTTTCGGTTGTGTTATCTGTATTATCAATTATCGGTGCGTTATCAGTGTGCTTGTGTAGTGTTTTGGGATGTTCATGTTGTTACAAATCGTGTGCGTATAACAGTTATAATTTTAATTCATTTGTCCTAGATTTAAGTTTTAACTATGAAGTTTTGTAATTCAAGTATCGTGTAATATCTTATAAACTAGCAACATTACCGGCCCCCTTGAACTGGCTTCAATAAATTTAGTTTTTAATTCAAATCTTCATCAAACACTTCTTCTAAGAATACGAAATCGCTGGCAGCCCGGATGCTCTAGTTGCTCGTCGATCTATCTCGTCTATGGGCAGTGGACATATGCGATTTACTGCCCGCTTATACACACCAGTCGCCGTCTTCACCGTCACTACTCGCACGACTCCGTCCGAGCCGGGATGCAAGCCGATGATCATCGCCAATGGCCAACAAAGCGGTGGCAGGTTGTCCTCTCGTAGCACGACGATACCTCCGATTTGTATGGGGCTGATCGGCAGGCTTTTCGTTGAAACCTGCAGCTGCGTGAGGTACTGCTTGCTCCATCGTCGCCAATATCGCTGGAACATTTGCTGGGTCCGCTGGTAGTGGTCAAGGCGGTTTGAGGGAATTGAGATTAGACTGGGGTCGGGGAGGGCTTTCATGGCTGAGCCAATCAAAAAATGCGCGGGGGTTAGCGCTTCGAATTCAGTGGGGTCATCTGACAGGGGGGATAAAGGTCGCGAGTTCAAAGTGGCGGTGATCTGAACTAAAAGCGTTGTGAAATCGTCGTGGCTCAACTGTTGAAGCCCGATCTCTTTCTTCAGCGCAGTTTTCACGGAGCGTACTGCGGCCTCCCATAATCCACCAAAATTGGGAGCGCGTGGCGGAATAAACTTCCATTCAATTCCTTGCTGAGAAAGTTCGTTGGTAATGGCGGTACAGCTGGTTTGGTTGTTCAGGAGTTCGTACAGTGCTTTTAGTTCGTTGCGGGCCCCAGAGAAATTTGTGGCATTGTCCGAATGTATTTCGGCAGGTAATCCGCGGTAGCCGATGAACCTTCGCAAAATAGAGAGGAAACTAGCGGTTGACAAGTCGCTAGCCAACTCTAGATGCATCGCTTTTGTCGAAAAACAGACAAATACTGCAATATACACCTTCGTTGGAGCTGCATTTCGGCGTGACGACTTCAAGTAGAGGGGCCCACAATAATCTACGCCAGTTATCAGAAAAGGTCGTCCTGGGCGCAAGCGACCTGCAGGTAACTGTCCCATGGGCTGCAGAATAGGCGTTGGATTGGTGCGAAAACAGCGAATGCATTTTCGAAGCACGGCGGTGACTACACGCTTACCATGTATGGGCCAAAATTCCTGTCGTATTTCGGACAACGTGAGTTGGAGGCCACTGTGGAATTTTTGGTAGTGGAAGAACTGTATTATAAGATCCGTAAATGGATGACGTCTCGGCAAAACAGCAGGATGCTTAACCGTATAGCCTTCGTTTGAGAAGCGTAGCCGTGCGCCAACCCTGAGGACTCCGTTGTTATCGAGGAATGGGAACAGTCTCCTGAGACTAGATTTGCGGTCGACTCGTTGATGTTGTTGCAGTGTTTTGATTTCATCTGGAAATTGTTCAGCCTGTGCGATTCGTGTCAGCGCCATCTTCGCGGATTGTATCTCCTCAGCAGTCAGACTTAATGAACTTTTTCTGCCGTTCGGGTTGCGGCAGTTATGTGCAAAGCGAAGACAGTAAGCGACGATTCGAAGTAAAGGCGGCAACGATGAACGCAAGCTGAACAGCTCGTTGGGTGGTTCGGCGACTGTTACATTGTGAACAGCCTTACGAATTTCCAATTGCTCTTCGGGAATGCTGTAGTCACCAGTAGAATTAGGCCACGTATCTTCGCTATGTCGTAGCCATGGAGGGCCTTGCTTCCACAGATGGCTTTGTAGAAAATCCTCGATGGTCATTCCACGCGATACCAAATCAGCCGGATTCTCTTTCCCCGCTACATGCTA
This sequence comes from Aedes koreicus, assembly GCA_024533555.2. Classification (NCBI taxonomy): domain Eukaryota; kingdom Metazoa; phylum Arthropoda; class Insecta; order Diptera; family Culicidae; genus Aedes; species Aedes koreicus. The sequence continues at coordinate 163,566 of JAHHFK020002204.1, read as the reverse complement.
CCAAGAATGCGCGTATGTGGTGGTTTGAATAGCTGAAACTCTGTTGGCCACGAACGTTTGCAGTGTGTTTGGCGGAGTTCGCAGCCAGTGTAATACGATCGTACTGTCGGATCAGAAAACCGACCGTACGTTTTCCAAGGAGAGTGCCTTAGCAACCTTCGAGTGTATTAGTGCAGCTTCCTTAGCGGCGCAGAGTTCAAGTCGGGGTAATATCAGTCTTTTTGAGCGGAGCTACGCGGGATTTGGAAGCGAGTAGCTCGATCCGAACGTTTCCAGCTTCATCCGTCGTCCGCACGTACAAGCACGCACCGTAGGCCAGGGTAGAAGCGTCAGCAAAGCTGTGGAACTGAATATCTACCTAATTGGAAACGAAAACAAATCGACTAATCGCAACTCCAAAATTTTGCCCAACTGTGAGTGGAACGCCTTCCACTTCTTTGCAATGTCGTCTGGAACAGGTGTATCCCATCCTGAGTTGAGCAGAGCGAGCTCCTGCATAATCATTTTTGTCACAACAATCACTGGAGATATCAATCTCAGCGGATCAAATAGTTTGGCTATAGACGACAGGATGTTTCTTCTCGTCCATACTTGCTCGGTTTCTGTGATGTCATCGTAAAATCGTAATTGGTCCGTCCCGGGTTCCCATGTAATTCCCAAGGTTTTCACCTTTTCCTCGGGACTTATATCGAATGTCACTGACAGATTTGTTCCAAGTTGTTCGGCCGGGATGCCAGAGAGAACTTCTGGCCGATTGGAACACCATTTACGTAAAGTAAAACTACCCTTCTTCATCAACGTGTCAAGGTCCTTTCTAAGCCGGATGACTTCGTCCACGCTGGATGCTCCACCGATGTAGTCATCCACATAAAAATCCTTTACTACAGCGTTAGCAGCTTCCGGGTATTTCAGTCCTTCATCTGCTGCGAGTTGATGTAGAGCACGGATGGCTAAGAATGAAGAAGGGGTCAATCCGTATGTTACCGTTAATAATTCAAAAACCCGTATAGGTTCATCCGGAGAAAACCGGAAGAAGATTCGTTGCAATCCGGTGTCATCAGTGTGTACCCACGCCTGTCGGTACATCTTCTCTGTATCGGCAACAAGTGCAACTTCGTGTTTCCGAAACCGTAGAAGCAGATTGAGAAGCTCGTCTTGTATTATCGGGCCCTTTAGGAGTGCGTCGTTTAATGAATAACCGCTATCAGTACTGGCCGAACCATCAAAAACGACACGCACCTTAGTCGTCGTGCTCGATTCTTTAAGCACAGCATGATGAGGCAAGTAGCACACCTTCTTTGCGCTTGCTGTTGCTGCTGCTGTCTCATTTCGAAGCTCCTCCTCGCGAACCTCTCGCATGTGCCCAAGGTCCAAATACCCTTGCATAAACGCATTGTACTGCACACGCATCTCCGGATTCCGCTCTAATTGTTTTTCCAATCTTCTAAATCGCGTTAGTGCCATCGATTGAGAGTCACCCAGCATCTGCTCGAAATTCACGTGCTTCGGTAAACGTACGACGTACCGACCTTCCTCTGTGCGGCTGAATGTTTTCAGGAAATGATCTTCGCTGTCCTGTTCCTCCTTCGACCAAGCCGCTCGATTTTCGTTACTCTCGATCTCCCAAAATTTCTGCAACTGTAGTTCCAAATTTTCCGGTGCTGCCGCTAAACAACAGCTAACTGCCTTACTCTGCGCTTCCGAAACTTTCCCTGTGACGATCCAACCGAATACTGAGTTGATCAGCGCTGGCAGCTCTGGCCCCAATGTGATCCGTTTCATCTCTCTCTCGAACAAAAACCGATAGAAGTGTTCTGCTCCAATCAAAAGATCGATCCGATTGCTGATATTGAAGTTCGGATCAGCCAATTGAATATCCTTCGGAATCTTCCAGTGTGCTACCGGTATTTGCACCGTCGGCAGCTCTGACGTTACCATCTGTAGAACCAAAAATTCCATCCCCAGTGAAAAGTCATGGACCCTTGAGCTTACTGTAGTGCTCACCATGAATCTCGCTCGTGTTTCCGAGTGACCGATCCCGTTAATCGGTACGTTTATAGTGCGTCGCTTTAGGCTGAGCATCTGACACAACCGCTCGCTCATTATGTTCGCTTGCGATCCGTTGTCGAGCAATGCTCGCGCTAACTGTTTCCCTCCGTGCTGATCCCGTATGACCAGCACAACCGTAGACAGGAGTACGCTTGAGATTTTTCTGCCCTTGGTCCCTACGTTGTATGATCCGACCGCGCCTTCATCGCCGTTTTCCTCTTCATCTCCTTCTTCAGAATCCTCCTCGTTGGTCGCTAGGTTTGCGGCTACCGTCTTCTCCTTCCGTTTGTTCCCTGGTTTGCCTACCGGTTGATCACTGCTCCCGGCGCCGCTACTGCTTGGTGGAAATCCTGGATGTATTAGCGAATTATGCTTCTTCCCGCTATCACGACAGCTGAACTTCGAATTACAATCGCGTACCGAATGCCCAGACTTGAGACAATTGCTGCACAAGCGCTTGCTGTTCACGAATTGCAACTTTTCCTTCAGGGTCATATTCGTGAATTTACCACACCATCCCAAGAAATGCGAATCTCCACAGCAGCAGCTGGCTGAACTACTCCTATCACCATCGGTAGCGGAATGGACGACCACCTAACTTCCATCTTCTGTGAACTTCCTTTTAGCTCAACGTTTGATGATACAGCCTCCAACACCCTTGTCCGCTTTTCCAGAAAATTCACCAGAACCGTGAAAGTTGGGTCCTTTGTCGATGCTGCGTGGTCCTCCCATAATTGAAGCGTCTTTACGTCCAGTTTGGAGCACATCCAATGCACTATCATTGCACCCCAATGTTCCGTTTTCTCCCCCAACTGCTTCAAGATTTTCAACCGCTGGTCAAATTCGTCCACCAGAGCGTGAATAGCCGATGATGACTCCCGTTCCACCTTAGGGTACTCCATTAGCGCCTGGAGATGCCTCTTCTTAAGAAGATACTCGTTAGAGTACCGTTGGTGAGCGTAAGCGACTCGATGAGTTTAGCCGCCTCCCCCTTGAGCGCCGATTTCGGGTAGTGGAATTTTTGGACATCACTAAGTTCCCCGGACTCGTGAATCAGCGACACGTACGTTGATTTGAACGACAGCCACCCCTTGTAGTCACCGTTGAACTCTGGTAGCGAAATCTGCGGCAAACGTACTCCAGCATGCGCCCCTGCAGCTTGGCCATTCCTCACCGTCGTGTTGTTCAAATCAGGAGCTGCCACAGCAGGTGGCAGCTTCTCCAGCAGCGCTGCTCGTAGACTATAGTACAGCTTCTCGAATTCCTCGTAGGCCGCGTTGCAATCCTCTTCATAGGCCGCCTTGTCATCCAGCCCAGCGATGTCTTCCTGAACCTCCTCAAATTCCTCAAACTTTGCCTCGATTTTGTCCAGCCTCGACTGAACTTCCCCCCTATGAGTATCAGGATTGAAACTTCCCAGAAATTGCGCATGTCGCTTTAATGAGGCGACAATCCGCTTCCGCTTTTTGACCAATTCTTTAATTTTCTTCTCAGTCATTCCCACTACTGAGGCCTGTCTCAACTAGGCCTTGTATTCAAATAAATGCAGCTTCAGCCGGCCCCCGTGTAATAGTGGACCGTGGAATTATCGTCGTCGTACTTCAAGTTGAGGCTTGTCCAATAAATGCCAAAATGTGCAAACAGCGATGCAGACTGTGTTGCAGCAAAATGTTTTTCAATGCAGAAAACTTGTACCTCGAATGTCCGTAGAGTTGGTGTTTACTTCCTACAGCCACCTTGATGTACTTCCTCTGGACGTCTAGATGAACCTCCTCAATCGCACAGTGCACAACGTCGCGCCCCAGCAGATGAAATCGTTCCAGATTCTACGCTGAATCCCGTTGAACTAGCAGTCCGTCCAAATCTGAATCGAATCGTCTCCTCGTTGCACCGTGTAGTCCGTGATGCGAAGATCCTCCAACCGTAGCCAACGATCAACCGTACCGAAAAATGGTCAAAAATGGTACCATATAGCACCACTCAAAAAAGTTAAATTTACTGGACAGGCACTCACCTGAGGCCTGTCGACAATAGGCCTTGAATTTCAAATAAACTCCAAATCAATAGTCCAACTATCGAAATGCTCCCCAGTATCAACAGTTGACGATTGTACGCAGCTTACAATGCGATCAATGCGATTGTATGCCAACAGTCGAAGTACCACTCAGGAACCCGATTCAGTCGAAGTACCACTCAGTGTGCAATTCGATCCAAGTCATGCGATGTCACAAGCAGCAGTAGTATTCAACGTACATGTAACCAAAGAAAATCTCAAAAGCACCAGCAAGTAAGCGTGAGATAGGTTGAAAAGCCACTCACCTGTGGCCTGAGCAATATAGGCCTTGTATCAGAGTTACAACTGCTACTCCAACAATTCCTCCGGTTGTCGCTTGACAATAGTGCATGCAGATTGGCTGTATACGCTCGTCTTTGTCGATGAGGAGAATGAGTTCTTCCGTTGTTGAACCTGCCAACAGCAGATCCGTTGACCCAAATTTGCCCTCCAATTAGCCTATTATCTTTCCCGAACAATACACCACCGAATATAATGGTCTTCTCCAACCACTGATCCTGGTCACGGCACCATAAAATGTTGACCTCTCCGTGGTTCGTGGGTTGGGAAAACGAACGATAGTCCAAACGGTTCCAAAATATGTTCTTTCTTTACATATTAAATGCACTCCGCACTCCAGAAGAAAAACTAGCACAATTTATTGCAGAGGAAAATGGGTACACTCCGTTTATTGAAACACGCGTCGATGCGAATAAAACTCTTTATTGCATGACGATCTGTTGGCTACTAACTGCCGGTTGTTGTTTATTAAACTGTTCTTTGCCCTATACTGTGTTGTTTCGCTACCTATATGCATGCCTATTTATTGTCTATGTACTTCGCTTTCGGTTGTGTTATCTGTATTATCAATTATCGATGCGTTATCAGTGTGCTAGTGTAGTGTTTTGGGATGTTCATGTTGTTACAAATCGTGTGTGTATAACAGTTATAATTTTAATTCATTTGTCCTAGATTTAAGTTTTAACTATGTAGTTTTGTAATTCAAGTATCGTGTAATATCTTATAAACTAGGAACACTCGTATCATCGGACAGTACTAGATCAAGAATACGACCGGAGCAATTTTTGATCAGGTTGCGTTGTCGTAACCCTTGAAAGGCAATAGTATCGAGAAGCATATGACCAGCAATAGAAATTAGGGATTGTTGCGGGTCGACAGAAGCAAATTCGTCATTGTTATTTTTCTTCCAGACCAGTCGAGGCTGATAAAAATCTCCGAATAAAATAATTACACTCGTGTCACTCCTGCTTCGATTGACTTCCGACATTGCATCGAGATGATGCTGCATAAAAGAGCTATTTTGACTTTTATTTTCCACTGGAAAACTCGAAGGTCTTGTATTATCAGGAATAGCGTCATCGACTCGGCATTGAAAATTTTCGGAATCAGCTTGGGAAACTTGCAAGCTGTCACTTATTGCAGAGCTGTAATTTTGAGAATCATCAGCGACAGAACGTCCTATAACACACGCCTACTTGCCTGAAAGTGCAGGCTGGAAGACCCCTCCGTAAACAGGACCAAGACGACTAAGATGACAGGAAACATTGACAGAACGTTGAAAGATGGGTACGGTTGATGGCTCGACTGTTACGGGATCAGAAAGGGCTTCCGAAGTGCTTTTTTGCGTGCGTCCCGGTGAGGATGAAGCTGTTGGTCCTATACATTCGTGCTGGATAGCTCCATTGCCATATGTTGTGGCGGGGGTTTCGTTTCCAAAGGTGCCGTAGATGTTAGTTTGACGATTTGAGCACCGTTCACGAAATCGAACATTTTCTGGCCATTAGTCACTAGAGAGAGATTTTTAATTGAACCTCACATCAATTCCAATTTTGAATGATACCTTTGAGGTCCTTTCCTTTAGGAACTAATTTAACCACTTTAGGCGTTATGTTAGCCAAATCAAGGCACTCACTAACCAGTGAGGCGATCTGATTCTCCGTAGTACCCGGATAGAAAGCTGAGAGGTAGATCCAAATCAACGGATCTGAGAAGCTGCACTCGATTTACCGTCCACGTTTGCCGTCAGTAATTCAAATCCTTAGCGCAACTTTTCTATTTCCGTTTGCATGGATTGAATAGCCGCAGAAAGGTTTGTAAGTCTATCATCAAAACCGGTCATCAGGTTACGGAAGTGCGCATTGGAAAAAAGAGCAGCACAACCATCACACATCCAGAACACATAATTTTTGTAGCTATTCATCTGGTCCAACAGTGGTCCATCTACATTTACACATACCGCATGAAAGGTCGCTCCGCAATAGCCCTTGCACACAACACCCTCGGCATCCTTCACATTCTTCTGACACCGATGGCAAGTCTTAATGATATCGCGATAGAGTTGATGTGTTCGGTTAATTAACGCCTTTGGGTATGCAAGGATCGAAAAGTTGGCGATTCACGGGAACAGGTGGATTATGGAATAAAGTTGAGTGATGACGACGATAACGGTTGTTGACAATCACCGCTTGCGAATGCTCCAGTCAGTAACCAAAATAAGTAAAAAGACGCGACCAATACGTACACTTCGAATCACACTTCATGTCAATAGCACAATAGAACGTTATGCGGACGAAACTCTAGTAAACCGGGTATCTATACTGGGGCAAACAGATGATTCTTGACACCCCCCCCTCTTTCTCCGCAAGATTTTTAGCCCTGCGCCCCCCCCCCCACCCTAAAAAAAAGGTGGGGGGGTATGCACCCCACCCCCAAAACAAAAGAGGAAACCACACCAACCCTATTTCTCATGCTTGAAGACGAGAAAACAAAAAAAAAAAAATTTATTTTTTTTTTTTTTTTTATTGGCAGAACCAACAACAAATGGAATAACAATACCAACCCCAGGCCCCCCCCCCCCAAAAGGAGGGGGTTGGGGTTGAAATTTGTTGTGCCTTAAAGGTGATTCATCTACGAACGCCCATGTCGAAGAAAACCCAACCCATTAAGGTAGATTTGAGTCACAAACAGACACAAAACCCAAAATGAAAGTATACCTTTAGTGAAGGCAGAGAAAGAGAGAGCGAGAGAGAGAGAGAGGGGGGGAGGGGGGGGGGGGGGGGGAGGGGGGGGGGGGGGGGGGGGGGGGGGGGGGGGGGGAGAGAAAGAGAGAGAGAGGGGTAGAGAGGAAGAGGGGGGGGTAGAGAGAGATAGAGAGAGGGGGGGGGGGGGGGGAGGGGGGGGGGGAGAGAGATAGAGAGAGAGGGGGGGGGGGGGGGGGGAGAGAGAGAGAGAGAGGAGGGTAGAGAGAGAGAGAGAGAGAGAGAGAGAGAGAGAGAGAGAGAGAGAGAGAGAGAGGGGGGGGGGGGGGAGAGAGAGAGAGGGAGGGGGGGCGGGGGGGGGGGGGGGGGGGGGGGGGGGGGGGGGGGGGGGGGGGGGGGGGGGCCGGGGGGGGGGGCGCGGGGCGGGGGGGGGGGGCCGGGGGGGTGGTGTGGTGGTGGTGTTGTGGTGTTTGGGTTTAGAGGGAGCGAGAGGGCGGGGGCGGGGGTGGGTGGGGCGTGGGGGGGCCGCGCCGGGGGGGGGTGGCGGGGGTTGTGGGGGGTATCCCTTAAAATTATTTTTAATTTTTTTTTTGCTTCCTCCCCGGGACCACGGTTAAGTTACTTTTTCTGGTGGTGGCTGTGCTCATGTACTTCTCTTAAGATCTCAGCTCTAGCTGGCTGTGATCGTAAGCACCTTCTTGTGGCTAGAATCCGTCATGTGTATCCATCGAGACGTGTGGCTGGAGTAGCCGAAAATCATGACATGCTCTCCTTCACAGCCTCCATCCTCGTGGAACACGCACTCCTGATTTACGTACTGGTGTTACTTCAATCTCTCCATTTGCGCTGCAGCTATGATAACTTTGAGCCCCATAAGCTTTACTTGTTTCCTGAGTCATTTATCTCCCACCCTCGACACAATCGACTCAAGTAGTCCCCGACGGTGAGTCTACTTTACGTCAACGATGAGTTCCCCGACAGTGAATTTTTTTCCGAAACCAGACCACGGTAAGCCATTCAGTCCCTATCTACGCTGCAAACCAGCCATCTTGAGCAATTACACTCCTAAGACCACTGCTGGCGACCGGTGGTGGATCTAACCTACACTGACAGAGAGCTCCCCGCAAGTGGAATATCGCCCGAGACCCATTATCCAGTTCATTCAACCACTCGCTGGAACTTCACGCCATTTCCGCTGTAAAGTCGACATAATTTGCGTAATAGCTCCGTTAATCACATTTCACGTATTTTTATCGCGGCAGATTATGTGGGCTGGTTTAGGCCCCGCTGGTGACAATCATCGCGTTTCGCGTTTAGCCGACCCGTGGATAGTAAAAACCTCGTGCGCCGGTATGATCTCGACGTTTGTGTATTCCAGACAAAGAGAAGACATCGCGTGTCTAAATCTGTGCAGATACTTCCTGTAGCAGCCACTGCGTCACGTGAAAGTCAACCTCGCCATGTTTTCTGTTCACCCAGGGCCACAGAACCGGTATCAGACCGTTCTCTACTGTGTTTCACTCTTGCTACCACTCGCCATCGGCACGGCTCGCACGATCTTCTGCAATCTAATTTCCTTCCGCTTATAGACTACTGACTACAACGATTACTGCTTCCGACGAGATGGTCCTGTAGACGCTCATGCCACAGAGAACAGACATTGGTGTCCATATACCTTTTCTTGAAAAACGTGTGTAAAAGTATAAGGGGGCAGCCGGTATAAGAAGCAAGTGCAGAGAAAAACAAAGAAAACTTTTCAGGTTATGTGTTAGGCTTTTTATTGATAAACATTGACATGACAGTTATCGCACAACTGCAGTGCCGCCTACCATAAGGAGCATAGCATAACGACATTTGAAATGTCGTTTTGAAGTTTTACATAAGTAGCAAACCGAAGATGAACGTCTGTTTTCTGTGCTCATGCATCGCATTGCTCTGAGACGCTACGTCCTGCTCAACTTCGCTTGGTTCATCATTGTTTCCAGCGCTGACACCCCCATAACTCTGTATCGATGAGGAAATACGTGCCAGGAGACGCCTCTTGCTGCTGCTTGGTGCGCTGTAATTCGACAGATTCTAGCTACGGCGTTGATAGCTTTCGCCACTTTCTCACATGCATAGACGACGTGGATGTTGAATCTCAGCTGGTCGTCGATCAACACTCCCAATTAATTCAGCACGCGCTTCGATGCTATGGCATGTCCTTCAACGATGGCTTCAGCCCACTGCATAGTTTTATAGCTGAGCAATAGCAGTTCCGTTTTGTGGTGGCTATCTGCGGCTCCATGCATCCAGTCTTCAATCATGTTCATCGCATTGGTCGCTAACATTTCTACCTCTTCCAGCGTCTCACCTGAACCTGTTAGGACGTCGTCATCCACAAAGCTAACGATCTCGACTCCAATCGGCAGTTTTATCGTCAACACGCCGTTGTACATCCCGTTCCAGAGCGTCGGGGCAAGAATGGAACCTTGTGGAACTCCCGTTGTGATCCTAAATGACCTCTGCCCCATTTGAGTACCGTAACTAGGATCCGGTTCTGGAAGTAGCGTCTATAGTTATCACAGCGCAGTAACGAATTTCTCTCCGCTTCTGTTTGTGCGCCTTCTGCGCACTCTTGATGTCATTCTAAATGGCATCCATTGTTGACTTTCCTTTCCGATACCCGTACTGGCTAGTCGCAGCCATGCTCACTCACCATACATTTCGTCAACCTGTTGAGGATGACCTTATCCAAAAAGCTTACCGATTGTATCCAACAAGCATACGTGCTTATTCGATGCTGGTTCCCGCGGCGACTTTTCTGGCTTTGATAGAAGGACTAATTTTTTAATCCTCCATCTGTCTAGGAAGCACCCCTTCTCCAGACGCGTTCAGGGCCAAGTTGTGAATTCCATCCGGACCCTGATCTTTGTTCGACTTCAATCCTTTCGATACGGCCACGATTTCCTCGTTGTGACTTGCATATCTCCGATGTTGCCTCCTTCAGCTACGGTTGTTTGGTGTACAGCTGTACGGAATGATTGGCCACGTCGTTGGATCGTGTTTCGGAAAAAACACCCCCATTATGAGCTTCAGCTTGGCTGGCCACCTTTCAGCTTGCATCGTTGGAATTTTGATCTTCGCCATGACTACCCGGGTAATCGTCGCCCCAGGGATGAGCATCGGCATCTCGGCATAGCTCCTTGAAATATTTTGACTTGCTTCACTTTATTACATGTTTTAATGCAGCCCTGGCCGCTCGGACCATCACTCTGGCGTCTTCTGGCTGTGAGACAACTAGCATGAAAGTTGCTGAGTGCCTTGGCTCCAACTTCCTCGGCATGGCTGTGTAACATTGCTGTCAAGTCATCCGCATTCAAGGGGGTGCTGCCAGCTTGGATTGCCCTCGTCTTCCATTTCCGCTCGTTCATTTCCCTCTTCCATGTTGATCCCGGGTATCGTTTGCCGCAACTGTATAGGATCGCCTAATGATCACTATCGATGTGCTCATCACACAGTCTCCAGTTCATGTTTCCCACAAGCGACGAACTGCACAAGGTGACGTCGATAATGGATTCACGACCGTTTCTGCGAGAAGTTGTCGTTGTTGTTGTTTGTTTTATTAAAGACCTTTTAACCATATTGGTCATTCGGGTCCCGATAAAAAGTTACAGAGTTGTTGTATTCATTTAATTTGGTGTGTGCCTATGTACCTATATCTATTTGTATTTGATTTATATGATTTGTTGAATCCTTGAGTTGGGGTGTTGCGTTTCGTCCTGATTTATACTGGGTTGATATCAGCAGCTGCCCTGGCTGCTTTGATGGCCTGAAGTTTCCACTGTTTTGCGAGAAGTGCTGACAGTACCTTCGTTGGCCTATGGTAGATCTTCCAGTAGACTGTATGCTGTAATGCACATCTGTTTCAGCACTCCGCTGTCCAAGCATTGAAGTCTCCTCCGATGATGACAGGTATTCGTCCGGGCGCGTGTGTGTGTATTATATTTTTTTTCATGCAGCTAAGAGTTTAAAAATCTTCGGAAGACTGGCCTGTAGAGATGTGTTGTTCATGCTCATGCCAGTGTGTTGCAGATTTGGCGCTGTGTGGGATTCACTTGCGTGCCTACCCATTAAAAACACTCCTAGGTTTCCTTTCACCTGTATCCCCCTCCGGCACCACCTTACGGTATTACTTCGAAGGAGAGGTGTTATGTGCTATGTGCACCACTTTATGCTAAACTCTTTGGCTCCTATTAGTAGCTAGGTACTTCTTTTCCTATTCGCCCTTCGGCGACGTGCCTTGAAGTCCAGATTTATCATGCCTCGTGCCAGCATACCAAGCCTATTGGCTCCTGTAAGTCGTTTTACTTTTTTTTCACCTTACATCGTTCAACTGTCTCCATTCAGCAACCAAACATGAAGCCAGTAGGCTCCCAGCTTTGTCGCACTCAACTCTGGCAGACCCGTTGGCGGATCAGCCCAACTCCCGGTGAAGGAACTTCTCCTGAAGCCGACCGTGAGCCATTTAGTCCTCCAGCTTATCGCGTTCTACTCGGCGCGCGCGTGTGTGTGAGCGAGGGAGAGAGAAAGAGAGAGAGAGAGAGAGAGAGAGAGAGAGAGAGAGAGAGAAGAGAGAGAGAGAGAGAGAAAGAGAAAGGGGGGGGGGGAGGGAGAGGGAGATTTTTCAGGCACTCTATGTCTAACCATCTAGTTTGCGCGCACCTCTGAGCCTTGTTCCGGACGTATTTGAAGGAAACCAGATCGTTGTCTGACTTTTTTGCAATATTTGTACCATTGTTCCAACAATTGTACCCTTCAAGTTTTACAGACATTCAGGATGCTGTGTTTGACTACTGGAACCAGCCAGTTCATTTTTCTCCTATATACGCCGTTTTGATGGTTCTGAGCACACGTCATACGAACATTCCAATTGATTGTGTCCTTCTCGAGTATTGTCCACGTCTCATGCCTGTATAGAACTAACAGTCTTATTAGCATCTGTTATGTACATGGTACACTTAGTACGTATTTGAAGTTTAAAGGGCCTCAGGATTTGTTTTGACCACCTTAAACTCATCACTGTTCGACATATTTGAGCTGTCGCACGATCGGTTCCGACAGATACTTAGTCTACGACGTATCTTGCCTCACGCTTTCGCATGGTGTACTGAACAGCAGCCTCCTGGAACGTTTTCCCGAAAATCTCAACATCATCAGCAAAACCTAGGGGTGCGACACTCATCCATTCATAGTGGATACGTTTGATTCATCCATGATTCTTTTTATTTTCACAATAACTCTCAATAATCCAAATATGGTAAAATAATTTCTGCTACTTTCGATTACTCTCGATTTCATCCGATTCGATCGGATTTCATCCGATAAGGGCGTTAGAGTCACGATTTTGATCAATTTTACTTGATCGTGTACGTTCATTATGGCAGCTACGAAAACAAACAGAATTGTTGGTTGATTCTTCCAACGCTTATGGTTTGTTTCAAACAAATTTTAGTATGATTTAAACTGAATTGCTGTTTGAAACAAACAAACAGAAACTGTTGAAACAACAAACATTTCCGTTTACAATCACCTACATTTTTCCTGTAATTTGAAGAACATTTTCTCGTTGCAGTTCAAAACCGGAAAAAATCACTCGTGCAAATAACTTTATTACTTTTTCATATGGCAGCAAAGTGTTGCATCTAGTGGAGCTGTGGAGAAAATCAGATGCGCTGTACAGCGCACTAGATGCGCCACAATTCAAACATAGGGACATACAGTAAAATCGTTTGTCGTTAGTGGGTTATTTCGGTTTTCAGTCTTCAGTTGCGAGTTATAAGAATATAACAAACATTAGTAAAGCCAAGCGCTCACTGATGTGATGGAGGTGTGGTATGTGCTAGCATGTCAAAACACCTTGTCGAAGTTCGCATCACGCCACAAGACTTTGACTCGATAGTTTGACATGGTATGTGATACCGTGTGATGCCACACCTCAGCCACACGCTGCACTTTTCGGTCTTATTTTCTTTCGCGTCTATCTTCTTCTCTTAGCTGACAGCCAATGTTGCCAATAGGCGCTCTAAACAAAATATACTTAAATAGGTTAAAGGCACAATAATCGATGAAACTTTGCAAAAATCGACTATATCAAAATATCGGATGAAATCGTGAAAAATCGTCGATTATATTTCATAGCGATGACCTTAAAACTGGGCGATTGGAAAGATACGGGAATCGCTTATTACGATTTCGTTCGATGAAATCCGATAATTTGGTTGAATCCGATTTTTTTAGAATTTTTTAATTTTCATCCGGTTTGGACAAGACATTTTGATTAAACATCATTTCTTTTCTAAATCTCAGGTAATCCGAAAGAGTCGCGCCCCTAGAGCAAACCCCATTGGTTTTGCTTACTTAATTTATTAAAAAGCGTACCGCGCATGTTTAAGTCCGCATGAGAGAGGGATAATGTATTTAATATCGCAATTAATGAATGTTTAACTGATACTGAGACTGCACTGAACGTATTTTATAAACCAGATGTCCCGAAACTGTACAGGAGTGAAAATGTTATAAGTGTTCTTTGATTACACATATTTGTCTTAAACGGAGTCCAAAGTAAGTATAGTGTAACTAAAGCTGTAATTGATGTAATTAATGTTTGCCTGTGTCGGAATTTGTTTATTGTTTATTTTGTGCCCCTCAGGAATCATTATACTATCTAGCATTATATTAAACAGTGGAAGTGTTCCGCTAGTTTCAAACGAGTCTGATAACGTCTTAATGATATCGATATCTTCGCAGAGCACTGTGTTTACAGAACACTGTGTTACAAGCGGCTGGATAGTCATGAAGAAAATGAACATATTTTTTGACTCAGGAATTACTAGCACACCGCTCCAAGCTCGGTCCCAAGCTTAATGATTCGCCCCTAATAACGTAACTCACACCAACACACTCTCAAATATTTTGTCAAAATAACATCGAATCAAAACAAAAACAAAGATACTAGTACCGAAAGGTGTCGAGCAGCGCAAGAGTGTATCGCATTCTGTTCAGACGTGATACGGTGTAGTTGCTCAGAAGGAGCAAATCGATTTTATTTTGCGGAATGGTTTTTACGTAAGACTTTGAGGAAGTTATGTTGATATTGTGAAGGAGAAATAAACAATAAAATCAGAAGAAGTGTGAAATTGTGGTTGAATATCGTCTCGGTCTTCAAACCAGTGGAAGCCATAATGAAAAAAAAGCAAAGCAAGCCATAGTGAAAGAAGCAAAGAAAAGAAAACTACAAGAAGAAGCACAAAAATGGCGAGAAACGGGCGAGACAACGATGACGGAGTGAGGAGTCCAAATGGAGGTATGCAGGAGAACTTTCAATACACGAGTCAGGATGAAGGCCCTTACAGAGTAATGGTAGAGCTGATGGACACCAAAGAAGGAGAGATTAAAATCAACAAATTGTAATTGGCACAAACACTACAAAAAATGATCGTTTACAAAGGTCACATCATGGAGGTCAAACAAGCGGGACGTAATAAAGTGATTGGAATAACTACCAGCTGGCCAACTGGCTAACAGGAGACGATGAATTCAACCAACGAAATTACAGAGCGTACATATCTAAGCACCTCGTTACAGTGAACGGAGTTCTTGCTGGAATACCGTTGGACATGAAGGAAGAGGATATCATCAATGGAATATTATGTGAGGTTCCGGTTCTGGGAGTGAAACGCCTGATGAGATTCAATGACGGAGATAGGAAGCCGACCCAGCGAGTGAGCGTCACTTTCCTGGCAAAGAAGATACCAACACTGGTTAAGCTGTTTTGCTGTTCAATGAACATTAGAGCATTCTACCGAAAAACAGTTCTTTGTCTTAACTGTCTTCGATACAGCCAAGGAACTGATAATTGTCGTAGCAATCAACGCTGTCGAAGGTGCGCAACAATTCATGACCATCCAGGAGAAGTTGATCAATGCCAAAATGCGAAAAGATGCTTCCATTGTCACACGGAGCACACGACGAAGGACGCAGGGTGCCCCGAAAGGAAGAGACTAAACAACATACAAGCTATTTTGGCGAGAAGCAATCTTTTGTATATCGAAGCCACCGGACAGTTCCCGATTTTGACGCAGAATTATAAAGAGGCGCTACTGCAAGGATCAGAAGATCCAACCCCAGCAGAATCGTTTGCAACAATGGCAGCTGGACCTTTCAAATGGAAGCCACCAAGGAAAACTGTTCAACCGAAGGAGCCAAATATTCGACCAACAATCATCTCTGACCAAGTTAAGGTTTTCAAGCCGAACTTTTTAACAAGTACAAAGTATCAGAAGCAGAAAAATGGAAAGAGGAGATTCGAACTGCCGCTGCAGTAAAACAACAGGACCCAAATGTCAGAACAATTCAATTAAGAGGAACGTCCGCCCCGGCAGGCGAATCGACCGCTACGAGCGAGCTAAACCTGCAACAGGATTACGATATGATAGACAACAGAAATTCGACGGAATCGGGCACAAGCAACTACACAGGTAAATAGTTACAATCCCTGATGAATATGTAAAAAACAGTCAGTCATGAAAATACTACAGTATAATATACAAAGTCTTCAGAAAAACAAACAGGAGTTACAAAGGGTTCTAAACGGAAAAAAATCATGATATAGTTATATTGGCGGAAACATGGACAAATCCAGGGGAAGAATTAGATAAGAAATACCAAATTTCAAGATACAACGGACATTTTGTATCTAGACATGATGGATATGGGGGAGCAGCAATACTACTAAGGTCTGTATCCGCAATAATCCGGACACCTCAAAACATGAATAAAACATAAATTTCGCATTATATTTCAGTCGTAGTTGTTTATTTTAGATTCATGGGATGTGTTTTAACAATTCGTGAAGACAAAACATAGTTATTCGGTATTTGCATAAAATTTTCGAACTTTGCGCTTAACTCCGTCCATTAGGGTTTGTACAGTCTCTTCAGAAATCGTAGAAGCCGTCTTTGTCCTTGCTGGAAGTGTTTGATGTCTTTGATTCCTTGCTTCTTTCCAGAAAGCTTCCGCTTCATCAGAGCCCAATATCTCTCGATTGGTCGTAGCTCTGGGCAATTTGGCGGGTTTGAGGTTTTCTGTACAATGTTCACTTGATTTGCTTGGTACCACTCCATCACAGTTTTAGCATAGTGGCATGATGCCAAATCGGGTCAGAACAAAGGTTTTTCTTTGTGACTTTTGATGAAGGGTAGCAATCGCTTCTGCAGACACTCTTTCAGATAGATATGTTGATTGTGCCTGTAGTGACGAAAGATTTACTCTTTTTACCACACGTGCAAATTGCTTGCCACACAAGGAATTTTTTGGGAAATTTTCGATGCCTTCTTCGTTCTGAAATGCTCAGCTGTAGCATTTCTGGCCATAGCAGAATAAAAAGCCCTGGAAGCTGCTTGAAATCCTCCAGGACATAAGTTTCATCGTCCATAACAACGCATGAAAACTTCGTCAAATATTCGCAGTACAAACGTCGAGCCCGTGATTTTGCTGCCAAGTTCTGTTTGTCGTTGCGATTTGGAACTGTTTTACGACTTATGTCTCAAACGCTGTTTTGATTTTTGGACAAAACCAGGTGACATCCCTATTTTACGAGCCACCGTTCGAATGGAGCGATTTGGGTTTTTCGTTAATAACCTGTTTACCTTTCGGTCCATGACAGGATCAGCGCGTCCAATGTTTTTGTCACTTCTCGGTTTCCTCTCCACCGTCAAACGTTCCGAAAATGATTTGAGCACATCGTGAACAGTAGATTTAAGCCAATCCAATGTTTTTGCAAGGTCCCGTATTGACAAGTTCAGGATTTGCCGTACGCCCGTACAAAATTCGCTCGCGCACTTGTTTTTCTTTCGTCGCCATCTTGAATACTAAACATGAAATGTAAACATCGATCATAGTCTTTTCATCATAGACTCTCAGCTATACCCCAGTTAAATTTTTCATTCCTACGTGCAATATTTCAAAAGTTACAATGATTTGAAAATGTCCGGATTAATGTGGATACAGACCTTAAACAGTAATTATAGCTATATCACAATTGACGTCAATATTCAGTCTGAAAAAATTCAATGTGCAGCTTTAAGAATTCTCATAATCAATTTGACTATCGTAGCCATCTATGTTGCTCCCAACGTGGCAATCGCAGAGTTGAACACAGAGCTGGATGTCTTATTCTTGCAAATGGCTTCTTACAACATGATAATAATAGGAGGAGATTTCAATTGCCATCACATTTGCTGGGGTGATGATAAATGCGATAGAAAAGGTGAAGAGCTGATGAAGGCAATAACAATTCAAATTTGTTAATTTTGAATGATGGGAGCAAAACGTTTGTACCGTTAGAGCCGAACCGGAAATCTTCTGCAATTGACATTAGTTTGTGACTAGAAAATAAGAAGAAGGATTAGAAATTTCCATTTAATTCCAACTACCTTTATTGCTTATCTTGACAGATACGCGTATTTCGTCTACAATGTGCAGACTTCTTCAGTGTCGTGTACTAATACTCGTCGTGTACTAGTACACGACACTGAAGAAGTCTGCACATTGTAGACGAAATACGCATATCTGTCAAGATCAGCAATAAAGGTAGTTGGAATTAAATGCAAATTACTAATCATTCTTCTTATTTTCTAGTTTCAGGTATTCCACTAAACAGCTCACACTCTCCATAATTCATTAGTTTGTGTTCAGCTCAACTATTCGGAGAAGTTGAATGGCAACACATGGTGACACAGAGCATCGGAGGAAGTGCACATATCTTGATCGAAATGGATCTGCAGTTAGGAAACCTGAAAGAGAAAAAGTATATTAACAAAAAAAAAAGGATTAACGAAGAGCTTTCAAAGCTAGAATGCTCAGAAGGACAAGGAACAGATGAATTAAGGAAACAAGTAAAAAGGATCACTAAAATGAACACTAGAAATAACAAGTATACTCCGAATAAGACTAAGAAGGTGGAAGAAGCTTGGCATAACAAAAATGAAGCGAGAATGAAATTTAACCAGTGTAGTACAATAGAAAACGCAATACAAGTAAAAAAAAATGACAGCAATTTTTACCAGGCCTAAAAAAGAAAGATTGCAAGAAGCAATAAAGAATTTTGCCAGCAGTATCGACCCCCCAGACAAGTTCTAAGAAACTATGGAATAGAATCGGCAGACTAACAGGAAAGATAATCAGGAAGAGAGATAATAATATAGTACAGGAAGATATCGATTTGGCGGAACGTTTCCTAGACATACACTTTGGGAACAACAAAGTTGACATGGATGCACCACTCACTTCAGGACCAGTTTGCAATTATAATATTATGAATTCCAAAAAAATGGAAGGAGATTCTTTCTAGGCAGCAGATAACATTACCTAAGACATCGCAGGACACCTTCGAGAGCAGCTGAAAGAGATCAAAATAGTCGCCATTCCTAAAGTGGGGAAAAACCAAATCACAGTTGAAGGAAAGATACCTGTTTCGCTTGTACCCACTATCACAAAAATGATCAATTCAGCAGTACTTGAGAAGATACAAGAAATACTGGACAAGAACGCAGTACTACCGGAGACCTCTTTTGGTTTCAGAAGAAACTTATCTACATCGACCTGCATAAACTATCTTGCGAATCAAATAAAAACGAACAAACGGCACAATTTTAAAACAGCCGCAATTTTTTGGACTTATTGAATGCATTTAACGCAGTACAGATTGATAAATTAGTAGAAACAATGTCCATCGCCACACTGCCCAATGAATTTATCACGTGGGTAATGTGCTTTCTACAGAATCGAAAAATTTCTATTAATGCAAATAATGTACAAGTAACTAGAACAATTTGTGATGGGCTACCTCAAGGCGATGTTTTATCTCCAACCCTTTTTAATATATATACAAAATCGTTGCCGATGTTGGTCTAATACAATTTGCAGATGATTTTTGCATTCTACTCAAGGCTAAAACTGCGGAAGAGCTGAACAGTAAAGGACATATATTGAATGAAGACAAGGAAAGCTCTTATAATTATTATAAATAATTTCTTGGCGAAGTTTCATCTAATTATTCACGTGAAGACAAAAAAATAAGTCGCGTTTGCCAAGAAAGTGTGCCCAGATTCTGTTCCGGTGCAACGAATTGCTCGCGATACTCAAACCAATCATAACGAAATGGATGCGCCCTTTTCTGCGCTCGAATTCTCACTTGCTCTTCTTTCATGCAACAATTCTGCACCAGGAATGGATATTTTAACTAAGTTAAAATTTAACTTTAAGTTTAACTTGTTGAAAAACCTCCCAGACGTCGTAAAAAGGAGCTTGCTGAACTTATTTAATCAGTTCCTGGAAAGCAATATTGTTCCGGATGAATGGAGGTAGGTTAGAGTTATAGCTATACAAAAACCCGGGAAACCCGCGTCGGATTACAACTCGTATCGTCCAATTGCGATGTTGTCGTGTATACGGAAGCTGCTAGAGAAGATGATTCTCCATCGGCTCGACAAATGGATTGAATCTAATGGCTTTCTATCGCATACACAATTTGGTTTCCGCAGAGGCAAAGGAACGAGCGATTGTCTTGCGCTGCTTTCAACAGAAATACAGCTGGCCTATGCTCAAAATGAGCAAATGGGTTCAGTTTTCATGGACATTAAGGGGGCTTTTGATTCAGTTTGTGTAGACGTCCTTTCAGACAAACTCCACGAGTGTGGCCTTTCACCATTATTAAACAACTATTTGTACAATTTGTTGTCTGAGAAACATATGAAATTTTCTCATGGGTCTTCGACAACTTCACGAATTAGCTACAAGGGTCTCCCCCAGGGCTCTTGTTTAAGCCCCCTTTTTTATAATTTTTATGTCAGAGACATCGATAGCTGCCTCATGGAAAATTGCACGCTAAGACAGCTTGCGGATTACGCCGTTGTTTCATTTGTAGGACCAGGGGCGAACAACCTGCAAGGACCGTTGCAGGATACCCTAGACAATTTGTCTACCTGGGCTGTAAAGCTGGGTATCGAATTCTCCCCGGAGAAAACTGAGTTAGTTGTTTTTTCTAGGAAGCGTGATCCAGCACAGATACCACTTCAACTCATGGGTAAAATAATACCTCAAAGTTTGTCTTATAAATACCAAGGGGTCTGGTTCGATTCTAAATGCACCTGGGGAAAGCACATTAAGTATCTGCATCAGAAATGCCAGCAGTGAATAAACTTCATGCGTACTATCACCGGAACATGGTGGGGAGCCCACCCGGAAGATCTGATAAAGCTGTATCGTACAACGATTCCTTCGGTTCTCGAGTACGGTAGCCCCTTTTTTTAATCCGCCGCTAAAACTCATATTCCGAAGCTTCCTTTATCAGATCGTTTTGTGGAGCTATCATTCCGGTTCCTCATCCGCTGTGAGGTGTTAACTAAGTTCATGACATTGTACCATTGGTACATGACTCTGGAGGTGAGCCCTTCTTCGAATGTTCCTCATCGTGATTACTCCCAAGACTTCTCTAGTTCTACTGTAGTTTTTGATCTGACCATGAAGCAAGAAGCTCGTGGAATACCAGATCCACTTCGTTCGGAGTACATTCCATCAATTTTTGCAAGCAAGTTTGGCCATATCAGAAGTGACAGAAAGTTTTACACCGACGGGTCAAAAACAAATGATTCCACTGGATTTGGTGTTTTTAACGAAATTCATAGCGCCTCCTTCAAACTTCAAAATCCTTGCTCCGTATACGTCGCAAAATTGGTGGCTATACACTATGCATTAGAGCGAATTGCCTCTCTTCCCTCCGATCAATTTTTCATTTTTACGGATAGTCTCAGCTCACTTCAGGCTATTCGTTCAATGAGGCCGGCAAGGCACTCACCGTATTTCGTTAGCGAAATACGATCTCTTTTGAGTGGCCTATCAAACAATTCCTACACCATCACCTTGGTTTGGGTCCCTTCTCATTGCTCCATTCCGGGTAATGAGAAAGCGGACTCACTTGCCAAGGCAGGCGATATTTATGATCGACAAATTGCCTTCAACGAATTTTTTGCTATTTTCCGTCAACAGGCCTTGATCAGCTGGCAACAAAAATGGGATGTCGGGGATTTGGGCAGATGGTTACATTCCATTCTCCCACAGGTATCGAAAAATCGTGGTTCAGAGGGTTGGATATTAGCCGGGATTTTATCAAGGTAATGTGTCGTCTAATGTCCAATCACTACTCGTTAGGCTCTCATTTCTATCGAATAGGTCTCTCAGACACCAATCAATGCGGATGTGGTGCAGGTTATCAGGACATTAACCACGTTGTCTGGCATTGCCTCGATTACGAAATTGCCAGATCTGATCTTTGCGCATCCCTACGGGCCCGAGGGAAACCAGAGAAGGAAGATATCAGAAATGTGCTGGGTAAGCTGGACTTGGAATATATGGGGCTAATTTACAAGTTCTTGAAACAAATAGATGTATTCATTTGATCCTCTCTTAGCTATCGCTTTAACATGTCCACCTCGTCCCCTCCCCCGTAATACCGCTTCTATTGTATCGTTACAGCTTAACGCAATGCAATATCTACGCCAGACCTACAGCAACGATATAGCATCGCCAATCTGCTGTTGAAAGCCAACGTTAAGATTCCTACATCCCCATTCCTACCCGAATCATTGTAATCCCTAACTTCGACCAAGCCGCGAGTTTTTCGACTTTCCAAAACCAACCTAGTTAGTAAGTTATTATCGTTGTAAAAATGAAAAAGAACTCGGCTCGTTATGCCTATGGCACTTGAGCCTTATAAATAAACAATTAAGCTTAAAAAAAAGGACAGATGTATGTTGACAAATTTGTGAAACAAACAAAACATTTAAATCTACAAAAAAAACCCAGAGAAAACAAAATCCGTGCTTTTTCAGTTAGGAAATGCTAGTTTACACATTAAAATTAACGGTATTGAAATAGAAACCGTATTAGGTCATACATATTTAGGTATATATATATAGACCGGTGCTTGAACTTTGATCAACAAACATGCATTATGTGTAACAAAATAACAGAAAGGCTAAATATGCTAAAAATAATTAGCAGTGTTAGAAGTGGAGGCCATCCGCAAACAATGATACTACTGTATAAAGCACTGGTAAGAAATGTGATAGAGTACTGCTCGTCAGTAACAAATAACACTGCCAAAACCAATCAGGATAAAATACAAGTGGTGTTAAACCAAGCACTACGAAGGGTTACCGGTTGTAGTAAAACTACACCAAGAAATACGCTAATAGCGATATCGGGACAGGAGCCTTGGAAGATTAGAGGAGAATTCGTAAATTGTAAGGAGATAGCAAAAAGTTTCGCGTACAAGAATGTTCTATGCTAAAAACTTGAAAAGGTAAATTATGAAGAGTACCAAGACGAAAGTCTCACATACATGGAAAGGTACATAAAGAAATATTCAAGTATATAAGTCCAATACGCAGAGTTTTCAACACCTTCAACAGACTTTAAAGATAATGATTTACTCTAAAGATACCATCGACCTTATGCTAGTGTTCTTATTAACTTTTTTTTTCAGAACCGTGCCCGTGAATACTTCAATCAAAATGGAAACAGTCACTGCTACTTCCTTGAAAGACTACAAAAAAGTTGGTGTTGATCTGAAAACACAATTGGAGAGCTTTAATACCGAAAATCTTTCTAAGGCAGATACCCAAGAGAAAATCGTTCTTCCAACCGCCGAAGGTAATTTCATTTTTTACAATTTAATAATCATACGATTACTATTTTCTTCATCCTCAAGGGTGTGCAAGGTTATTTCCTGATCCGACAATTTCAGTGATTCATTTATAACAATACCTAAGCTTAGTTTACGTTTCTTTTTTTCACTATACACTAAGTTTTTTTACACGGTTTTGTTTTGCACGTATTCCGGAATTACGGCGGTATTTTTTTGCACGGTTTTATTTCCAATCCGTGTAAAAAACCGTGCTAATTCCGAAATCCGTGTAAAAAAACCGCGTTAATTCCGGAAACCGTGTAAAAAAACCGTGCTAATTCCGACATCCGTGTAAAAAAACTGCGATATTATGCAGTCTTTATGCAAGTCTTTTGCAATGAAAAACACTGAGGATTTTGTGAACAGTGGAATGTATAGCCCAACAAGGTCCAATAGGCAAGCGAGGGACCGGGGTGAATGTGTGTGGGGATAAGTGGGGATAATACAGGTACATTCATGATGGTATATCTCGAGACCCTTAATATCTGCAAAGGTGCGGTCTTGAGCAAAGTTGTTCATAAGGTCTAGGGCATTCAACAGATGGACCGTTTTATTCTGAATTTTACCGCTACGTGGCACTAGTGAGCATGCATAATTGAGCATTTTCAACTGGTTCTTTCTCGTGGTTCTGATAAGATGAAAAGTTCTAGTCGTCGGCAAAGTTGTTCAAAAGGTCAAGGGCATTCAACAGATTTTTTTTTTGTAGAGCCGTAAAACCACTGCGACCACTTAGAGGAATATTGTGGTATGACCCATTTGATTTAGCAGACCAGTTTACCCATTACAATTGCGATGTCATGGGGAGTGTCTGAGCCTGCATATTGTCCCAGTTAGGTTCGACTTGGCTAATAAAGTCTATTACCTTACTGGGACTTAACTGCCAGACTTCAAAAGGTTGTAGAAGCCTTTTTCCTAAAATACGAAGCCGAGTTCTAAATAAAACACTGCAATCGCAGAGTAAATGTTCCGAGGTTTCGCTTTCTAGTTGGCAAAATCGGCATCGCGCGTTTTCAAGTTTACCCATTTTTGCCAAGTGGTATCTGCTAGGGCAGTGGCCAGTGAAGGGACCGGTTAGAACCCTCAGATTATTTTTATTTAATTTAAGTAGGTTTAGAGCCCTGCCCTTCGGTTCAGAAAGGGGTATGGGCGCGTTCTGTCGAGTCGGTCGCGGCAGATTTCATATGTGAGTGGGCTGCCACATCAACGTTCAAAAGTGCCTGAACCAAATGGACAGCTTGTAATGATCACTTGAAGATGCGATGGGGGATCATTGCCCTGATGTTCCAGAATGTAGCACGCCATGGGATGTTTCTTGTCTTCTATATCTAAACGTGAGGGAGTTGAGTAAACAAGTGGAAATTAATCGGAAATGATCTCTCATACGCATCCGTTGAACCATTCTGAACGGCCGTTGTGAGAATATCACCATGAAAATCTCACATGCGCATGGCATGTTGCCGGTCTCTTCCTTTTCTCTTCCCTATGCCATGATCGCGAGCGGTACCATACCTGAAGTGGACATTACATCCCATCGAGACAACGATCGCAAAGGAACGGAAACTTGTAAGAAATAACATAGGTTATAAGTGAGTAAAAACTAACAACACACTTGCACATCATCAAGGTAAGAACTTTATAATTACATTTTCTAAATTGCAAAATAATACAAATAATTGAGACTCACCACGCACTATATTATGCGATGGGTGAACTTATATGACATTAAAATACTAGGAGTTGGTTTCAGACAAATATAACAGACACAATGAAAGGATAGGAAGAACAAAATTGAATGATGTAGAACACACGAAAATAATAAGACAAACATAAATGAACCAGAAGAGGTAAGACGAAATGACACCAGACAAAACAGTGGACATGAACATAATGGAGAGAAAGGAGAAGCAAACTTGGGAAATGTAACACCTTTTGAGGCAGTGTCAACAGCGTCTCTATGGACGACATGATCCTTGCACGGCTGGTGAAATGCTTCAAAAGGAATTAAGTTATATCAGTCTAACACACAAGGAACAGTACTATGGCTTCTTATTTTTGATTCGAGAAAACTGCTTCGGAAAAATCTCAAAAATAATAAATGACACACCAACGGACTAGACTACAAAAGACAAGGAATATCGAAACAAATTATTTAAGCTGTAAGCGTGACACTGACTATCAAAATAACAAATGGACAATGGAAAAAAAATCAAACGAAAGGACTCAAAATGCTCAAACGTGGCTCCTTCCGAGTCATTTGCCACAACGTCTTCTTGGACGACATGTTCCGTGTACGGCTGGCAAAATGATTCGAAAGGATCTACGCAACGATATCATCAAAGGCCTGGTGTAGAGGTTTCTACTCTATTCAGAGTCCAGCCAGTAAACCTACAAAAAAAAAAAATTAAGTAGGTTTAGAGTGTTTTTCTCACTCGATACTATGAATCTTTTTGCTTGTCGTGATGTATCTGTGGTATTCCAGTTTGCTTGTACCATAGACATTTCCCATTGCGTTAACTCCATCTTTAGAGAACAATCTGCAACTCCACAGAATGGCTCCGGACCTGTGAACGCAGCTTCAGACCCCTTCCTGGCTAGACTATCCGCTATTTCATTTCCCTCTATTCCACAATGTCCGGGAACCCAGTATAAATGACTTCGTTCCCACTGGCCAATTGCTTCAATAATAGAATGCATTCCCACACTAGCATTGACTGACATGTATATGCTTTAACTGCATTTAAAGCTGCTAAGCTATCTAAACAAATACAAATATTTTACGGTGTTTCAGTGGATTACAATGATTTGAATTAAGTAGATAGAGAAAGAATAACTTTTGATAATTTTTTTTGACTTTCAATTTGCTACTAAGAAAAAAGGAAAAAATATAATTAAAATCGGAGTTTTTTGCTTAGGTTAAATAAGCTTAAGCGGGTGTACAGGTAGTGATAAGCAGCAGTCTGTGCTTGTTCAATAATCATGGACCAGTCAGACGATAACAGGCGGTCAGTGCCGCAGGATAAAGGTAAGGATTTGATTGATTGTCCATTACCCCCCCACATCAGACGAAGACATGATTGACGATGACTTTCTGGGCTTCCTGAAACGGACCCAACTCAACAAAACAGGAAAAGACGTGACGAAAAAGACAACAAAGGAAGTGAGAAGAAACGTACAAGATCACACACCACCAAAAACACACGAACATAAACATTCGACACAGCCACCAACCATCCAACACCTCAACCACAAACATCAAACAATTTAACCACACTAACACCAACCCAGCCAGGAACATGGAACAGGAATAACAACCATACCATTTAAATCAAGAACTACACATACAACGTAATTTTCATTGAGCCAATTTCGATTAAGGAAGTACAGAAGGTATTCAAACCAATAGAAGTAGGAAATTTCTACATGATGCGCAATGATCCGAAAATGATAACGGAAACGACAGGAGTGATCAAGAAATACGATTGAATGCAGTCTGCAACAAAAAAAAAAAACACTAGTGTTAAGCGAATCAAAATCACAGTCGAAGGCCCAGAACTACCGGAAGTGATACAAATCTATGAAGTATTCTGCAAGCCGAAAATATTCCTCTACACTGTGGCGGTTGGCAACAAGTGCTGAAGACTTGGACATTAAGATACTGCATGTAAAAAAAAGCAAGGAAACTTGCCAAAGATGCGGAAAATATATCTCTGATGAACACAAAGGTTGTTACAAGGCACCACTAAAATGTAAGAACTGTATAAATGTAAGAACAAATATCTACCGACAGACACGAATTGTCCAGAATGAAAAAGAAGAGAACATACCAAGGCAGCAATGATGTTGAATAAAATGACGTTCATAGAAGTAGCAGAACTCTACCCAAAAACACAAAACCGATACTGGAATACTACAATAATCGGTGAAACTATAGAAGAAGTGCGATTAAAGGCCAATATAACAGTGGAAAGAATAAAATAAAAATTAAAACAAACTAAGATAGATAAGTCAGCTGTAATTCTGTTCACTCCAAGAATAGAAGAAAAAATAAATAACAGATAACATAAAACAAATAAATCAACGCAGATATTTAGGTTATACAATCGACGGGATAAGAACATGCTTAAGACTATTAAAAGCGCAAGTTGATTAGCTAAAAAATAAACCCTAAAAAATTCGCGTATAATAAACCTATAATTAATATTTTAAGCAAATTTATAGAAATGAACGATCTCGTTAAAATATACTTTTTTTGGAAAAAAAATACATTCGAAAACAATTACTTAATTGTGCAAACGCATTGCTCAATAATTATTATGAAACCAAAAAATTATATAGAATTAATAGATAAACTACAAATAGTAACAGAAATACCGAATCTAAATAAATCAAATATGAAATAATTCACTATAAAAGTTTTGACCAATGAATTTATTCAAAAAACCTATGAAAACTACATCAAAGTATATACAGATGGGTCAAAAACTACAGATAAATGCGGTATAGCGGAGGTATGGAGACAAAACATTGAATCAATTAGTTGCAAAGTTAACAACGAACTATCGATAATGATTGGAGCTGACAGCCACACAATCAGAAAGTTATTTTGTTATATGCTCAGATTCACAATGAGGTCTAATGTCTCTTTAATCAAGAAAAATTAAAAATAACTAATTAATTAAAGAAATTCTTACCACTCAACTCAAAAGCTCATCTAATCAAATATCCCTTCAATGGTTTCCAGGACACAAAGGTGTACATAATTGGCAATGCAAAAGCGGATTCACTCTCAAAACAAGGACGCAATAGCTCTAACGGGGAAGCCCATATGGCATAAAATCGTTTAGCATAAAGTCATTGGGCATATAAGAATTGAGCTGAGTAGTAATTTAATATAATGCCGTTTTGCATAATGACTATTTGGCATAACACTCTTGAAATAACATAGAATCCAACCATGTATCCAAATTCAACCACCGTAATTGTATTTTGTCATCAAAAATATCTTGAATTAAAGGACTATCTGTTTGACTAATGAGGCATGTTACTCTTTTTTCATGAAAAATGTGAAAATAAGACTTAATGATTAACGACTGGTATGTTTGGTGTATCTGGATATAAAAAATCGCTAGGTGGATTAATCTAGGCTTTCATCCGTAATAATATTTCCTTCTTTTTGAATATTCCCTCTTCTTTTCTTAGGCTGTTCTTCAAAACATGGCATTCATACACTGATAAAAAAGCAATGATAATATCTATGTGTCCCATCCCCATCTATATTTTTTTGCAATATAATCAACAAATGTTATCTATTTGTAATCATTCATACTTCCTATATGTAGTGGCCACACATGCTTTTCATTTGCTACAAAAGCTTCATTTGTGCTTCTCAGAAGGTTCCATTTATGTGTGAATAAATGAATATTATGTGGAATTTTATAGGGATTTTTGCCAATAAATATGTGTGGATTATTTGCCGTGTAGGTTTCAGGGTGAATTGAAATTTGAAAATCCTATGTTTTCTTCTCTGATTTTGAACAATATTTTTTTGGATTGACTAAAAGTATATATGGTTTAGTTATGTTTGACATAATTCATTCAAAACCGACAAAAACGCAGTTGTTACAAATAGGTGAGTATGTGAAGTATTTTTTTTTAATCAGTTCGTTTATTTGTTAGGCCCAGGTGTGTGTAACACTTTGTGGAGCCGATATTCAATATTGTAATTAACAATGTTTTATTTTTCGATTTTAGTAACGTGGGGTGCCAATTACTCGTGGCTAGCTCGAGGTTAATGGGTCACATTATCGTTTGGAAGGGGCTAGGCAGGTAAATTATTTCAGGTATTAGTTGCTGCTCATGGTTGCGACATCTACCAAATCCTCTGTCCCTGTAGTCCCTTTCATGAACTAAGCCGCAGATGGGTGACCACAGCTTGCACAGCTAGGAAACAAAAGGATAATTTAACTGGGACACAATGGCAGGGAATTTACTAGAGTGGAAGGAAGGGGGTTGATGACGTTACACTCTTAGATCAGACAAACAAAGGAATTCGTAAATCGCTTGCATGTAGGGAAGATCACACATTCCCAAAACATCTCTTACCTCGCGGAAGGGTTGTCTACATCGGTCACTAGGGTATCCAATAGTCGTGCTTTGGAGGCATCATTATCCGGGCAATACCAAACTGCGTGAGCGATGTCATCATAACCGGTTCCGCACCTACATAAATTGCTATCCACGAGGTTAATTCTGTAGAGATGTGCGTCTAGCGAGTAGTGGTTGGACATACAGGGTGCGGCAGAAAATAATGCGAAAATTTGATCTATTTCTTTCAAATCCCATTTTCAACTAATTCAAGCAATAATATCAACATTTTCTAGAGCAGTTATCTTTATAAAGTCCTTTTAAACAAATTTATCCAATGTGTCCTCCATTTTTATTAATAACATCCTCGAGCCGACGCCGGAAGCCCGAGCATGCCTTTCGGACGTAGTCCTCCGACATTGAATGCCATGTGCATGTTATGGTTGACCTCAGGATTTTCACACTAGGGTGTGATGTTTTGCAGGCTCGTGCTTCAACATATGCCCAAATCGAATAATCCAACGGATTAAGATCTGGACTGCTACCCCTAGGACCAAATCCTTCGGCGAAAACTTCATGTTATCGTTCAACCATTGTTGGGTTCGATTGGACGTGTGACACGGCGCTCCATCCTGCTGTAGGACAATGTTTTGGTCCTGGGAGAAGTTGGCCTTCACCCAGGGAAGCACTTGGTCCTTTAAAATACCGATATATGATGATGATGATGATGATGATGATGATGATGGTCCCGCCACTTACCCCTACAAAGGTTTGAGCTAGACGATTTATCTATTAGATAATTTATTTAAAAACAATTCAATAAGTTATGCAAAATAAAAAACGAACTGATTTCATCTACAGATGTAAACTTCTTCCAAAACTGTTCATTTGCTTTACAGCGATATAATTGTGAAAAGCTATTGATGTCAACCACGAATGTTCGCAAGTATTCCTAGCGATCAGGAAATCCTATTGCAATTCAAATCACAGAATCCCGTATAAGGACATTATCAAAAGACACGCCAATATCCGATCCTGCCCGCTACAAAGTCAATGGGGTTCCAACATTAATGGAACCGCTACCTTAGTTTTGGGCTGACCAAGGATATCCCCAATCAGGGAAATCGAGAAAATTTTCAAACCGAAAAACCCCTGGACCGGCCCTAGTCAAACTTTTACTTTCAACCACAACCGAATTGACAAGGAGTTCCCCGATAATCAGCCAGACAACCCACTACTACTTCATGGCATCTTCTCAAGCATCAAAGAAATAATATTTTTAAAATTTAAAAAAAAAATTTTTTACCCCTTTACCCCCCCCGCGCGCCACAAATTTTTTAAACCACACAAAAAAAAAAAAAAAAAACTTCTTTAAATAAAAATAACAAATAAAAACTTTAAATTCATCATCATCATCGAGGCGAAAAGTATAGTTTGTTTGTGCCCCATGACAAATATAAAACATTTAACAATAAACCATACAAAAATATCCGTTGTAATAACATCGTCAAGATACAAAATTAGTCAAGAGTAAAAAGTTAACAGAGTAGCTGTTCAAAAGGCAGCTTTGATGTGTGAAATACATTTTCTCTTAAAATCTGTTAGTGTTGCTGCACGTTTGATGTGTAAAGGCATCGAATTGAAAATATTTATACCTTTAAAAAACAACGAATTTTGTGAAGCTCCGTACAAAAAATATGGTGTTCTAACATCATCCGCGTTTCTAGTGTTATATCTATGAATATCACTTCCTCTTTCAATTCGATTACACAAATATCGAGGCAGCAAACCGTTAATTACTTTAAAAATGAACACCATTGTCAAATACACAACTCTCTGCTTCACCGATAGCCACTGTAGGGCATCTAACAAAAAAGAGGAGGAAGTGAACCTATTGCATCTCAAGATCAAACGCATTATCTTATTTTGCAAACGCTGTAATCTCGATATTTGTGTTTGATTGGCTAAAAACAAAATGGAAGGGCAAAATTCAATGTGAGGAGAGATGATAGATTTGTACAATTGTATTTTACTAGCAATAGTTAAATCGTTTTTCAATCGGCAGAGAATACCGTACTTCTTGGCTATTTTCTTGATGACATCGTCAATGTGAGAGTCAAATTTTAATCTATCATCAATAATCACGCCAATATATTTAATCTCACGAACGCGATCAATTGTCTCATCATCAATTTTAACAGAGACTTCTTCGATAACTCGATTCCGCGAAATTACCATGAATTTAGTTTTACTTATGTTCAATTTCATCTGTTTGTACTTCAACCATCTACTTAGAGAACGTAAATCTGCATTCAAATGAGAAACGGCCTCATCAAGGCTTTTAGCTGCAATGAACAACACGGTATCATCAGCAAAAAGATTAATATCACAAAATCGCAAGACTCGTCGCATGTCATTAATATATAGAATGAATAAAATGGACCCTAATACAATTAATTCATAAACTCCATAAAAATTTTAAAAAAAAAAAAAAAAATAATTTTTTTTTTTTTTTTTTTTTTTTTTTTATTTATTTTTATAAAAAAAAATAACAAAATTTTTTTTTCTTTTACCCCCCCCCCCTCCTCCCCACCGAACCTCAAACATTTCTCCACCGCACCGCGCGCCCCGCGCACGGCCTGCATGGGCATTTCCTCCCACATTTTAAGAATTACCCTCTTGAAAAAATCCAAAGTGCTGACCTTGTATTCGTTCAGCTCCGCCACCATATAGGACCAAACAAAAAAGTCGAGAGGATTCAAGTCCGGGGAGCTGGGAGGCCACAAAGTTTTGTCCAGAAAGTCGGTTAAATTGTCCCGACACCAGGCTTGAACCACATTTGCCGTATGGGCTGGTGCACCGTCCTGCTGGAACACGTAGTGCTCATCGCCGTAGAGGCTTCGGAGACTGGGGGCAACAACCTTTTCCAAAACCTCAGTTTTGTAGTACGCCGCGTTGATTTTGACGTTTTTTTCAATAAACACCAAGGGTAGCTTACCACGTTTGCATACTGCCCCCCAAACCATCACCGACGCGGCACTTTGGAACCGAGGGATGTTTATATTGGATTCAGGAATGCTGTCCCTCGATGGCGCCCACACCCGGTCATTTTGCACATTGTGCGGCTGCTGCAGCACGAACAGTTTCTCGTCCGAAAAAACAAACTCCTGACCAGCGTGCCGAGAGAGGATCCTCTTAGCTCGATCCAACCGCTTTTTGCTGGTAGCCTCCGAAACGCCATGGACCTTACGTTAAGAATGCGCGGTGGCGTGGTGGGGTTGGGGGGGTTTTTCGGTGGTCTCGTTGCGGGTGTGGGGCGGGGCTGGGTGTGGGGGGGGTCTCCGGTGTGGGGGGGGTGGGGGCCGCGTTCCGGGTGGCCGGGGTATATTGCCGGGTGGCCCGGCCAAAAAACCTTTTTTTCGTGGCCCGGTCTCTTTTCTCCCCCGGGGCCACCAACAAACAACAACCCACATGTCACCCCGCGCGCTTCGGGGGCGTTGAATGAGCTAAAGCTGACACCATACCAATGCAGAATATGTACATGGCGCATACCTACGCAATGATGAAAACTTGTATTCGAACTTATTGAACGCCGTGTACACTCCCTTGTGGTACGCCAAGGCTGTTCTCCACAGGGCTCGAAACAGAATCATTAAAAGCCGTCCGTTGAGTTCTGTCAGACAAATAGTTTTCGAACCATCTGTATGCAGAACCCGAAAATCCAAAGCGCTTGATTGTTTCTAACAACAAGGGCCGAGAAATCGTTTCAAAAGCGCGTTTCAGATCCAAAAAAACAGCAACAATCGTATCTTTACGCTCTACATTTTCTTTCCATTTTGCTAACACTAAATTTAACACTGTTTCACAAGAATGACCTTCGCGATATCCCGATTGTTCTGGTGCAATCAAATTATTACTATTTAAATACGTTAACAGCTGGCCTTTTACAACAAGTTCCAAAAAATTTTCTAAAGTGTGCAACATGTTAATAGGACGAAACTCATCGGCTTTAATCGTTCCAGCGACTTTTTGAATGGGAATAACTAAAGATTCTTTCCAAACTTGTGGCACGTGCCCAGTTTGCAGCGATTCATTAATAAGGTCCAGCAGGTTGTTTCCGATGACATTAAAGCAATCTTGTACTACTCTTGCATTTACGTTATCTACTCCAGCCGTTTTGTTCAATGAAAAGCAAATAGATTTTAGATCCTCTAACGTTATTGGGTGAAAACATTCAAAACTACAGTTAATATTAATCGGCTGTTTTATTTCGTCTGGTTCATCTACCAGATCAATGGATTGATTGATTGACAAAATACTATCGACGAAATATTCATTAAATCTACATGCAATGATGTCCTCTGACTGTTCTAATGTGCCATTGAAGGTTATGGATCGCGGTTTGCAATTACTAGGTTTTACCAAGGATTTCAAAATTTTCCATAACTCTTTGCTGTTGTTTTGATGCAAATCAATTTTCCTCTGAATATATTCACAACGAGTTTGTTTAACTGATTGCGAATATTTATTACGCGCATCTTTGTACCTATTCAAAAAGATATGCCTATTAGTTCTACGCCATTTCTTGTACAGCTTGTCTCTTTTGCGTTTAAGACGCAAAAGATCCAAATTGTACCAGCTGTTCGAGTTCTTCACTAAAACAAATTTATTTTCGACTAGTTTATTGGTACATATTTTTAAGACGTCTGTCAAAACAGCTGATTTCTGATCTAGAGAACCGGTATTTGTTTGAAAATCCACACTTCTTTCAACAAGTCTTAAAATAGCTTGTTTCGAATACTTTTTCCAACACTTCAATTTCACATAATCACCCTCACCACTACTATTATCTTCAACGTTAATAATAATGGTTTCATGATCGGTTACTTTCAAGTCAGAGTTGATAACAACACTAACAGAATCAAGATTACAGTACACATGGTCAATCAAAGTTTTACTGTGTCTGGAAATACGCGTATATTCATTAACCAATTGTTTCAAATTAAAGAAATCTGCTAATCGTTTCAAATGCTTCGAATTATTATTGTCACAATAATTAATATTAAAATCACCAGCAAGCACGTTTAGTTTACTTGAATCTACAAAAATCTCATACCAGTTTTCCAAAATTTCAATAAAACGCTGGTCACTAGAACTGGGAGAATGATAGAGTACACCATAATTACCAATCTGCATGCCACGAACAACTGCAATGCTTAAAAATCAATTGCCGTCACAAACTTCGTTCAATTGAAGCTTGAATTGAACTGATTCTTTAGCATAAATAGCAACGCCGCCAGTGATGTCTAGAATGTGATAAACAAGCAGCCACATTATATCCCGGAATACTATACTGATCAAATGCTTGCATGTCAACTATATGCGTTTCTGATAAAAAGACTAAATATGGACGCTTTTCCTCTACAATCTGACGCAATTCTACGTAGTTGGTAGACAACCCGGCAATGTTGAAGTACAAAATATCGAATTTACTCACATTACTACTGGAACTTGGCTGCTATTCATTGAAATGCAGGCTGTTTTTTTTCGTTCATATAATCGCTTGAAAATTTCACATTCATAACTAAACGCGCCGTGGTTCACGTCCAAGTTCGTTTTACGTTCGTTATTTGTTTTTTTTACAATTAATACATTTCAAAACAGTTGATGTGCATTCAGATGTCGTGTGACTTTCACTACACTTAGAGCATGCTACATTATTTTTACAATCCATGCTCATGTGTCCAAATTCTCCACATTTGAAACATCTCAAGACTTGAATTTCAGGAACAACACGACACCAATCAAATTTAATATTAACGTGTTTCGCGGTCAATAAACAATTATAAGTGTTTTTATCAACTTCAATTACCGTATTAAACTTGTTGTACTTGAAGCGTGGATTTTCATACGTTCTTATTATTTTAATTTCATTAATCGCGATGTCTTCATTTTGATCTTTTAAAATCCGAATGAAATCATCGGAGGAAAATTTCTCACTCATGCCCATCACTTTAAGTCTTGGCACCGATGAGGGAACAACAGCGTTATAATTTTCACCCAAATCGCATATAATGCCATCTTTCACAACATTAACATTACATCCTGTTGCACACTCAGCAATAATAGAGCCATCTTTCCCATTTCTAAAGTTACGGATCTTGTGTGTTTTTGGATCCAGTTTACTATTTAAAAACTTGCGAGTATCATCGCTGTTCTGATTGGACTCTTTCGGTTTGATCACAATCACCGGACGAGCCTTACGAGTAACTTTTTTAAGATCAGTATCAATGATTTTTCCCTTATATGTTTTACTATTATTATTAGCCCCAGAATTACATTTAACTGCATCCGCGAAACTAATAGATTCCATAAAAACATCATTTGACGTTTCGCTAACGTCTTCCTGAACTCTACGCTTTTTGCCTCTGGGATTCAGGCTCGGCCCCGATGCCGTACTTGATGTACCTTGCTTTACATTCATTGCAGCTACTTTTTTGATCGAATTAAATTCAAAAAATGAACATTTCATACTCTCCAATTGCCTTCTCTAAGGTGCTATTCAAATTTTTCCCCAATAAATCCATACCGGTTACTAACGCGTTGTTTATTTGAGCAGCAATGTGCTCCCGAACGCCACTGATCGAATCAGATAGAGAAGAAATCTTCTTCATCTCCTCTTCGAACTTTTGGACGGTCGGAAGCAATACATTCTGCTCGCCACAACGCTGGCCTAACAAACAATCACCACATTTGAACAGTACATTATCGTTCTCACTTCGGTATGGATTTTAACTCCAGCATGAATGAAAACAGGCGGCATTTTCAAACCGTTGGACGCCACCAAGCCAAACATCATGACACCAGCCGGATGTTTGGTTTGCAATTTGAATTTCACTTATTCCGGAACGTTCTCCATTTTCTGCGGTGAATGAACCGGTCCGTGCGGCTGTTGGCCACAGTATCGATGCTGAAAAGCTTTTCGTCAGAGAACAGGATTATCATTTTTTCCTTCTTCAACAAGGAAAGCAATCTCTTGGAACAAGTCACTCGTAGTTCCTTGACCCGGTCCGTAATCCAGTGGCGTTTCACTCTGGCTCTGGAAGATGCATGCAGGTCTTCTTTGATGATTCTCCGCATGGATTTCTCCGAAATATTGGCTTCCTTTGCAAGTTTTCTTATGGAACGCACCGGGTTGCGAGCAATTTTTGCACGGACCGGTTTGATCAAGTTTGGCGTGCGTCCAAAGTTCGGATATGTTTGGATGCAGCACTTGGAAGTAAACATAAACAAATACACTTTCGACAGAAATTAGTCACTAGCTACACGAATTAACCCAATACTCAAGTTTGAACATTTTCGCATTATTTTCTGCCGAACCCTGTAAGTCTTGACATCACACGAATGAAACCGCGACTTACATCCAGACCTTTTAACCACGATCTCGACGAAACATTTGGAATAATGGAATGTAACCACCGCCCAAGAGAATTACTTGTCCAATCGTTTTGCCAACTTTGAAGAGAACTCTGACGTACTAATGGGAAAAATTCATCATGTGAAATTCTTCTTTAAAAAATCTCGCCTTCTTGTGCGCCCACATTTGCTAGAGAGTCCGCCTTCTCATTGCCTGGAATTGAGAAATGTGAGGGGACCCATGCAAAGGTAATCTTAAATGATTTTTCGACCAACGCATCTGCTCCCTTGTTTTTGAAAGTAAGTATGATTAGTGCCTCACTGTTTTCATCGGATATGTGAAGTATTGTAATCTTCTTTCTTTATTAACTAGGCTGCTATTTAAAATTTTCTTAAAATTCTACATTCTATGATATAATGACCACACTAAATAATTCATTTTTCTCTAAAATTAAAATTGATTTGCCAAAACCATAATGCCAAATGAACTTGGTCAATTGAAATTGATCTAATTTCCAGTATTTATGCCAAAGGTTCTCTTGAAACGTTAATTTACAGAATTTCATTCCAAATAACCTTTTTCAATACTGTTCGCCAATCAATGCCAAAAGACCTTTATGCCAATTGAATATTGAATTTCCAAGCTATCCCAAGTTGTAATTATGCCAACTGAACCTGAAGAAGCTTTCATTTTCCGATATATATGCAAGATGGTCCGTGATGTTTTGTTTTTGTTTAATCCCTCTCGTAGGTCATATTTGTCACCTTGTCGACGGTGAGAGGGCTTATCTCATGCTATAAACATGCATATGAGACCAAGAATTTGACCAGTAGTGAAAGTATCACATTTTCTTATCATTAACATCAGGTGTAATATTGGCGGGCTATGCCGCAATTCACTCTTAGACTTCTTACTTTCAATCTAAGGGAAACGACTAAAAGTACACTTTTCATTTTATTGACAACTTATTTTGTTATTCATCCATTTTTTTTATGGAATGAATAACCGAAATATTTGATTTGCTCATGGTTTAATAACTAAATGTCATTGCAACATTTTCGAAAGGGGTGAATATTTTGATCAGGGTAATTATCTGACTGTTCGAAATAAAGCACATAGTCACAGATAAGTGTTACTTAGGACTGACGATGACAAGCATGTATATTAGAGATAGGACGCGGAGGGCCCGCTTAGGGAACACCATTGGAAGCAATAGAATACCTTTCCATGTATGAATCCTGGAAAGTGTGAGCTTTTTAGTGGAATACCTGTAACTGGAAAATGAGAGGATTGGTGGTTTCCATTTGGTCCCAACTGCCTTTGTTGCTTGTCTTGACGGATGCGCGTGTTTCGTCTGCAGTGTGCGGATATCTTCTGTGTCGTGTACTAATATCGACTGTCGAGTATTGGTACACGACACTGGGGAGGTCTGCGCGTTTTGGACAGGATGCGCGTGTCTTTCGGGATGGGCGGTGGGGGTGATTGGAGTTAGGTGGAGGTTGCTAGTCTTTCTTCTCATTTTATAGTTACCTTTCCATGTAGTTTATAGCTGATTATAAATAGAAAAAAAAAACACAAGATAGGAAATAGAAGTGTTCTTTTCCTTGTGTCAGATTAGTTCTGATTTGAAATATTGTTAAATTTGGGGTGGGGATGGTAACTAGAGAGTAGGCTAGAATTTAAAATTTAAACACCATTAGGGAACGTCCATTAATTATGTCAGGGGGGGGCAAAAAAAAAAGTAAGGGGCCCCCCGGTCTGCAACCGTCGTTCGAAAAAAAAAAAAACCCCGCCCGGGGGGGTGGGGGCCGGGGGGGCGGAGAATAATATTATTATTATTATTTTTAATGAGGCATAATAGAAAGGGGGATGATGAACAAGCAAGGTTCCAAAACAGTGGGGTTGTGTATTACACACGACCGTTTGATGTAGACTAAGTTCAGGGTTGTTACGGCAGCGCGGATTTCGCGAATTACGCGGATTTCGCGATTTTCGCGGGTTTGGCGCGGATTTGTTCATAAAATTCGTTCTGGCGCGGATTTGGCGCGGATTCGTTCAACACCATATTGATATACCCACACAAAAACAAAAGCGTTCACGAAAATGAAAACGGACCGTGAACTAGTTCACGTTTTCAGGATGTTTACCTAAAAACGTGATTTAGTTCATGATTACGTGATTCAGTTCACGGTGTATTTTTGCTTTTGCTATTGAATCGGTGGATTTACTTTCTGCTGAAAATACGAAGTTTAATACCTAGAATTCTAAATGGACTCAGGGACTTAATTTCTAAACTATTAAAAATCTAAGAAAGCAGTTTATTATTTGTTTGCTAGTAGATATGTATTATAACCTTCATTTTTTTTAGGGCTGCTATCAAACAGTTTGGATATGTTGTTTCTGATTTGGCAAAGTATCTTTACTATTACTTTGTCGTTCCGTCGAAGTGGGAAGAATTCAAAGAAAGCTGCATCGCCAAGCCTAAACGTTTCCAAAAGCATGTTGAAAACCGGTGGGCAACTCTCGGACCAGCTGCAGAAGTGGTTCTTTCAAACTACAACCACTTAGTTTCTTTGAAAAAGAAATTGCAAGGGCTGGCAAACGGAGCTTTTATGAAGAAGAAATTTTGAAGATTTTACTGCTGCCAGATATCAAAGAGCAGGTTCTTTTTGTGATTGAATCAGCGGGAGAAACGAAAAAGTTGCTTAAGTATCTCGAAACGAATGAGTTTATTCTTTTCGATATTTATGATAGGATTCTCGCATTTTTGGTCACTATGATGTCAAGAGTTTAAAAACTTTTCACTATTTAAGCATGTGTTACCGGAAAACCGAACTAGGCTCAGTGAACAGCAGTTCAATAATCGTAAAAATATTTTGAGTGGCATGCATTTTTTTGAGAATGATATAACCAGATTTGTTGTTTCAAAGGACTTGATTTTGAAGGCGAAATTTGCGAGGCAATCTTACGAATCCAAACAGAAACAAAAGAAAGATTTTGAATTCGTGGAGGCACAAAAAAATAAGGAAAAAGCAGAGAAGGAAGCAAGGCACCAGATCAAAAAGCAAGAAGAAGTTGTAGGAATGAAAAGGAAGGCTAAAGAAGATATTTTTAATTTGATGGAAAAAGAAATCAGAGCTATGACATCCAATAATCCAGAAACATCATTCCTGAAAGTTCTT
Source organism: Aedes koreicus (assembly GCA_024533555.2). NCBI lineage: Eukaryota > Metazoa > Arthropoda > Insecta > Diptera > Culicidae > Aedes > Aedes koreicus. Next base: position 123,995 of record JAHHFK020002204.1, on the reverse strand, counting down.
TTGAAACAAAAAGATAACATCCAGCAGGAGGAACAATCAGAAAGGGAAAAATTAGCTCATATGAAGGCTATTGAGAACAATTAAATGTTATGACGTATATGTTAAATAAATACTTACCTATCTTGATACACCATTGACAAAATATGGATCATTCTCTTTGACATACTTTACATATCGGTTGTGTTCGAGTGCTTTCATCACTCACTCAAACGTCCTGTGCTCCTTCAGGGGTGGATCACATCTTGGGTCATTGGTTGTTTTTGTCTGGACATTTTTATTAAGTTGGTTATCGGTCAATTTATTTGACTTAGCTCATCGTGACTTATGTTTCCCTCTTTACAGGTTTTATTTCACACTGAAGTTTTCAATTACATTCCTGTTTTGAACAATGCATCTAATTGGCTCAAAAACGCAGGCAATCTTATTGTGGGGAACGGTTTTAGCTCCACCGAGACTCTATTCCAAGCGCTGGGTTTTTCTGAAGGAAATTAATCAAAAATCTACTTTTATTATTTGTAGCATACTGCCAAAAATGAGTGATGCATGTTATTGTTTACCCCTTGTTTGAAATAGGTTCGCCTACTGATGAAGCCGTTCCCCATCCTATATATTTGATGCTTGATAAGTTATAGAACATTGGTGTGTGGATTGGATTTGAAGGCGCGGATTTGATTTTGAGCTCGCGCGGATTTGGCGCGGATTTGATTTTGAACTCGCGCGGATTTGGCGCGGATTTATTTTCAGACTTCTCGTAACAACCCTGTAAGTTAAACCGTTTGATGCATTGTCTGGTTCAACTTGTTAGATTAGTTTCGTTTGTTTCGTAGAGCAACATTGCAATAATGTAGGTGCTGTTCTAATGGGACGTTGAATCGGCATAGATAAGTAAGTATGTTAGGAAATTCTATAGTTTGCTCTTTAGAAATCATTTGGCGGTCCTAGAAAGGGTTTCAATGTTGGTATGATGAAAGGGCAACGGCAGTGGTGGTTGTGTTGATATGATCTACTAGCTGGAAACCATTATCCTTATCGCGTTATAGATTGCTGAAAGCCTGTTTGGGAATTCAAAGTCCATTATTAATGATATTTTGACGTATTTACGCTTTACAGTCGCAAAATTCTCCAATTGATTGAAGCTACAATCTCGAAAATCTATCGACAAATGATAAACTGATTAGCGTTCAAAGTGTTTCAATTATTCGTGACGGTCGCTATTTTTTTAAATTTTCATGTGACCCCTACCCTACCCGATAGACGTAGTCTAAGTCTAAATAGTGTGGGTAGGGTCTTAATGGAACGTTAGACCAGCATTAGAAAGTAATTATGTGAGAAAATTCTATTGTCTATTATTTAAAATAGCCTAAAGATTTATTCGCTCTGATAGCTGCTCTGATACTTTGCAGCCATATGCTGTGACTTTTCACTTAGACTTTTTCCAAATTATTTGATTCCTATCGAATGGTGGGGACTCTATCCAAGGCACTAGAACGTAAGAAACACTTTCAAGCACTGGTTGAAATTTGAAGAGAGCATTAAAAAACTAGTTATAAGAGACAGATGACAGTGATAGGGAAATCATCACATGCCAGCAAACAGCGGGCAGCGATTGCTAAAAAGCAAACTTAAAACAAGTTATTTATTTATTGGTTGTGTTCAATACTGAATCATTTTATGAAATATTTATTATATACCGCCAGCAACTAATCCACTATGCACAACTAGTAACTATCTTTACTCATGATAAACAATTTGGATTTCACCATGGGCATTCAATTACGCATCAGCTTTTGAGAGTTACAAATTTATTTCGTTCAAACAAAGCTGAAGGCTGCTCCACTCAACTGCTCTTCTAGACATAGAAAAAGCGTTCGACAGTGTTTGGCATGAAGGTTTGATTGCGAAACTGAAAAAGTTCAATTTTCCGCTTTATATCATGAAATTAGTTCAAAACTACTTAACTGATAGAACTTTGCAAGTAAATTATCAGAATTCTAAATCTGATCAATTGCCTGTTAGAGTTGGTGTTCCTCAAGGTAGCATTCTTGGGCCCAATACTATATAACATTTTCAACTCAGATCTCCTTGATTTACCTCAGGGCTGTCAAAAATGTTCATGACACAGGCATTTCCGCTAAAGGAAAAAGTCTTTGTGTTATATCCAGGAGGCTACAAAAAACATGTTAACAGATTATTTTCAAAAATAAAAGATTTCTCCTAATGCTTCCAAAACTCAACTTATAATATTCCCACACAAGCCTAGAGCTGCATTTTTGAAACCAAGTAATAGGCATATGGTCACTATGAACGGAGTTCCAATTTCTTGGTCAAATCAAAAATTAACTCTTAAAGATCACTTTGAGGGCATTCAAGCCAAATGTAATAAATATATAAAATGTTTATATCCTCTTATAAACACAAAATCCAAACTTTGTTTGAAGAACAAACTTCTAATATTCAAACAAATTTTTATACCGGCCATGCTTTATGCTGTGCCAATATGGTCTAGTTGCTGTGCTACTAGGAAAAAGGCACTTCAAAGGATTCAGAACAAAGTTCTTAAAATGATTTTGAAGCTGCCAGCCTGGTTCAGTACTACTGAATTACATAGAATTTCAAACGTCGAGACTCTAGAAGAAATGTCCAACAAATTAATTCATAATTTTAGACAAAAATCATTGCAATCTTCAATTGCAATGATCAATGCTCTCTATAGGTAAGAACTAGTTTTAAGAAATCAATTATTATCCTCACACGCAGGCAAAAAAAACCTGTTAAAAATACTGAATAGACAAGGTAAAAACAATATTAACACAATTAGATAAAAATGATAGCATGTCCCTCTCGCGTAGTAAAAGTATCACATATTCTGCACATTTATTTCACTGCCACGTCGTAGAACGTTTATATAAAGGCACTAACGTCAGGTGTGATAATGGCGGGTTATGCCGCAATTCACTCTTAGACTTCTTACTTTCAATCAAAGGGAAACGACTAAAAGTACACTTGTTTATCCATTTGTTTTATGGAATGAATAACCAAAATACCTGGTTTGCTCATGGTATTATAAGTTGACTTACTATAGAAGGGGGTGGGGGATGTTTTAATCACGGTAGTTTCATTTCAATTCCGGTTCAGTTCGATAGCGGTTCCGTTTCGGATCCATTTCGGTTCTGCTTTGGTTTTGTTTCGATTCCATTTCTATTTCATTACAATTCCATTTCGGTTCTATTTCGCTTCCGTTTCGAATCCGTTTTGCATCCATTTCAATTCTATTTTGATTCCGTGTCGGTTCCATTTCAGTGTAATTTTGATTCCATTTCAATTTAACTCAAGTTCAATTCAATGTCAATCAACTAATCACGGAGATAAGGTAAATTCGAAGGTTAATAAAACTAAATAGCTCGGGGCTATAAAATGAACGCCATTGGCATAAGATAACCTTACTGACTGGCCCTTATAACACACTTAAAAATGGAAGCTCATTACATATTAATTCAAACTTTTAGGACTATTATTAGAAGATACCGCAGTGCTGTAAATAGCCAACATAGTCGCACCATTGTAATTGAGGGTTGTCTAGAAATATCATTCGCTGTATGAATAATAAATATTATGCATACTTTTGTTGTAATACTTCTTGGGGTTGTCTTCAGTACTACTAGTTGCAACATAGACTACATCAAAGGCCTGAATGTCGTCTCTAAGAATTATTGTTTGGCATTTTACATGTCTTTTTGAAATCTAGTTACTACTGCTGGGTATTAATAAGGTATTAATTTGAGCTTCCATTTACGACTGCATAACAAAACATCATCGAAAATTGAAACTGAAGTTTTGAAAAATATTACGTTTCAACACTTTTTTTTTTAACTCTTTATTTATTCCAAATTTTACATTATTTTACATTCATATATTAACCTAGGTGATCCTGCTCAGTAATTAACATTTCAACCTTATATGCTATCATTTATATCTAATTGTGTTAATATTATTTTTACTTTGTCTATTCAGTATTTTTAACAGGGTTCCTTTTGCCTGCGTGTAAGAATAATTATTGATTTCTTAAAACTAGTTCTTATCTATAGAGAGAATTGATCATTGCAATTGAAGACTGCAATGATTTTTGTCTAAAATTATGAATTATTTTGTTGGACATTTCTTCTAGAGTCTCAACGTTTGAAATTCTGTGTAATTCAATAGTACTGAACCAGGGTGGCAGCTTCAAAATCATTATCAGAACTTTGTTCTGAATCCTTTGAAGTGCTTTTTTCATAGTAGCACAACAACTAGACCATATTGGCACAGCATAAAGCATGGCCGGTCTAAAGATTTGTTTGAATATTAAAAGTTTGTTCTTCAAACAAAGTTTGGATTTTCTGTATATAAGAGGATATAAACATTTTATATATTTATTACATTTGGCTTGAATGCCCTCAATGTGATCTTTAAAAGTTAATTTTTGATCAAGTATCAGTCCAAGATATTTTACTTGATTTGACCAAGAAATTGGAACTCCGTTCATAGTGACCATATGACTATTACTTGGTTTCAAAAATGCAGCTCTAGGCTTGTGTGGGAATATTATAAGTTGAGTTTTGGAAGCATTAGGAGAAATCTTCCATTTTTGAAAATAATCTGTAAAAATGTCCAAGCTTTTTTGTAGCCTCCTGGATATAACACGAAGACTTTTTCCTTTAGCGGAAATGCCTGTGTCATCAGCAAAGCAAGATTTTTGACAGCCCTGAGGTAAATCAGGGAGATCTGAAGTGAAAATGTTATAAAGTATTGGCCCAAGAATGCTACCTTGAGGAACACCAGCTCTGACAGGCAATTGATCAGATTTAGAATTCTGATAATTTACTTGCAAAGTTCTATCAGTTAAGTAGTTTTGAACTAATTTCATGATATAAAGCGGAAAATTGAACTTTTTCAGTTTCGCAATCAAACCTTCATGCCAAACACTGTCGAATGCTTTTTCTATGTCTAGAAGAGCAACTCCAGTGGAGCAGCCTTCAGCTTTGTTTGAACGAAATAAATTTGTAACTCTCAAAAGTTGATGCGTAGTTGAATGCCCATGGCGAAATCCAAACTATTCATCAGCAAAAATTGAGTTTGGATTGATGTGAAGCATCATTCTATTCAAAATTATTTTTTCAAAAAGCTTACTTATTGAAGAAAGCAAACTGATTGGTCGGTAGCTAGAAGCTTCAGCCGGATTTTTGTCTGGCTTCAAGATAGGTACGACTTTTGCATTTTTCCATTTATCTGGAAAGTATGCCAGATGAAAACATCTGTTAAATAGTTTTACCAAGAAAGACAAAGTACTCTCGGGGAGTTTTTTGATTAGGATATAGAAAATTCCTTCATCACCTGGTGCTTTCATATTTTGAAATTTTTTAGTTATAGTTTTTACTTCATCCAAATCAGTTCCCCAAGAATCATCAAAAATATTTTCTTGTGAGAAAATATTCAGATACTCCCTGGAAACTTGATCCTCAATAGGATTTGTAAGACCCAAACTGAAATTATGGGAGCTCTCAAACTGCTTAACAAGTTTTTGAGCTTTTTCCGCATTTGTGAGCAAAATTTTATCACCTTCCTTAAGGGCTAGTATAGGCTTTTGAGGTTTTTTCAATATTTTAGAGAGTTTCCAGAAAGGTTTGGAACTCGGATTTAATTTTGACACATTATTTTCAAAATGTTTGTTCCTCAGGGCAGAGAAGCGTTTTTTAATTTGTTTTTGTAAATCTCGCCATATGACTTTCATAGCGGGATCACGTGTTCTTTGATATTGACGCCTACGTACATTTTTCAGACGAATCAAGAGCTGAAGATCGTCATCAATTATAACTGAATCGAATTTAACCTCGCATTTTGGCACTGAAGCAGCTCTTGCTCTATTTATTGAGAAAGCCAGAGATTCAAGACCATTATTAATTTCATTTCTTGTTTGCAATGGAACATTAGGATCAAAGTTGTGTTCCATAAATGTTCGATATTGATCCCAATTAGCTCTATGGTAGTTGAAAGTAGAACTGATGGAAATAGAAATGATTTCTTGAGATATTTCAAATGTAACTGGAAGGAGATCAGAACCAAAGTCAGCATGGGTAATCAATTGACTACAAAGTTGACATGAATCAGTTAGGACCAAATCAATAGTTGAGGGATTTCTGGCTGAAGAAAAGCAAGTTGGGCTGTTTGGGTATTGAATAGTGTAGTAGCCTGCGGAACAATGATCAAAAAGTATATTACCATTGGCATTGCTTTGCGAATTATTCCATGAGCGGTGTTTTGCATTGAAATCACCAATAACGAAGAATTTAGACCTATGACGGGTAAGTTTCTAGAGGTCACCCTTGAGCCAGTTCTTCTGCTGACCAGTGCATTGGAAAGGCAAATAGGCAGCTATAAAAGTAAAGTGGCCAAATTTTGTTTCAACTGAAACCCCCAAAGTTTCAAAAACTTTGGTTTCAAATGAAGAAAGAATGTGATGTTTGATACGCCTATGGACAATGATGGCAACGCCACCACCAACTCCATTAATGCGATCATTTCGGTAGACAAAATAATTTGGATCTCTTTTGACCTTATGGGCAGGTTTGAGATAAGTCTCAGTTATAACAGCAATATGCACGTTATGAACTCTTAAAAAATTAAATAGCTCATCCTCGTTATCTCTGATGGATCGAGCATTCCAATTCAAAATATTTAATGACTTAAAATCCATTACTGAACTTCAATGTCATGACAATATTATTGGCAAATTCAATACCAGTTTGGATAGCTTCAAACATGGAATTAGTTTTTAGCATATCGGTTATCATGTCGATTAACGATTGCTGTAAAAATCCTAATTTTGGAGCGGATATGTTACCTAAATCAAATTCATCAGAAGTCCCGTGGGAATTTTGGTTTTGGTTTCTACCCGCTGCAACGGCAGCGTAGGTAGGTCCATTTACATGTGGAACATTGTTAACAACACGGTTGGGTAAGAATGTAGGGTTTGAAGATTGAACCCTGTTGGTACCTGCAGGTATCGAAATAGTATTTACTCCTCGTTGAGCGTTTGAAGTTACAGTTGCGGATAGAAAAACCTGTCCGCTGTTTCTACCGACGGCTTGGTAGGAGTTAGTTCTTTGCTGATCGTTGTTAACAGCCGCAGAATGGGTAGTAGCTGGTCGGCGACGTATATTGTTTCCTACCTGGCGTTTAGTGCGCGACTGCAAAATTGCTTTGCGAGTCTTGCACTCCCAAAAATTTGATTTATGGTTTTCACCATAATTTGAGCATTTGAATTTTTGAGGATCTTCCTTCACAGGACAGTCGTCCTTAGCGTGCGAGGAATCCCCACAATTCATGCATTTACCAATCATATGGCAATGCTTTGTTCCGTGTCCCCATCCCTGGCACTTACGGCACTGGGTGAGGCTTTGGAAATTGGCTCCAGTCTTCCTGAAATGTTCCCACTTCACTCGGACATGCAGCAAAAGGCTTGCTTTTTCTAAAGCCTTAAGGTTATTAAGTTCACTTGACTTGAAGTGAACTAAGTAGAAATCGTTTGAAATCCCTTTGCGAGAATCGCCAGGCCGGGATTTCATCTTCATTTTAATTACTTGGACTGGGCTAATTCCAAGTAATTTTATTAACTCGTTTTTTATTTCATCGATAGATTCACCACTGGGCAGTCCTTTCAAGACAACCTTGAAAAGACGCTCAGCTTTGGTGTCGTAAGTGAAGAAATAGTGGTTCTTCTGAGTTAGATACTCAAGAAGACGTTTGAATCCGTCCAAGGTTTGTGCATGCAAACGGCATTCACCTCGTCTGGAAATTTGAAGGGAATAATTCACACCTTCAACAAATGTTAAGATTTCCTTGCGAAAAGCATCGAAATCCGAAATTGTTACCACAATAGGGGGAACTTTTTCCTTTCTCAATCGAGAAAGTTTTTTCAAATTTTGATTAGATGATGGATCACTCTCATCATCTGTGAGCATATCAAATTGATTGCTCACATTAATTTGATTTGCAGGCAAATCAATAGATTGCCCTTTTCGTTTACGCTTATTTGCCATAGTGGCAGAGTAATTTGCTCCTAATCGACGTCCAAGCAGATAACTATAAGAATCCGAGGGACCGAAGAGGAATTTTCCAATGCGATATCCAAGCCGGGTTACCCGAAGGGCCTAACAAGGATCGAAAAGGAATAAGGGGAAATCTAAAAATTGTAGGTATTATTTAGCACTGAAAAGTGCTGTTTAAGATTTGGTGTAGAGTTAGGTAGCAATAGCACTTCCTTCAGCAAATAGAAAATAGAACCGCACGGCATGAGAGCTCAATGCAGACTGATTACGTTTCAACACTAATTACTTCAACTAGTGCTCAAGCGGCCAATATAGGCTAGTACTTCTAAGGTATTGGTCGTAATAGAGGTGACGTTGGGAAAGGGTCTAGTCTTGACAACCAAGCTGTCACGCAGCTCCAGCTAGATATTAAAAAAAAATGGCATAGCATATAAGGTTGAAAAGTTAATTACTCAGCAGGAGCACCTAGGATAATATATGAATGTAAAATAAAGTAAAAAAAAATACAAAAAAAAAACCTTTACTCATGGTCGGTTTGACGTGTTGCAGTTCGGCTCGAATTACCTATTATAGAATTTTGTTCGTTAGTTGTTCAACGCGCTTTGCCATTTACTTCGGGACGCGGTGTTTAAAGCAATGCCATGTTCAACCGTGGCGCGGTAATTGAAATTTAAAACAGCACAAGAGAAAAATTCAACCAAACAAACTCTTTAGTTGGCAAGCTGATTTGGTCGTCGTTTAGATTTTGTTGACGGGGTAGAAACATGGTTCGCGATTGAACTTGGGATTTCTTCTTGGTCTTCATGGTTCAGCTCCTCGTCGTTGCGGGTGGCCATCTGCAGGTGACGTGAGATGATTCTTGTCTCGTTCTTATCACGGGCGGCATTTTCCGCCAACTCGTAAGCTTCAGCAACCTTGTTTCTCTCAGCGATGTTGACGCACCAACAGCCAACTGCACCAACGCTTATCTGCACGACGACTGCTCGCCAGTGTGCCCTCCTGGGTGTTTACTACCGCCAAATGTGTTCCTACAGCAGATCTTGCTCTGCACGGATCCACGACTGCCGAAAAATTAAATCAAAATGCGAAGGTGTACCCATTATATATCATTCATGGCTGCCCAGGAGAAGTTTCTTACTTAAATATGAAGTCTGTGCTAGGACTACAGTTTGCATTTGCCAAATTTACTCTGAAAAATCGACATTATAAGACATCACCTTGTATTTACGTTAGTATCAATAGCTTTATGCTAAAAATCAATCAATTTTAATATTAAAACTGATGCGTAGAAATATTCCAGATGGATTAGTGCAAATATTTTGAAAATCGGTCATGTAATGAATTAGTTATTAACGTTTAAAATCCAAGCATATTTCGTGACGCTTTAATTTTTTGTACTCGCAACGTGTACCCCTGTATTGAAAACAAAGACGTGGTGTTCGCAACTACCAGTGCGAAAATAGAACAACGATTAAATTATTGCGCAAACCCTATCTCGGTTTTTTCTTCCCCGTCTCATGTTGTTAATTGGCCATTAAACACCTCACCTTTTATTTCGGACTCTCTTTTCGGCTCGTTTCCCTTACTTCGACTTTCGTATTTAACTATACGTGCAAGTGTGTTTGTGTGTGTGGTGCAAGACAACCGAATTGCCTTCCAATAAACCGATCAGCAGCAAACCGATTGCGTCAGCAATTTTTTTCATCAACGCTAGCAAAACATATTCAACCGCACCGATGCAGCGAGCGCGTTGATTGGTTGGCGCCCAAATTGAGTCACGACCAATGTGTTTCTGGAAGAAGAAGGCTTTTACTATAAATATAGACCACCTAAGCCTATTCACTTACGAGTGGCAAACAAGCGGGCGTCAAGTTCAGACGCGCTTTATCCCGAGTGTTTTTTCGATTGTTTATTATTTTCGATTTTCTCCTCCGTTTAGGAGCGCGCGTGTGCAAGAACACTTTTTTCGGTAGTGCTGTACCGATAGATTTTTTGTGCGTAATTTTAATTACGTTTCGCGTTATTGTAGTGAAGTAATTTTTACTTAGTGGTGGTCAGTGAGCCACGTACGATGGCGTCAGGTTCGGGTTGGAACCCTGGGCGTCCCCCCACAGCGACGGACGGTAGACCAACGGTTCCAGAATGGATGGGTGGTGTTGGCGTCGGGCAGCTGCAGATTCTTTTACTGCAAGCAGCTGATGCTGAACAGAAGCTCTACCCTTTCATCGTCGGGAAGTCAATGCAAGACCTCGTCGGCGACATCGAAAGTACCACAACAGAAGCAAATGGCACAAAGTATGTGCTCCGTGTACGTGATGCTATGCAAGTGCGAAAACTTATCAACATGAAGGCACTGTTCGACGGCACAGCGGTGAATGTAGAGCTACATCCTATCTTTAACAAACGGCGTTGCGTAATCTCCTGCCGTGAAGTACAACTTAAGAGTGAAGACGAGCTACTTAAGTGGATGGCGAAGGATGGAGTTGTAGCAGTCAAGCGGATTACCCGGATGCATGACGGCAACAGGATCAATACCCCAACGCTGATCTTTACGATGAACGGAACAACCATACCTGAGCACGTGAAGATCGGCCCACTGCGAATCAAGACTAGGATTTACATTCCTGATCCTATGATTTGCTACAAGTGCTACGCCTACGGACATTCGAAATTGCGCTGCAAAGGAGCCGCCAGATGTCGAAACTGCTCGAACGTCCACAATCTCGAAGGTGAGTGTAAGGAAAATCCCTTCTGTTGCAACTGCCAAGGCCAACACAGGCGGTTAAACAGTTGAAAGCTGGCGGTGGATCGTATGCTGCGGTCAGCCAAGTACAACAACGCCTAGTTACTGCTCGTGAACCTCCAGCTGAAAACCAACTATTGAACGATAAGGACAAACTCATCGAGACATTGACAGAAACAATCGCCAAGTTAACTGCAAGGATTGAGGAACTCGAAAAGAAAAACCTCAGCAAAAAGGGAGCAAAGCGGAACCAGGTCTCAAAGCAAGAAGAGACTGCATCCGAAATGGACACAGATTCGAGCCTGCAGACTATCGCAGCCGAGCATACTCCCTCCCAGGTAAGTGTCACTCGATTAAATTCAAGCGTTCCACAACATAAACGGCATCCAACAACCGATATTCACCCCCGAACCCGAAAAAGTCACTGGATAACCAAAAAACTGACCCCTTCCCCGCAATTATGACAAAGAAAACCACCCTCAACATTTTAACTCAACCGCAAAGCTTCACTGACCCCTCTCGCTCGGACCCCTCTCACACTCAACCCAACAATGGCCAACAAAACAAACCCTACAGATAATCAATCATTCACCAACCAATCATCGCCTTCTACCTGTTTTGCTTTGCAGTGGAATCCATTTGGTCTTAGAGGTAGACTCCCTGAATTGCAACTACTTATTGCAAAATTTAACCCAATAGTCATAGCCCTACAAGAAACACATGTCCCCAAGTCAAAAATTTCAGCAAATTTTATAAAAGGATACGAACTTTATATATGTGAAAACCCCGAAAATCCTCATTATACTGGTTCTGCTATCGCGATAAAGACCGATATTCCTCACCGTCGAATTGATCTCACCTCTCCACTCATAGCCACAGCGGTTGAAATAGATTTCCCTTTTAAAGTCACTTTAGTTTCCATATCCATTTCCCCATCTCAATCTTGTTCAAATCGAGATACAACTAGATCCCACTTAAACACAATTCTCCACGAAGTTTCATCTCCCGTTATCATTCTGGGTGAATATAATGTACACTCTACCTTTTGGGGTTGTAAATCCGCTAATCCCAGAGGCACAATGCTCGAACAATTGATTGATGAATCCGGTCTAACTCTCCTCAACGATGGAAGTCACACCAGAATTGATTACTCTTCTGGCGATTCACCTGCTCTCGATCTCTCAATTTGCTCCCATGACCTAACATCCCAGCTGTCTTGGCACGTCCATGATGACTGCTGCGGAAGTGATCATCTGCCTATTGTCATCTCTTTGAACCGAGCCCCCCCAACAACTTCCTGCCGCCCTAGATGGAGGTACGAGCTGGCCGATTGGGTCAATTATCAGAACGAAGTGTTCGACAATTTCACCGGCAGTCCACCCTCCTGCCCGGATGACTTAATTCAAAGGTTCAATATAGATTCAATATAGCTGAACACCATATCCCCCGGACCAATGGCTCTCCTGGTAGGAGGGCTGTTCCCTGGTGGAACCCAAAAGTTCGTTCTGCGGTCAAGCTCCGCCGTAAAAAAAACTCCGTGCTCTTCAGAGGATGGCAGTAGGCGATCGAAAAGACTCTCCCACTCATGCAGAATTCAAAGCCGCTAGAAACGCTGCGAGGACAGTAGTCAAACGGGCAAAGCAAGACAGCTGGGATCAATTCCTTTCCTCCATTAATCCTGAAAGCACATCCAAGGAACTATGGGGGAAAGTTCATAGGGAGCAAAAGCAGACAACCAATCAGGCTCCGGATCAACAATCAAATCACAGACGACCCCTCCACTATCTCCGAACACCTAGCTGACCATTTCTCCAAATACTCATCTTCTTCGAACTATTCTGACCATTTTCTTTCGAAAAAATCCTCTCAAGAAGCACCCCCTCCCTGTTTTGATACTGTCACGAATCTAGAGTTTAACCTTGATTTTTCATTTGATGAGTTAGAGTGGGCTCTGCACAATGTACATGGTTCATCTGCAAGCCCAGACGACGTTGGTTACCCTCTCTTCCCCTCATAGGAAAAACCAGTCTTCTATCTCTGTTCAATAACATTTGGAATAATGGCGAAATACCTGAATCCTGGAAGGAAGGTCTGATCATTCCGCTGCCCAAGCGCGACAAAGATAGACAAAGATAGTGCCGACAGTTACCGGCCCACCACGCTTCTTAACTTTATAGGCAAGGTTCTTGAGAAGATGGTCAACCGACGACTCATGACTCTGATGGAATCTCAGGGTTTGCTCGACAATCGACAGTTTGCTTTCCGCCCGCATAAATCCACCGACGATTACCTCACTGAGCTTGAGGTTATCATTGACTCTCACCTGGAGAGGGGAATGCATGGTGACGCTGTATCTCTCAATCTGTCGAAAGCATACGACCGTGCGTGGCGATTTCCCATACTCAAGTCCCTTGAGGAGTGGGGAATCAAAGGTCGCATGGGTCGCTATGTACAAAGCTTTCTGACGGACCGGAGATTCAGGGTCAACATTAATGGTGGTCGTGCAGACTTCGGATCATTTGCGCATAGACACGTTCTGCTGGAGTTCAAGAATACAAGTGTGTGTTTATTTTCAAAACATCTATTTAAATGGTTACAATTAGTTTCGCTGTATACCTACTTTGACCTAGAGCCATGCGGATAAAGAGTTAGCAAAAATATAACGTCAACATGTGTCGCTCAGCTGTGCCGTCGCATGAGCGTACGCATCAGTAAAACGGTTGAGGTCGTGTATGTTTATGGTCAACAAGAATGGAATGTAGGAACGTTGGTTCTTGTTGGTGCAATTATGTAATAAAGGAGAAAGGTCTGAAATGTGATGCAAGGATTATTCTTTGTTTGGAGTTATTCTAAAGGCATCAAGGTTCTTCATGGGTGTTTGGATTTTGGATGACGAACACATGTTGGGAAATGTACGAAGTGTGGGAATGTATGCAGGCATGCTAAACATTGGCAGAACCGATCTGAGTTGAGATGTCAGCAAAATGGTATTCCTCAAGGCTCAGTGATAGCTCCCACCCTATTCCTTATTTGCTTGCAATTCCTATTCAAAAATATCCCTCCCAATGTTTTCATCCTAGTTTACGCCGACGACATAACCATCCTCACCTTCCATAGCTTCAAATCATTAGGTCGTAAAAGAATGCAATCGGCAGTTCACACAGTTTCCAAATGGGCTGATGACCACGGCCTTACCCTTTCACCTGAAAAATCCCAACTTTTACACCTTAGTTACAATAGGAAAAAGATTAGCAAACTACCCGATATTACCCTAAATCAGTCCACCATCAAATCTAAACCTTCCCTCAAAATTCTTGGCGTCTATCTCGACCAGAAGCTTACCTTTAGTCACCATGCAGAAGCTTTGCGTAAAACCACCGAAAAGCGTCTACGTCTGATTAAGACAATTGGGTCTAGAATACCAAGTGTACATAGAGCCACCATCATTCGCGTGATAAATGGCTGGTTTCTACCCAAAATGTTTTACGGCGCTGGCCTATTTAGTAGAGGTGGCGATCGAGTGATCAGAAAACTTCGGCCCATGTACAACAGAGCTTTTCGCTACGCCTCAGGAGTTTTCGTCATGAGTCCCATCTCTGCTATCATGGCCGAATGCGGTCAATTGCCATTCGAGCATCACCTAGCGACCTGCATGGTGACTAAAGCTATCCGTTGGCTCAGTCATAACGGTCGAGATCAAGTCCCTCTCGTAAGAAGAGCTGCCACCCTTTTTAATTGCCTAACCAACCACGAAATTCCTCCAATAGCGTTATTTACCAAACCCAAAACTAGATCCTGGAACATACTCCCCCCTAGTATTAACCTTTCACCTAGTTAAAGCCGGCGATCCTCCATCCATAATTCAGGCTCACTTCAACAAACTTATCCATGATAAATACCCCCAGCACCACCAGATATATACAGACGGCTCTGTTGCCAATGATAAAGTCGGTTATGGCATCACCTTCGACTCCACAATTCCCCGTTTCAGTTCTGCCCTACCATCACATTGCTCCATTATCAGTGCCGAAGCTTTTGCCCTAATGAAAGCTTGTCTCCTCATTCCACCCCCGATTGACTGTCCCTCTGTTATCTTCACTGGCTCGGCAAGCTATCTACAGGAAATGAATTCCTCATACTTGAGGCATCCCTGGCTTCAGCTGACCGACGAACTAGCATCGGCCAACAGGATCGTCTTCTGCTGGTTGCCAGGCCATTGTGGCATCCGTGGCAACGAGAAGGCGGACCGGTTGGCTGGTATTGGTCGCGAGCTGAACCCAGAGGATGTTCCCATTCCATCCCAAGACGCTGTAAGATGGATCAAGGAAAGGATTCGTGGAAGCTGGAGCCTCTCATGGTTCCAGAACAGACAGCCTGCCTTGAGGAAACTGAAATAATCAACCCTTCCCTGGCCTGATAATAAGATCCCCATTAACCGTCGGAAAATCTCCCGCCTACGTATTGGACACACCCGCCTCACCCATAGCTACCGCCTTGAAAAAATCGACACCCCAGATTGCAGCACTTGTGGTGTTCCTTTAACCGTCCACCACATACTGATCGAATGCCATAAATATAACAACGAACGCTTGAATTTTAATCTGAGTGACACACTGGAGGAAGTATTGTCTCCCCGTTGCGAGGAAAATTTAATCAATTTCTTGAAGGAAACAAGACTGTTCGACCAAATATGAAAAACTCCGGTATGGGACGAATGACCAAAAGGTTAAAGTCCCAACCAAAAAAAAAAAACAAAAAACATATTCACTTACTTACAGTCCATAATTACAATCGATAAGATAAATAAACACAGTTTTTTAAAGTTACCTTTTGTGCCAGCCTTTTTTCTCCGAACCGAACCGAAGCAAAACAGTCTTTTTCAAGACCATCAAGGAGTTTAATTGAAACTCTGCCGATTTGAGCTTGTCACATACTGAGGCCTCCTTCAACCGAAGGCTCCGCCAGTTCCTGCAGTAGTCTAGGATAGATCATTTTTTGGTCCGTGTCGAACCGGATAGAAAACCCATACCGTGGTGGGCTATCAGCCGATCGTACCGTTTTGTGCTCAAGCGTGCCAATTTTCCTGTTGCTCCCGGTAACCATGTGGACAATCAGCCGATTGTCGGTTTGCGCTCATCCGAGTGAATTTTTTCTGTTGCTCCCGGCAACGGTAGACGATTTTTGGAATTCCAGTCATAATAATGCTCAATCTCGTGCCGAGTTGTTTTTAAGAATTTTCCTCGGTGGAGAAAGAAAGGCGCACAAGTTTGCTAGTTGATTTCGCGTCGTCGATTTTGACTCGTTGGTGTGCCGTTAAAGTTTCATGCCGGCAAAAGCGACCCAGTCGTGTCTGAAGAAAAAGTGAGTTCCGAAAAAAACTGAATGTGTTTGTGCTACCGCCGGAAATTAACAGAACTGTGCCAGACCGAACTTGTGCGAGCGTGTTTGTGCACGATAGATTAAAGTGTATGCGTGTGAGTGAACACACTTAGAAAATTTTACAGTATTTGGTAATTTTTTACCGAACTTTCCACAGCTGAACGTTCAGTAATCCGATTTAACGGATTTCGGTAAAATTTGACAAGTTCCAGTAATATTCTTACCGGAATACTGTAAAATTTCACCGAAATCCGGTAAATCGGGTTACCGAACGTTCAGCTGTTGAAAGTTCGGTAAAAGATTACGCAATACTGTAAAATTTTCTAAGTGTGAACATTTCCCCAATGCCAATTGAACACACGCCGGTGAAACCGAACAAAGAAAAAAAGGCTGAACTGAAGTCCATTATCCATTTGCGTGGCCAAGCAAAGGCGAAGATTACACGGATCCGAGAAGCGATCGAAGAAGCAACTGCTAGTGGTTCTCAGTATGACACAGTGCAGCTGAAAGTGTTTTCCCGAAATCTTGAAAACCATTTTCAAGAATATTTGAACCTCCATCATCAGATTATGGTGGTGTGCCCATCCGAAAGAGTAGAAGAACATGATCTAGAATACTTGGCGTTCGAAGTCCACTACAACGAAACGTATGTGCTTGTCGAACGAGCAAGCCAGGCAGCGTGTCGTGTTTCCGTAGATCGATCTCTGCCAGTGCAAGACATCGATAAACCACGAATTATTGTTCAGCAGCAGCCATTGAAAGCTCGGGATGGGCTTCGATGGAAAGGCTGAGAACTGGCCACACTTCAAGGCCATGTTCTGCTGGCATTATCGACGCCCGCACGCTCAACGACGACAACTATGCCCACGCATGGGAGATACTCGAGGATCGATTCGAGAACAAACGGGTAATCGTGGATACCCATATCCAAGGACTACTGAACCTCCATCGAATGAACCGTGAAAACTCTAAGGAGCTGAGGGAAATTGTCGACGAAGTGACCCGATACGTCGATGGATTGGCCCTAGTTGAGAACGAGTTAGATGGCGTCTCCGACAGATTTGTGGTAAACCTCATTGCTGGTGCTCTAGACAAGGACACGCGAAAGGAGTGGGAAGCATCAATCCCTCACAAGGCGATACCGACATACGCCGATACAATCAAATTTTTGAAAAAGCGTTGGCTATCCTCGAACGCTGTGAAAAATCGGTGAAAATCCAGCTAACGAAGAATCCTGCCAACCTGATGAAAAGTACACAAGCCAAATCGTGTGCTGTTACTGGTAATTCCGAAACGACCTGTGAGCTGTGTACTGGTGTTCATCCCAACTTTAAGTGTGATGTCTTCCGTGCGATGTCGATTGCTCAACGTCAAGCAAAGTTCCGTGAGCTGCGAATGTGTTACAACTGTCTGCGTAAGGGTCATATGAGTAGTTCTTGCAGCTCATCCCGCACTTGCCAGAAGTGTCAAAGTAAGCACCACACACTTTTGCACATTGAAAAACCTCCACCTGTGAATCCAAATGCCGTTTCCCAATCTCTAGCCCCTTCGACTTCCACGTCTTACGTACAAGCAAACAACCATCCGCCAAAATCCCCTGAAGTGAAACCTGTATCCCCAATTTCCACCACTTGTTCAGTAAGTAAAGCTCCTTGTCTTGATCATAGCCTTTTAATGACCGCTGTTGTGAATGTTTTGGACAGTAATGGAAAATTCCAGCCATTTCGTGCTCTCTTAGATTGTGGATCTCAGACTCATTTGGTATCCAAAATCCTGATTAATATGTTGAATAAAACGTTGAAATTATTGGTGCAAATGGCAAAAAGTCTACTCTTTCAGAGATGGTGACGGTACATATTCGATCCGTGCATTCCGATTTCCAAGCACAGTTGGAGTGTCTAGTGACCGAACGCATCACGGGTGTCATACCGCATCGCAAATTTGATATACAATCATGGTTCCTGCCGTCTGGATTATCTCTTGCCGATCCAACTTTCCACACTCCCGGGGAAATAGACCTTTTGATTGGCATCGAACTTTTCTTCAAGTTGTTGATGCCGAGTCAACTAAAGCTCTCTGAAGAACTTCCAATTCTCCAAGAAACTCGCTTAGGTTGGGTTATTGCCGGTACTTTTGATGTGAATCCATCCCTCAGCCAGCAGCAATGCCATGTTGTTTCCATTGAGCCACTTGCCGAATTCATTGAAAAGTTTTGGTCCCTAGAAACTGTTGAATATTCCTCAGTGCTAACCGTCGAAGAACAGCAATGTGAAGCTGCATATTGTGCAACTACCTGTCGTAATAGCGATGATCGATATGTCGTCCAGTTACCTCTAAAAGACTCATTATCCAAGCTGAATAACAACCGCTCCATTGCCCTTCGCCGTTTTTTCATGCTTGAGCATAGGTTCAAGAAAAACCCCTACTTAAAACAGTTGTATGTTAAGTTCATCGACGAATACAAACTTCTCGGCCATTGCCAGCAAGTGATAGAGTCCAACGATACACCAGACAAGCTTACGTATTACCTGCCCCATCATGCAGTCTCAAAACCCACAAGCTCAACAACAAAGCTTAGGGTTGTATTCGTTGCCTCAGCTAAATCCAATGGCATTTCCCTCAATGAGATATTGTTGATTGGTCCAAATGTCCAGGGTGACCTCTTTTCGATTCTTCTACGTTTTCGTAAGCATCGATATGTTTTTACTGCGGACATTTCCAAGATGTACCGACAGATTCTCCTCGACAAATCTCAGACATCTTTGCAAAGGATATTCTGGAGAAAAGAACCGACCGATCCGCTGGAGGTGCTCGAACTGGCAACCGTCACTTATGGGACATCCAGCGCTCCCTTTCTAGTCACCCGAACTCTGAAGCAGTTTGCATGTGACGAATCTGAACGATATCCCATCGCGGCAAAGATTGTGATAGAAGACTTCTACGTTGATGATGTTCTTTCCGGTGCCGATACCATCGATGAAGCCATTCAATCCCGGACAGAGTTAACCCAGTTGTTGAAATGCGGTGGATTCCCGATCCATAAATGGTGTGCCAACGAGGAAATCATCATCCAGACAGTTCTGCAAGGGGAACGAGAACAATTTTTAAATATTGAAGATGCAGACGTGAACCAGACCATCAAAACGTTAGGGTTGCTGTGGGATCCAAAGGCCGATGTGTTTCTTTTCGTTCCCGATACGTGTTCCTCTGGACTTGTAATAGTTATGTAATAGTGCTGTAATGCAGCAAATATGGATAAGTCATTTGAACTGGGATGATGAACTAAAGGGTAAGCTTCTGCAAGATTGGTAAAATTTCCGTGATTCACTCCATCACATCCAACAGATCAGAATTTCAAGGTATATGGCACTGCCCGACGCTGTTTCCTACGAAGTTCATGGTTTTGCCGATGCCTCCAACTTAGCATATGGAGCATGTCTTTACATTCGTACAGTCTCAGATCGATGCGTGAAGACAACGTTAGTATGCAGTAAGTCACCAGATAACACCGATCAAGGGTCTCACAATACCGAGAATGGAACTCTGTGCAGCACTCTTGCTCTCCCGATTAGCTTTCAAGGTTATTCCCACTCTTAAGATGGAATTTAGTCAAATCTCGTACTATTCCGACAGCCAGATTGTTCTTGCTTGGTTGAAAAAACCACCAGTTCAACTGAACTTGTTCGTACGCAACCGCATCGCGGAGATCTGTAGTCAGACACAGGATGCCCAGTGGAAATATGTTCGAACCGAGGAGAATCCAGCCGATTTGGTGTCGCGTGGTCAGCTGCCATTTCAACTTGCCTCTAACCAGTTGTGGTGGAATGCACCGCCTTTCCTTCGCCAGCATAACTACCAGACGGACGAACCTGAACTTATTCCAGATGATGAGTTTCCAGAATGGAATTCCACTGCAATTGCTGCTGCAGTCATTCGTCATGAGACTCTCCCCTATATGACCAACATGAGTTCATTCCGAAAACTCCAGCGATGTGTGGGATACTTTTTGAGATTTGTGAAGAATGCAAGGTTATCCAAGTCTCATAGGGTTCTCTCAAAGTTTCTTACTGTTCCTGAATTGAGACATTCGCTTGAAGTAATTGTAAGATGCGTCCAGCACACGGAATTGTTGGATGATATAAAGGCCTTAAAATCTGGACAACCTGCTCGTCGACTTGCTGACCTACGCCCTACTTTTGGTAACGATCTCCTGCGGGTTGGTGGTAGGCTGCAGAATTCCCGCTTGCCATTCGATACTAAACACCAGATGATACTGCCGGATAAGAATCCCATTACGGAGTCACTTGTGAGCGCTCTACATGAGGAAAACTTGCACATGGGTCCATCAGGTTTAATTGCTCTGATTCGCCAAAGATTCTGGATTCTCAACACACGGAACACGGTGCGAAAGGAGATAAGATCATGTATCCCGTGTTTCCGGTCAAACCCAAAATTGCTTCAACCTACGATGGGCAATTTACCCGAAGTCAGAGTTGTTCCTTCCGCTCCATTTGCCAAAACAGGCGTTGATTTTGCTGGACCGATCTTCATTCTTCGAGGAGGACGTAAGTCAGTGCTGGTGAAGGCATACATAGGATTGTTCATCTGTATGACCACCAAGGCAATCCATTTCGAGGTCGTTCCAGATCTGTCTGCAGCTGCGTTCATAGCAGCAATCCATCGTTTCGTTGCAAGGCGTGGTCTTGTCGAAGAATTGCATTCGGACAACGGAACAAATTTCGCCGGTGCTAAATCCGATCTGCACGAATTGTACATGTTGTTTAAGAATGATCAAATGCAAGGAAGATTGAACGATTTTTGCTAGCCAAGGGAGATTACATGGAGATTACATGGAGATTTATTCCACCTCGTGCTCCGAACTTTGGCGGGCTATGGGAAGCCGGAGTAAAGAGCACTAAGACGCACTTAAGGAAGGTTTTACGCAATGCTACCCTAACCTACGAAGAATACTTCACCGTTTTGACTCAGATCGAAGCTATCCTCAATTCTCGACCACTTTTTTTTCCATTCCACCGATCCCACCGAACCTAAAACGATTACTCCTGCGCACTTCCTCATAGGTCGGCCACTTACAGCTATCCCTGAACCTACTCTTGAGAAGATTCCTTTAAACCGTCTGTCTCGCTGGCAACATCTGCAGCAGTTGCGGATCACTTTTGGAGACGGTGGTCCAAGGAATATTTAAACACACTGCAGAACCGCCAGAAAAGGACCAAACATTCCGAAAACGTCCAACCCGGGAGTTGTGGTTTTGTTGAAAGAGGATAACGTACCACCGCAGGCATGGAAACTAGGTAAAATTGAAACTGTGTATCCAGGTGTCGATTCCACTGTGCGTGTCGTTGATGTCACCGGTATGTACCGTCGCCCAGTGTCCAAACTAGCTCCACTTCCTTTTGAGACCTTGATCCTGGACTAGTCACCCCGGAGCAGGTTCCCATGGGGTCACGGATGGCCAGAAAATTATTTGAATTGAGCCCTAACAATTTGGGTATCAAAATTCTTGTAATCATTCCAGAAGAACGTTTGCCATAGTTATGGGACCATCCGGTCACTTGGCTTCGGATTGGCCAGTTCAGAGTAGGTTCCCATGAGGCCACGGATGGCCAGACAATTATTTGCATTGAACCCTAACAATATGGGTGTCAAAATTCTTGGAATCGTCCCAGAAGAACGTTGCCATAGTTATGGGACCATCCGGTCACTTGGCTTCGGATTGGCCAGTTCAGTGTAGGTTCCCATGAGTTCCCATCCCTAGAATATAGATTCATTAAGACTCTTAAATTTTGTCAGATGAATAAAATTAAAAAAATAAATAAATAAATAAATATGTGGCAGGCACCATTTTGTAGGTCTCTTGCGGCTGCATCACGTTCAGCTGAAGTCTTTACAGGTTCAGTCGTGACTGCAAGTTCTCTTCCAAGAATTTGATCAATAGCCGTCCGCTTGAAAAAATTGGCCAGCACTTTTGGATTGTCCATCTGGGATTCTATTGCCGAAAAACATAACTGTAGCGATAGTTCCTGACTCGCGTTTCTTACTCTAGACTGGCCAATCAGTAGCTAAGTCATCGAATGTACCGATAACGATAAGAAATTTTCTTCTGGAACGATTCTAAGAATTTTGACACCCATACTGTTCGGGCTTAATTCATATAATTTTCTAGCCATCCTTGGCCTCATGGGAACCTACTTTGAACTGGCCAATCCGAAGCCAAGTGACCGGATGGTCCCATAACTATGGCAAACGTTCTTCTGGAATGATTACAAGAATTTTGAAACCCAAATTGTTAGGGCTCAATTCAAATAATTTTCTGGCCATCCGTGACCCCATGGGAACCTGCTCCGGGGTGACTGGTCCAGGATCAAGTCACCGGATTATCATTTGGCAATCACACACATTCATGTATATTCTTTGAATGACTTTTAGTGTCATTACTGCTGATTTTTTATTGGAATCTTTTATAAGTATGCCATTTTCGGAACATGGTTCCGGATATCCGGTATTTTCGGAAACAGATGATGTCTATCGGTCATATTAGAGAAAGCGGTTGAGTTCCTGAATCCAAAACTGTGAAAATAATCCAAATCGGTTGGATATTTCCATAGTCATTTTAGTTCCGTGGGTAAAAACGTTCCCTGTCGGTCTCTTAAAGGTGTTTTTTTGTTTGTTTGGACACACAACGGTTAACTATACGTGCAAGTGTTTTCCGAAGTGCCTTCCAATAAACCGATCAGCAGCAAACCGATTGCGTCGGCCATTTTTTTCATCAACGCTAGCAAAACATATTCAACCGCACCGATGCGGCGAACGCGTTGATTGGTTGGCGCGACCAATGTGTTTCCGGAAGAAAACTTTTACTATAAATATAGGCCACCTAAGCCTATTCACTTACTTACAGTCCATACTCACAATCGATAAGATAAATAAACACAGTGTTTTAAAGTTACCTTTTGTGCCAGCCTTCTTTCTCCGAACCGAACCGAAACAAAACGGTCTTTTTCAACACCATCAAGGAGTTTAATCGAAACTCTGCCGATTTTGAGCTTGTCACATACTGAGGCCTCCTTCAACCGAAGGCTCCGCCAGTTCCTGCAGTGGTTTAGGATAGATCACGTAGTCCTACGTCACAAATATCAGATGAATTCGCTGTTTTCAACATATAATTTCACAAAACAAATTATAATAAAAATACTTCGAAACATATAAATGATTTTCATATATGATCCACCGGCCACTCGATAGTAAAAAAATTATACTTCACTCTACACAGATTTTGTTGCTTAAGTTTGTGTACTCATACACTCCCATTGGAAAAGTTCAGCTTAACTATTGAAGTCGTGACGGCTAAAAAGTGAATGAAACCGAGAATTACACGGAAGTGAATAACTATAAATTGATTTATAATGTCTCAATTGCTTTGGAATGAATCGATCATGATAGCAACATGATTTTGTCGATTATCGCTGGTACATATTGAAGGGGCGAGGCTAACATAACATCCCGTAACCCTATCATAGGACATTATAATAATAGAGTTCTCATCAGCACAAATACCCCGCCAATTAGTCTTACCCCGCCCGTCAGTTAGTCCCACAGTTCCCCTGTTTTGTATAAGATTTTTTTCAATTCACCGCGAATTCTACTAGACATTAATGCTGAGAACCATAACATATCAAATCTGTTACAACACTCAGCTAATATCAACCCAATTTATTTATAATCATTTTTAATACACTATTCCAGATGTACAGACAGAGAAAACTCAAAAAAGCCTTTTTGCTGGCATTGAATCTTTCGATGCAACCAAATTGAAACATGCTGAAACATGTGAAAAGAATCCTTTACCAGATAAGGAAGGTAAATTGAACAATAATATGTCATCATTATTATTTACTGAGATTACTTTTTCCATTTCATTCTTTCACAGCTATTCAACAGGAAAAAGGCCAGAATAATTTCATCAAAGGCATTGAATCTTTTGACACTTCCAAATTAAAGCATACTGAGACATGCGAGAAAAATCCGTTGCCAACCAAAGAAGCAATAGAAGAAGAAAAAAAATCCTAAGTATTTTAATACTACCGAAATCAACAAGACCATTACATTTATAACGAAGTAAAACTTTTTAATGAACGTCCATTGCAGGACTCGATCCTATTGATGATACACTATCTAATAATTTAAAAAATATTTATACATATAAATCAACATGATCCAGCGTTGTCGATTTTGAAAATTGCTTGTTTTCTCATACATACTGATTGATGTGCAAATCAATTATATCATTCGAAAATCTAAGAATAACGAATACTTCCATTTAAACTTTCTCGTGAAATAATATTATGAAATTGTTCCTTCTGTGGTGAAAATTTGTTCATGCTTGTTTATTTTGATAGATACCATCGTTCGATTTGCAATACAGTTAACTAATCTCAACTGTCTTTTAGTATTTTTCGATTGTTCGTTATCAGGGTTATTAAGCGTTAATGATTTTGAGCGTTTTTGACGCTCACGAAATGTAATAGCGGAAGGAAACAAAACAGACGTTACATGTTAACAATTAACAACCCTGTTCGTGATGTTGTGTTTCAAACTACACAGCTCTAAAATTGCAACATCTAAAAATAAAATCGCAAAACCATGACCTCAACGTTTTAAAAGCTGCTAGGACTCTTGTGTATATGTGTCTAGTTTTCGTTCTCATTTTTTGCTGGTCAATTATCATCTATTATTATAAAATAAGCTCATAGAAATTTCAAGCCGAGTTTCCAGATAGTTTCAAGATTTGTAATTTAATTTGTTTGGTACTTATTTATTTTTCACGGTGGTGGTTTCGCCATTTTTGAGGATAAGAGATTGTTTACACGGTCGGATAGCTGGAAATTGAAGGTAGTTTCAAGAAGAAAAAAACATGCCTCTGTATTGCTTGGGAATAGGACAGGATTGTCACGTAGTAACGAATCATGTACAGAAAAGAACTAGAAACTGCAACTGAAAATTGCGAAGAGGTTCGTTTTTGTTCTTCAGTAGCTCAGTGGTTGAGTTTTCGGTTATTCATTACAGAGCCTTTAATTTACATTAATATATCGCGTATCCCTTGACGAAATTACAATTTGGCTATCTTTGGTTTTTTTTTTCTAATTTTTTAACCGGATTATTCGGTGTTATTTGGAGAGGCAAGTGTGTACACGTATTTACATTGTTTTGGACCAATATTTAGTATATAAACAGAGATTTGCAGTTTCAAAATATCGAGGTGATGAGTGCCGTTGTACAAACTTAAGGGGATACGGGACGGGTCTCAGTATCCCCTTAAGTTTGCACAACACCATTTCTTACGGGCGCCAAATAGAAATCTGGAAAACCTGAATACCGAAAATCAACTTGATTTGCGTTCCATACGCCCCGCTTATGTAAAGACTGGTTGTACAAATCAATAGTCTTTATTTATCTTCTTCTTCTTTTGGATTTTCCGTGAATGCATAGTCGGGTTTGCGGCACAAGGAGAAACGTATTCAATTGTTTTTTTGCGATAACTAAAATGGCATAAGAACTCAAACTGACAATTTATTGCAATATTGACACATTTTCCACCACACATGCATGTTAGTATATACACTACTACCGACTCTACGTATAATATAAAGAACAAGAGTAAAATCGATTCACGCCAATTGGGTTAACCAGATTTCAGCTGTAATAACAATAAAACTACTGACCGCGTGGCTCATCCTTCCTAAAGTTTTCTGGCGTTAGTAATTGGGTTTGAGTGGAACCTTATGCTTCCTTTTCGGGGCAGATGCATACATCGATTTTTGCATCGGATTGTCAAGTTTTCCAAACACGGCATCTATAAAATTGATGAACATTGTCACACACTTACTAATAAAGAGCAAAAAAAAAAAAAAATTAACATGTATACGTTATATACATTTATACATAAATGTATATGCTGTATGTCATATAAATGTATATGACATTTATACATAAATATATAAGTAAAAAGGTAAACATTATTCAACGGAAGGTACTCGTGCATTTCAAAAATCGTTCAACTTGGTTTAAAAAAGAAGAAATAAATAAAACATTGCTTCACTGCAAACTGCAACTGGTCAACGAGCAGTATTATTCCTTAATTTTTGCAGTGCATTAACATATTTTTTCCAAGTCAATATATATTTATGTTACCACGATAAACACACTTGAAAATTAAAAAAAAAACAAAAACAGGTCGTCAACAGAAGATATCATAAAACACCAGAATAAAACATCAATCAGTGAAACTGAAGAACATTATTATGAAACCGAATTCAAATGAAAAGACTAAATTTTTATAAAACGAAACAAAGCATTAGATTTTTGATACTAACTAATAAATAAACGCGTAATGTAATGAACAAGTTTATATTTCTAATAAAAGAAAAATCCCTTTTAGAAAAATGTTTCGGCAGTTAAAACATAAAAGTATTAAATCGGATTAAAAAAAAATAACTAAATGTATTCCTTACATCGTAGTTGCTCCCCAAAACTGCTAGTCTCGCACTTTACAACGACTGTATGTTTTCAGTGTCGTCTACTTCTTCCATTGGTCCGTCGTTACCCCATTACCCCCGTTATATATATACAGCAATTCCACATCAAAAAGATATACGAACTCTTAGAATTTCGTAATAAGGTAGTTTTGTTCCTTATCGAAAAATATTAGACCCGTTCTTTTTTATGCCGACACTAGAGTGTCCATTTGCGCATTAGGGTGGTTAAAAAAATGATTTTTATAAAGTGCATTTAAAAAAAATCATCTCTTGAACCACTGGGCTGATTTTATCAATCAAAAGCGCAAATGAAAGGTAATTAAATATCCTTTCTGCTCAGTTCTGGGAAGGTTTCGTTTGTTTGCGCGATAGCCTTTTTTCTTTACGGCATTGTAATCAATTTGCGTTGTACTTATTTCATAGGCGGTCGCTTTAGTTGTAGCAGCAATGTGTGAGTTGAAATATACTGAGTGCTTTACCTTCGGCAATGGAACGGATAAATCAGCCATAGGCGAAGTGGATAATTTGGCTTGGATGCGGAGCTTGATGAAATTTAAGCTGCATATAGGATAGCAGAGGATGGCCCCCCTTCGCCAAGTTCATGTCTGATCGGTCGATGTTGCACGCGTTGACCGCCAACTCGGACGAACTGATATTCCATTAAAGGCAAAAGGTAAACGGGCACATGTCGCATGCCCAGGATCATATCTGCTATGTGCGAATATACGATCTCCCATCGGAGGATCCTTACCAGATCGTTACGGTGTGGTTGAAAGCTAGACGCGTAAAACGCGTCGTGCGCGGAAAACTTCGGCGGAGCTGGGCACACCAGCTTACACTGGTGAGCGTGTCGCATATGTGATGTGAATCAGGAAATCCCGTAATCGCTTCACTTTGCCAGTTGGAAGAGAAACATCTATTACCAAGGCAACAAAGACAAATGCTTCGTTATGGAAGGAATGATTCTTGTCCCAAGCGGAAGGCTCGGAGTCAGCCGAAAGTGCGTCGCCAAGAAAAGGAGCAGAACGGTAGACTGCAAGAAACGGATTTGCGGTCACCGGAGGCCCAGACACCGTAGGATCAGAAGCCGAAGGTAAGGTGGAATTGGAAACCCTAGAGTTGCTGGAAGAAGAAATAGAAAAAGCTACCTTGATGGTTGACACTGATACAAGTGATGATGAAACGAATGAGATGGATCTTCGCGATCGCGCGTTGATGTCATGTCAACGGGTATCAGTAAACAAAAAGAGTCGGCTTGAATTGCAAAGGAACAAGAAGAAGCTAACATTAAATCGCCTCCACAAAAGAAGTATTAGCTTATTTATTTATTCATCATCTGACAACATGGTCTTAATGAAATGTACTTAATCCTAGCTTAGTTAAATACATCTACACACTTAGAAAGTTTTACAGTATTCGGCAATTTTTCACCGAACTTTCAACAGCTGAACGTTCGGTAATCCGATTTAACGGATGTCGGTAAAATTTGACAAGTTCCGGTATTTTTTTTTACCGAAATACTGTAAAATTTCACCGAAATCCGGTAAATCGGATCACCGAACGTTCAGCTGTTGAAATTTCGGTAAAATATAACCGAATACTGTAAAATTTTCTGTAGTGTAGTGTAGTGTGTAGGGACCGTAAGCGTTGTTTGAAAGTATTTGTAGACAGGTTAAAATCATAAACATGATGTTAAGGCTTTGGTACACCTCAGTCCCGTCAACTTGCGATAGCAACTCATTTAGATAACCATAGTCCCCTCGATGAAAGTCTAGTTCAGTGAGGTCAACATCTTCATGAAATGATATAGTGGGCAGACAAACCACAGAGAAGTAGAGAGCTGGATGATAGCGATCAATTGGGACAACTTCCTCAGTTGCTAATGTAACGAAGCGGCTTATCATATCCGAGCCATTTGAGAATATGAGATCCAGTATCCGGTTAGAGCAGTTTCGAATAAACTTTCGCTGTTTTAATCCAAGAAACGCAATATTATCAAGAAGTAACTGACTGGTCATCAAGGTCTGCGACAAGATCGGATCAGCGAAAGCGTACCCACTGCTGAACGTGGTTGATTGAAATCACCGAACAAAACGAGCTCACCCATTTCCCTATCCTTGCTGTGTCTTCAAAGATGGCATCTATATGAAGCTGTATGAAATTAGTGTCTTGGCTTTTATCCGGTGGCATATACGATGCACCAACAAACAAGGGATACGGTTCGAACAATTGAAGAGGCGTACTTCCGCTTCACAGCTATGAGTACACCTCCACCACGTCGATGTGAGCTGTTGGAAGCGCAATGGTCAACGCGACGGATATAATGAACGTTGCTAAACAACTGGCATGATTGAATACGCTCGTCGAGCCAAGTCTCTGTGAACAATTACACATCGTAATCCAATTCTGAGGTTGAAAGAAACACTTGATCAATTTTGGTCCTAAGATCACGAACATTCTGGTAGTACATGTGTAGCTTGGATGATTGCTCGGCGACGTTAAACTCAGTGAGAGCAGAGAATGCACCATTCCACGCAGAAGAGCTACAACGTGGACGAATGTTAGGCAGCAAAATGTTACGATAAGCAGAATACTTGCCTTGCAACACAGGCTGGAAGACCCCTTCACCGATCTCGACCACATGGCCAGGACGACTATGATGACTGGAAACAGCATTAATCCCGGTTGGATCGAGTTGCTCAGGGGCTTCCAAAGTACTGTATACTGTGCGTCCTGGTACTATCGCATGGGTTTGCGCGTATACTTCGTTCGAATTCGGATTCCGCATGGAGAAGTCAAATGTCGCAGCAAGATAATTAGAAGCTTTAGAACAGTGGCGGCATCTGGAGGATTACTGGAACTCGAAAAGTAACTAGGCAAGATAACGTTTCTATCATACGTATACTTGCATGAGAGGTGTTGTTGGGAGACCCACCACCAGCCACGACCACAGGTCCAGGACGACTACGTTGGCAGGAACAATCAGCAAGCGCGGCTGGGTTGGGTGGATCTGGGGCTCCCCTTATACTGTTGGTGAAGCGTCCTGTGCAATTTTTACAAACGGCAATGTTGATGATTGTGCTTTCGGATATCCGCGATTTGTTAAGTAGAACAAACTTTTTTTTTTTTTAATCCACAAACATTGCCTAGGCTCCTTGAAGCTAACGCGATTGACCCGTTCTAATAAATACTATAATATATATTGTTGATGTATAATGTAAAACTTTGTAGCATGGACACGCATCGCGTTTTCGCCCGTTCGGGCGAAAATATGTAACTTAACTGGCAATCCATCAGCTTCGGCTGTTAGCGTTCGAGTTTTCAATTACGCATCATCATCACCTCCCAGCTAGATCAAATCCTTACTATTAGATTGTTGTGTCATTTAGTAGCTCGAAGTGAATACATAAACCGGATGCGAATAAAATTAGTTTATTTAATTAATTAGATCCATTTAATGAATTAAAGCAATCCGCGCCTGAAGTACGGCTGTCCTGAAATTGCTAGCTGTCGATCTCTCGCGGTGCACACCAGGGTTGCTGCCTGGTTAAAATTTTATCGTAAAACACCATTCCTGATTGGGGCACGTCACGTTTGCCATCCAGTGCCTTTTCTCCGGTTTGCTCATTGTGTAGAGCACAATACGGAGCCGTATCTATTGTTCGACGGAGGAACACTTGAGGTATTCATTCGGGCCACCACGTTATTTCTGCCACTAAGCACGTGCTACATCGTGCTTGCAAAGAATTTCCATCTTCTGGAGCCCTTGGCTTCATCCGAGCAGCTCTCAAATCGATCTGGAGTTCTGCGAGTTCTTCAGCGAATTACCGGTGGATTTTTTATCATGTAAGGCACATTAAGCCAAGAAAACAGTGAGTGCATTTCCAAGCAAATTCTTCTTTCTCTCCGGGCCTATTCTTTGACAATGGCAACCAATTCCGGGTTCCTCGATTCGGAGTTCGTTTCGAACGCTACACGATGTCGGAGACTGAGGTAGACGAGAACCTACAAGCGCTGCTTTCACGACGAGAGAGTTTCATCACTGCACTGGGTTGGGCAGAGGCATTTCTGGCAGCATTCAATCCTGAGCGGGACGTAAGGCAGGTTCGGTTGGATCATATTGAAGGCCTTTTAATCAGGCTGGAGGACATTCAGACGGAGTTGGAGGTCAATGAGCACGATGTAGAATGTAGGCGAATGCACGAAGAGGCACGTGCTGGCTCATAAATTCGGCTATTTTTAATAAAAGCCTGTCTGACTTCTAAACATCCTGTTCTTCCTCAAAACGCACAAATCCCTCAACCGGTTGGCTATAATTCTCGTCTTTATTTTCTGGATAATTCTCTGGATTAAAGCTTCCCACGATTTCGCTCCTCGAGTTCGATGAGGACTATATGCAGTGGTTGGGCTTTCACGACACGTTTTTGGCTTTAATACATTCTAATCCCGAGGTTCCGGCAATTCAAAAATTTCACTACTTCAAAGCTGCTGAGGCTGCACATCTGATTGAAACGATAGCTATCAGCGCAGCCAATTAGAACTTGGCTTGGGATATGTTAGTTAAGCGCTACGCCAATGACTATCTTCTGAGCAAACGGCTTTTACAGGCCCTTTCTGGAATTCAGCGGATGAAGAAGGAGACAGCATCGACGCTGCATGTGTTGGTGGATAAATTCGAGCGTCACACCAAGCCTCTGGAGTAAATGGGAGCACCTAAAGATCAGTGGAGCGACATTTTGGAGCATCTGCTCTGTACTTGACTACACGGTGACACTCTCAAAGCGTGGAAAGTTCATACATCGACTGTGGACAACCCGGACAATCATTGTCTAATCAACTTTTTGCAGCGACGAATGCGCGTACTCGAGTCTATCTCGGTGAACAGCATGGGGCAAAAAGACACCAGCAACTTCGTTTCACTTTTTACGCTTCCATCACTAAAGCAGCGTCCAAGTTTTCAGTCTGCACCCAAGAGCACTTCATCAGCAGATGTGAGGAATTTAACGGCTTCACGGCTTGAAAGCAGACCACAGCGAAGAATTGTTCCTCAAATTTCAACTGTAAACACTGCCATCACTCTCTGTTGCATAGTCCAGCTTCCACTTCTGCCGCTCTTATCCCAAGCACATCCGTTGCAGCAACTGAAACCATTATAGTATGTTTGGCTTGTCATCGTAAAACATTTCAACTCAGACGTTGGGTTACGAATCCTCCGGTTTATTTCAGGATTACTTAATGAAACTTATTGATTGGAAATACATAATTGTAAAATAGAGAGACAAAAGAGCCTCTGTAGAAAGAGAGAGCATTGGAGGTGCCTGGCAACGTACATATGTACTTAAATTTGATGTCGGTTGACTACCCGTCGTGAAATGAGGAATTGTGGATTATGGTGTAATTTGAGAAGCGCACTGAACTGCATGGGAACTTGCACCGTTGTCAATTGCACCACAGGCAATTGAACTTGCTTGTTTTTGCCTATGCTGCAAGACCTTGACGATGGAGTTTAGGGATGCTAATATTGACATCTGTTTGCATGATGTTTTCTATTTTGTAATGCACTACATCTCCACCTTTTAAGGAAAATGATGAGCGTAGAAAAATCATTTGAATATTCTAACCAAAGTTGACCAACACCTTCAATGTTTTGAAGTGACAATATAAGTTGGTGTTTTTTTTTCATATATTGATAATTCTTTTTTTGTGAACAGTTTTTTGTTCATTTGTTTCACAATTTTTGATTATTACATTAGGGTGGTTGATTGATATAATTTCATATGGACCATTATAAACTATATCTAATTTTCTATTATTTTCGGTTTTTAGTAATACATTTTCTCCTATTTTGATATTGATAGGCTTTGCTTTTGCTGATTGTTTATCTATTCTTTTAGGTTTTGATTTAATTAATAATTCTTTTGCCTTACTCGCTACATTTTGCAATTGAAATTTTAATTCTGCATATTAACTGTCATAATTATAAATTGGATCACTTGTTTTTGGATTAATTAAATTTTTAGGATAATTTGCTATATTTCCAAAGACTAATTCGTAAGGTGTGAAGGAATGCTCTGTGTTGGGAGTGGTATTATAACAGAAGGTATAGAATTGAAGCCAAGAATCCCAATCATCGTGTTGCTCGTTAATGAATTGTCGCAGTTATTCATTTGGGCATCGATGATTGCGCTCCAGGCCACCAATGGTTTGCGGGTGGTAAGCAGTAGAAAAATTGTGGTTAATTGAAAGCAATAAACATACACCGTGTCCAATATATTCTCATACAAAATAAAACTCTATTTATTTCAAATCGATAATCCAGATTTTATTGATCCAGACGTTAATTCCAGATTTTAATTTTATTTTATTTTGCAATATAATACTAATCAACTACTGCACATGTTTTGGAATAACACCGCGTTTAACCTTCTTGACCAGCTCCAGACGTTTTTCGAAACCGTCACAGTGCCGTACGACTTCCATCGGCATTTCGTCCCAAATTCGTTTGATTACGGTTTTTAAATGGTTCATATTAGTCGCCCTGTAGTCATTTACCTTCGCCAGCATGTATGACCTTACGAAATAATCCAAGGGATTCAGATCTGGTGAACTGGGAGGCCATTCATTCTTGTCCAAAAAGTCGGTCAAATTTTCTCGGCACCAGCCCTGAACAAGATTTGCAGTATGCGATGGCGCTCCGTCCTGCTGAAACACATAGTAATCATCTCCAAACACCTCTTGTACATATGGCTTGACAACTTTCTCTAAAACTTCCGTTTTATAATATACGGCATTCACTTTAACGCCTTTTTAGATGAAAACCAGTGGTAATTTGCCTCGCTTGCAAATTCCTCCCCAAACCATCACCGACGCAACACTTTTTATCACCACAGCACGAATTTTATCACCACAGCACGAAGCTCCTTCATCGGTGGTAAAAGATAAACACCGAATGAAAACAATCGGACATAACCTAAAAGCGTTTGTATATACATAGTGCAAAACTACACCAACACATACGTGAAGCATGTTGAGTAGTTGCACGACACCAATACAAGGAAAAAGTGTATGAGAATTTTTGTACCGCACTACCCCGGGAATAGCATTCGGATTGTTACAACTCGGGGTAATTAATCAACGCGCGATTACGAGCTAAAAACTACATTTACTCACGACACATTAAAATGGTACAATCAAAACTTATTATGGACGTTGCATGACTAAGGAAAACAACAACAAAACACAACCACATTAAAAATTCATTTACGCGCATCTCCAGCATCGCACAGTGACAGCTATGCTGCCGTGTGCGAGCCTTGCGGCTTTGCGCTGCTTCGGTTGGACGTGAACAAGTGAACGCAGCGCAATAGGGTGATCCACAACAAGAATATATTGGACACGGTGTATACCTTTGAACAGTGGACATCCGTATATTAGTATAAAATGCTCTACCGATGCTTTTGCGAGAGTTTGAGCTTGCTTATCGGGTATAGGTATGGCGATAACATACTTCGTGAGATCACATTGTAGCGTTAAGGCGTATCTATTCCTGACTAAAACTAATCATAGGACCTCTTGTATCAATAGATACAACGTTGAATGCTTTATTGGGTGTACTAGTCTCAATACATTTTTCTTTTGTGTATATCATGTGTTTATTTCTTTTACAATCAATGTACACATTGATTGTTGTTTTTGTATTCTCCCAAGCGCGGAAGTAACGATCTTTGATGAAGTTTGTCAGAAGTAGATAATTTATCATCTCCATGCGAAGCGCTAGGAGTGGACAGTAATTTATTGCTAGAACGAAATAGACATGAAGAGAAAGTGTACTGATAGTTCCGTATAGGGCAACGGCAGGCTTTGAAAATTGAAAGATCAAGTCTGAAAACGAGCGGAGGGCATTATTGAACGGTAGTATCCGAACAGGCACATAACCCTTTACCATACTACCCCATGCAGGATAGGCAAGAGGAGGAAAGCCCCTTGACTGGCAAAAGGTTATGCAACCGGTCGGGCTCTTATACTACCTATTGCTTTTTTCTAGTTCTAGTGATTTGTCCCTCTCCCAATACTGCCTAACACGGGTGATAAATTATCTCCCGCTGTTGGGTTTATTTTTAGCATGCACCGCCTATTTCACACATTTGCTCTTCTCGTCATCTATTACTTATAGATCTCGGAGAGAACGACGGTGAGTGGTGCAAATACTGATCCCCACCAGTAACCCCCCCCATGCCCCCCCTCCCCTCTTTTTTTTTTTTTTTTTTTCCCCCCCCCCCCCCCCAAACAAACTATGATAAAATTTATAAAAAAAAAAAAAAAAAATTCCCCCCCCCCCACCCCCCGGGGGGGACAAAAATTTTTTTCTAAAAAAAAAAAAACAAAAAAAAAAAGTGTACAGAAAGGTCCCTATAGGGCCACCGCAGGCTTTGAAAATTGAAAGATCAAGTTTGAAAACGAGCGGAGGGCATTATTGAACGGTAGTATCCGAACAGGCACATAACCCTTTACCATACTACCCCATGCAGGATAGGCAAGAGGAGGAAAGCCCCTTGACTGGCAAAAGGTTATGCAACCGGTCGGGCTCTTATACTACCTATTGCTTTTTTCTAGTTCTAGCGATTTGTCCCTCTCCCAATACTGCCTAACACTTCTCTTCATGTCTATTTCGTTCTAGCAATAAATCAATGTAGTTCTTAACGAACTCGTTGATTGTTTTTCGCATATTGTTCCAGTAATAAGTAGTGCGTATTTTTTTTTAAAAGTCTTTTAGTACCAACGTGTCCTCCAATAGGTGACGCGTGGTATCCGTGTATATATTAGTCATAATGTACCGTAGAATTGAGAATGGAGAAATACACCAAGTACCTGTAAAGAAAGTAAACCAGGTTCAAAAACGGTCATTGATTTTCTTAAAAAATAAAAATCGTGACTTCCTAGTGATTTACAATCAATCGTTCATTTTCACATTTTTTATTCTTTTTAGAAAAATAGTGAATCGGTTAATTTCAAAGTTAAATTCAATTACTCACGTACTACTGCACGTCGATCACTAGTGCTTTAGATGAATGCTTCGGCCTACCAGTAGGTTTCTTACTGCTCATTGGAGTTGTGTCTGATGCTGGGCTTAATTCTAACAACTTTTTTTGAGCGGCTAGTGCCAATATGTGCTTACAGACATTCTCCTTAAAAAAGCCATAACACGTGCCGTTCTAATGCCTGAAATTTCCATCCATAACTTTGATTCGGCAAATTGCCGTTTTTTGTGATGCATATTGCTCGAAGCTGCTGAATTTAGGATCTTGGAAATTAGTAATGTCAAGTGATGTTAGAACCTTACTGTTGTCACTTGCCATGAAAACAAACTTCTCGTTACCAAATTTTGCCGATCTGTACTTAAGTTCTGAAGCAATATAATCAAAAGCTTTTCTCTCGTGTTGGAGTTCATGGGTACGCTCGTAGTAGATGGTTCTACTGGGATCGCTGTATGAGGCTACAATATCTAGAAGTTTAACCTTGAAAGTTCCAAAGGGCTCTTTTTGGCGATGCAAAAACTTGTATTTTAATGTTTTATTAATCGCTTCTAAGGCATTGTTGGTCGAAGGTATACCAGGCGAAAAGCTTTCCTCCCATCCGGAGAAGTTTTCGCTGCGTAAATATTTTTTCAAAAAAATCAATGAACACGGGATAATGTCTATATTTATGATTGAACAGATCCGTAGCAAGGTTGTAGTGGTTACTGGTTGGTGCTACCTGTAGCTGATTTATATCATGCAATATATTCGCTTGTTCTGTTGCTGGTACATCAGACTTTAATAAGTGTTTCTTAACATTTTGTACTACATGGAAGAAACAGTTGATAATATTGCAGTTTTCAAACGTTGATCGTGCAGCATTTTTTAGCGCTACTTTTCCGTCACTAAGGAACCAACAAATGTGTGGTCTGATGTTAATGTTGTTGCATGTTTTTATGATTGTGTTAAATACAAATTCATAATCGACCTGTTGTTGAAGCGATAGGCACACGAGAGCAATTGGATGGGCGATGACACAAACCACCAAAAGTGGATAACCTTGAAGTGTTATTTCGTACGTGCAATCGGCCGCAATAGTATCAAAACAGTTCAATAGAGAGAGCATCTTCAAGGAAGAAACTAAGATGCGGAACTTATTACCATCGTGGTCAATATCTTTCCCTAGACAAATGCATTTTTGTCATCGGTTGGGAATTCTGAAATCAATGTTGCCCATTTTCTAATTCACCTATGAGGGAAAGGAAAAAAATAGCCATTAGTAAATATTATTCCTTTACCATTAAATTCTTGTTCATTTTGAACCTGATAATAACTCTTGCAGACGAATTTAGATAAATGCAGACAAAAGAATACTAACAACTCTGTATTTCTTACAACGTTTCTGTTGAATTACTATCATATTATCTTCATCTCCAAACTTTCTAAACAAGACTGGTTTCCCAGCAGTAAATGTTAAGATTTAATAAGCTAATTAATCGAGGATTAATTTCAATTATATGACTCTACTGTTCATGTAACTATTGTTAATTTGTCATAGAGACAGTTCCACTGACTTCATTGTCATACACTGAAAAATATTTAGAACCAGGTACGACCCGTACCCCACCAGACAAACTTTTGTCCTTGGCTGACCAGATACAACGTATGAGGAAATGCCCTTCGTCAGGGGAACCATGCCATTAGCGCGAGACATTTCACACCGATGCTGGCGACGAATTATGGGTGACAGCTCACCCCATGACTGGGGCGAAATTACGTGAAATTCAATTTATTGCAGTGTTATAATGATATCATAACGAAACCATCGATCTTCAACAAATAACATAAAAGATGTTTATTTTACTGTCAGAAATTGATCCTCAATTTCAATATATGGATATGGCTTGAAACTCTTGTAGTGTACTAACTTTACTTATATATTTTAAGTGTATTCGTTGTGTTTTGCATTCGTTCTTCTAATACTCTCGTACGTGTTTTTAAAAGTGTTTTTTCCCAGCATATGCGATTGAGGATCTTAGTATGTTCATTGAAGAAAAATTAAAAACTATCTATGTAAACTATGCTTTGTAGCATCATCAGGGACTCAAAAATTAATGTTCAGTTCTGCAAAGGCACATTAAACAGCATTTAGACATTATATTGCGAAAAAAAAAAATGCGCGAACTTCCATTGTAAAGAG
Source organism: Aedes koreicus (assembly GCA_024533555.2). Lineage (NCBI taxonomy): Eukaryota > Metazoa > Arthropoda > Insecta > Diptera > Culicidae > Aedes > Aedes koreicus. The sequence goes on along the minus strand of JAHHFK020002204.1, from coordinate 86,019 downwards.
AAAAGTATGCAATTTTCGACTCATCGAATAGAGTTGAATAACACATTTGGATAACTTCTTCAAAAATACTCAGCGAACTACCTTTGTTGCATTACGTTTCAGTATTGGAAGTTTGTATAAAAAACTAGAGTACTAAATAACAATTGATTTTAATATGGTCAGTATAGAGAAATTTAGATTACCGAGGGACAAATTTCCATTACCATATATACTACGATGCGTAGATTTGACGGGGTAGTCTAATTGATTGCTCGAAATATTATCGGTTGTTGCTTTCAGGTGACTCTTGATATCTTTTGATGAAACACCGGATTTGAGAAGACTTTCGATTACTTGATGGTGGTCGGATGATTACCGTCGATATGCCAGGTTTTCAGCAGGAGCTTCATTGCATGTGTGGTGACCTCTAGCGGATATCGTACAATCATTCCATAAATTTGGAATGAAAAGTAACACCTGCCTTTCACACTGTGGTTTTGCTCGGTGTTTTATTCTGCTACATCAATAGTATCTCATTGTTCCTTTTTTCGGGATGTTTTCGGATTTATATCGAAAGCCGAACTCAAAAGTTTACACAAATTTTTCAGCAACCTCAAGTTTCATGGCTCTGACAGGCTGCCATCTCGTTATAGGGGCCTTTGGCGCAACCTTAGAAGTGAGCTAGAAGAAATATTAATATAAATTAATCAAAACAAGAAAAATTATCGAACATAGTCAAATATAGTCACTTTGTCAAAAAGTATTATGATATAATATTTCATAACATATAGTTTTAGGTATTCTGTAATTACATACACACAAAGAATAATGATTATTAAAATTAAAAAAACCATTGCCAAAATTGAAAAGTTGCGTTGGTTCTTTTTCGTAGAAAGCGGTTTACTTTCAAAACCAAAACCTTCAAACCGTCAATTCAAAATTTTGCTGCTCTACATTTAAAAGTTGAAATTTTTAAAACAAATTGTAGAACTGTCAAATCGAAACCGTGGCATCGTTGAAAATAAAAGCCAATTATTTTTATTCCAAAATAACCTTTCATCCAGAAAGTGTCGTGCAATTTAAATAAAAGTATGCTGTAAAAATACTTTTAACATAAAAAGTTTTCTTTTCGGATGAATAGTAGAACCAACAATCAATATGCAACTAGCGATTTGAAATTGGTTCACTGTTGTAGAACCCCTTGGTCCGAAGTACACCTTGAAGCCAGCACCTAACTATACATATTTGCGCCTTTATTTTGATTTGCTGTGTTATTTTGACAGAATATTTGAGAGTGTGTTAGTGTGAGTTCATAATTAGGGGTGCATTATTAAGCTTGGGACCGAGCCTGGGACCGATGTGCTAGTACTGACTGAGCCAAGAAAAAAATCGTATTTGTTCGGGACCTACTGGTCTTAGAGTTAGTCTATGGTAGAACTGTCAAATCCACACCGTGGCATATTTGAAAATGAACTTTCAACTAGAAAGTATCGTGCAATCAAAATAAATGTATGCTGTTTTGATTGAAAGAAAAAATGGTTTAACATAAAAAGATTTTAATTTTCAAATGAATTATTATAACTTTCATAGAGACCGGAACCGGAGGTTGGCGTCGTTCAATCACCAATGATTCCATCCCGAAAGATCCAAGTTGAAATATTTTCTCCATATCTTCCGAATGCACCTGAGCCAGCTCTAGCATCTGCTGCCGCTCGTCGTCGCTTGTGGCACCGCTGCAAAAAAAAGGGATTATTATCAGTGACATGGCCTATTCCGTTTGCATGGTCCGTTCGGAACTTAATAACGCCGGATGTTTGTGAACTTTCCTGATAAGCGATTCGTTGGGGCGATTCGCCAAGAGGAACATTTTGAATGAGAAGCTTTTGTATTATTTGACAACAGTATAGAGAAAAAATCCATACGACGATTTCCTTTGTGTTGGTGGATTTGACAGTTCTACAATTTTCATGGTAAAAGAATTCACTTTTAAATTTACACACTGAACCGAAACATAACACTTTCAAAACAAACGAAGAACTCTCGTGGTAGATAATTTTACTTTCAATTAAATGAAAAATAAATACTTTTCAGAAGTAAAGTGCAAAACTTTTAATAAAACAAGATTTATTTTTTGTGTGTAATAAATGATGAAATTTTTTTCACTTCAATAAATAAAAAAAAACAAAACCAAAACGACAAATGGTTGATTTTTAAGCGGATAGATAAGACTATTCAGAACACAGTTTCTATAAAATGTGTGAAAATAGAAGCATGAACTCATACCGTGTTGAATCGATGGCCAATCTAGAGATCGAGATTGTTTCCACTAGACAGCGGTTCGATTTCCGTTGATCTTAGAGCTTGATCAGACACTGCCAAGCCTTTTTCCGTTGAATCCCATTTATTTCTTATCTGGCGTCTGACGATTACCGTTGATTTCTTACTGCCGGACTTTCCTGTATCCGTTTATCCGGACTGTGCATAGTCGCTAATCTTACGCTCAAAGGCGCAGTGAGCACATTCTTGGAATTTGTGTCAATACTGATGGACTCGGGATTTGAGATGCTAGACTGTTCCGTGTATGTTTTTTTCCGATTTAATTTGATCAATACTGATACCTTTTTTCACAGGCATCTCCAAGTTCAATAGCATCAACAAAATTCTTAGGCCTCAACACTGTACTTTCGCTAAAATTCGTACGATTCAGAACAGCTGGACTAAGGAACGATGTCATGTCATTCTGAAAGTTAAGAACATTATCAATCGATTCTGAAGAAGTCTGTAAGTCGCAAACGCAATAGGCCTATCTGTGAAATATTAAGGAAGCTGCTCGTTATACGAGTAATAATCTGAAAGAGTGTTTGAGCTTTTTATTTTTTATTGAAAAAAAATCTGATCAAATGGAGTGTTGGTTTAAATTTTCGTTGTTTTCCAATTTATTTTTATTAAATGACGCATGACCACTGCTTGCAGTTTTGCAACTATTAGCCTTAAGACGGAATACATGAGCGTTTGAAAAAAATCATACCATGTTCGTTTGACGTTCGATCATGAAATCAGGTTCTTGTCCATCATCCGGTGTTTCCTCCTTCGTGATAACTTCATCATACGTTTCAGACTTTGTCAAGTTGGATTCTTTCATATTCTGAATCATTTCCCTCTGCTTTGATTTCCTGGTGGGCGACTGGTCGATGTCAATTTTCTCCGATGCCTTTGAGTAAGTCACATTACTCTGTTTCATCACCGTAGTGCCCATTATGACTGACTCGTCCACTGTAAGGTGTGTCTGGTAACGCTTCCTATTTTTCCCATTCTTCTTCCTTTTCTTGTGGCCCTTGTGCTTAACATCCTGAACCTGTTGACAATCGAGTCGAGAAGATTAAGAGTTTGTTGCATTTATTGAATAGCTTTTAAAAAAGGCAGTAGAACTAATATGTTAACAACATATAATTTGCCAAATATCGATAGAACACATAATTAATAGTTCATTAGGATAAATTTACCATTCGTGGAGGTGTTGAATTGTTTATTTTGAACCCATCAAGTTATATTGATCATAATGTATGTTATGTGGTTCAAGTAGGTTAAATGATAGATATTATTCTAATTTTTACCATAAAAAAAAGAATACCACTATATAACTATCAAAACCCCATTGTTCCAATAATGGGTCCACGTTTCCTGTGACGAAAGAAAAATTCCCATAAAATCGTACCCCATTGATTTTTTAAGGAACCCATTTATTAAGGATCCGCCTCATCACTATAGGTTGATTGACCACTTTTACGATATTTTCGGATCATCTTGAATCAAGGAGTCCACTCAAATTAAAATTTGAATTCTCGACGTTATCCCGGATTTCTGCCTTAGTTTTGAACAAACCAACAGAATATGGTTAAATATTCCGAATATGCTGCTTTGCAAGAGCATTACTATATGATACCAGAATTCCTGTTCGAAACGCACGTTTGTTTAAGGTAATATTTTATCGCAATTGTCAATGGAATTGTAAACGATTAATTGAACGAAAATGATCTTTAAAGGATGTTTGTGAAAACCCAAAAGCCTTCAATCACAGACCATTACCATAAAAAAAAGAATACCACTATATAACTATCAAAACCCCATTGTTCCAATAATGGGTCCACGTTTCCTGTGACGAAAGAAAAATTCCCATAAAATCGTACCCCATTGATTTTTTAAGGAACCCATTTATTAAGGATCCGCCTCATCACTATAGGTTGATTGACCACTTTTACGATATTTTCGGATCATCTTGAATCAAGGAGTCCACTCAAATTAAAATTTGAATTCTCGACGTTATCCCGGATTTCTGCCTTAGTTTTGAACAAACCAACAGAATATGGTTAAATATTCCGAATATGCTGCTTTGCAAGAGCATTACTATATGATACCAGAATTCCTGTTCGAAACGCACGTTTGTTTAAGGTAATATTTTATCGCAATTGTCAATGGAATTGTAAACGATTAATTGAACGAAAATGATCTTTAAAGGATGTTTGTGAAAACCCAAAAGCCTTCAATTTCTCTGTGCTTCAATGTCAACCAAGTTATATAAAAATCACGATTTTTTAAGCTCAAATCTAAGCATACTTATGTATTTATATTGCATATAATGACCCTTCATGCACCGGAATAGAAATGATTCTAGGTATGTATAGTTTGATATTGCCATTGAGAGGATATATATATATATATATATATATATATATATATATATATATATATATATATATATATATATATATATATATACATATATATGTATATATATATGTATATATATATATATATATATATATATATATATATATATATATATATATATATATATATATATATATATATATATATATATATATATATATATATATATATATATATATATATATATATATATATATATATATATATATATATATATATATATATATATATATATATATATATATATATATATATATATATATATATATATATATATATATATATATATATATATATATATATATATATATATATATATATATATATATATATATATATATATATATATATATATATATATATATATATATATATATATATATATATATATATATATATATATATATATATATATATATATATATATATATATATATATATATATATATATATATATATATATATATATATATATATATATATATATATATATATATATATATATATATATATATATATATATATATATATATATATATATATATATATATATATATATATATATATATATATATATATATATATATATATATATATATATATATATATATATATATATATATATATATATATATATATATATATATATATATATATATATATATATATATATATATATATATATATATATATATATATATATATATATATATATATATATATATATATATATATATATATATATATATATATATATATATATATATATATATATATATATATATATATATATATATATATATATATATATATATATATATATATATATATATATATATATATATATATATATATATACAGCAATTCCATGAAAAAAAGTTATACGATCTCTCAGAATTTTATAATATTCGGTAGGATTGTTCAACATCGAAAAATATTAGACCCTTATTTTTTTATTTCGTTATTAGACTGGACCTTTCTGCGTTAGACTGGTCCAAAAAATCGTGATTTTTCAAAATCTTCAATTTTCAAAAATTTATAACTCCTAAACCGTTTAACCGATTTTAGTCATTTTTGGCCATTGTATTGGTATTTTTTTGAATTTCCAAGCAAAAATACGAAACCTTTGAATATATCAATTTTTGTATGAAAAAAATACAAAACAAATAGTTTTTCTTGAATTTGACTGCGAGGGGCCTCAACGACTCCTTGTTTTAGTATTTTTAAATGAAAGAGCATTCAATTTTACATAACATATCAAAAAATTGGAGATGTTCTGCGTGTCGTTTTGGAGATACAATTTTTTAAATAATAAATCATTACTCTTCATTTTATACATCACCCGCCTGTAGAAACGATGAAGATGCATGGTAGATTACCATGCGTCTCCATCCAATCAAACCTATGACTAATGAAATCTATGAGTAGGTCACAGAATGTCAAGTAAATATTATATAATAAATAATATTTACTTGACATAATTATATAATATTATAGCAACTAAGACTAATGAGACTTTAGGTAGATATTGACAATTTGATTACCTAACATTCTTTTCGTTACACAGAGGGGCATTGGTATTATTATTTAAAAGAAGAACCGTTGATACGTATTGACTACCTACTGTAGATGTAGAATGTTTATCGACCTGTGAGATTGAATTGAATTGTTTCTCGGCTGTAGCGATCAGGTCTACTCGCTGACGGGAGGGAGTAGAGTGGAATTTCTAAAGCGGAGAAGCAGCAGAGTGAACAACATCTCTTTCATTTCATACTCGTCGCTTGCTTGCGTTATCTGTTATTCTGTTGCTTTCTCGCTTTAGAAATTCCGCTCTACTCGCTCCCGTCTGCAAATAGACCTGATCGCTATAGCCGAGAAACAATTCAATACCTATTGTAGTCTAGGCTGCAGTTCACTTCACTTGATCGTAGGTACAATATAAACATCATATAAAACACGGAAATTTATGTAAGAAGTTACCAGTTGAAAACAAAGTATCATATCAGAACAGTTATATCAAAGAATATCGTAAAATGAAACGTAAGTGTTCAATTTGTAGTGTTTGGGTGTTGAGTTCGTGTTCCAGAAAAATCAACGCAAAATTGTACGACCATGCTGTGGAAAAAAAGGTTAAAATTGATGAGAGTAGCTCTTTCATTTGTCAAAGTTGCTACAAGAAATTGTATAAGCACATTGATACCATGACCGAAGAACCCATTACAGGACCATCCAGTATAGGCACTACAGGTATGTTATATAAAAGTTCATATAATTCTGTTTTAATTTGAATTCTTCTCTTGCAATTGTTACTGGAACATTTTTATTTTTACATTCTTTTAGAATCGTGCGAAGCAACCAGTCACGAAACAATTGCCCTTGCAGGACCGCCCGGCATTGTTCCTTTTCCCTACCAAAGTAAATAATAAAATAGAAATTATTTGCAATCAATTTTTAATCAATAATTTGTTATATTTATTTACAGGCTCATTGGAAACAACCAGCTATGAATCGATCGGTACCACCAATAACACGTTTTTGTCTGACGATAATGAAATGCTAACACAGCTTAAGGATAAATTTAAGGAAACAAAAGATAGCAATGAGCGGTATAGGATTTTAACCACACTGCCCAAAAGTTGGTCTACATATAGGATTATGCAAGAGTTTGATGTTTCCCAATATATGGCCAACCAAGTGAAAGTATTACAACAACAGGAGGGAATAATGTCAGTGCCTAAAAAGAGGATTAGTAGAGCTTCGTTAGGAGAGGAAACGCTAATGCGTGTTCGTAATTTTTATAATAGCGACGATATAAGTCGTGTGTGCCCGGGAAAAAGGGATTATTTGATATCCAACAATGAAGAAGGTAGGATCTACATACAAAGAAGGTTAGTTTTATGCAATTTGCAAGAGGCGTACTCCATATTTAAAAATACTCATCCTGATATTATGATTGGATTTTCGATGTTCGCCAGTAACCGTCCAAAACACTGCATTTTGGCAGGAACAAGTGGCACGCATACGGTGTGCGTTTGCATTTACCACCAAAACGTTAAATTGATTTTTAAAACACTCCAAAGTAAACAATTACTTCCAGATGGTGTTCAGTCCTACCATGATATGTTTTCAAAAATAATTTGTCAAAATCCAAATGAGCATTGCTGGCAGCAATGTTGCAAAAATTGTCCGGGAATGCAAATTTTGGCGGTAGAACTTATGACCATTCTTAATAACGGTCACGTTGAATCATTACAATTTAAACAATGGCGTCAAGCAGAAAGATGCAGTTTGGACTTAGTTGAAATGGACACACAAGAATTTATTGATACTTTTTTAGAAAAATTACTCAATTTATTGCCACATAACTTTACAGCTGAGCGACAGGCAAACTATTTAAAACACGTGAAAAACAATTTAAAAGCTACTGAGTGTATCATAATCTGTGATTTTTCGGAGAATTATTCATTCGTTGTGCAGGATGCAGTTCAAGGCTTTCATTGGGCAAACGCTCAATGTACTATTCACCCTTGTGCTATTTATTTTAAAGATGAAGAATCAAATGATTTGAAGTTTACCAGTTTTATTGCAATTGCTGATTTCACTAAACATAATCATGTCGCAGTGCGTCTTTTTTTGACTCAATGCATAGCTTTCATAAAAAGTAAGTTATCAGGTTTAGAGAAAATTTATTTCTTCTCAGATGGATCTGGAAGCCAATACAAAAATAAAATGACCGCTTTTAATTTGTGCAACATGCAAAAAGATTTTGGCATAGATGCCGAGTGGAATTTTTTCGCTACTTGTCATGGAAAGGGCCCTTGTGATGCTTTGGGAGGCGTATTGAAACGAAATGCTGCGAAAGCCAGTTTGCAAGATCATCACATAACAACGGCCGAAGAACTTTATTCATGGGCTATTTCTAAGCCAGACTCGAAAATACACTATCAATTTTTTTCGGAATCCGACTATAATAAAATGGAAAGAAAATTAAAAAATCGTTACACACGTGTGAAGCAAATTTCAGGGACTCAGTCATTCCATAGTTTTAAGCCTCAAAACGAAGAGTATATTATTGTGAAACAAAATTCATTTTCAACGGAAGAAAAATGTATAAAATTGTTATGAAAAAACTTAATAAATAAAAATAAATGTATAAAAGTGTTTTTCTTATTTTTTAACATGTTCATCATGTCGCGCGGCTTTAAAGTGTTTTTTTCTTGGAACTTACACTAAGCAAAAATATTTGAAATTTTAAAGCCTTATTTATTTGAAAAGGTAATCGTCAAAAAATAGCAATTGGTCTGTGTGGTTAACGGAAAGCCTTAAAGACTGATTCGAATGTTATACTAAGTTTGTAAGTAACTCATAGATTTCATTAGTCATAGGTTTGATTGGATGGAGACGCATGGTAATCTACCATGCATCTTCATCGTTTCTACAGGCGGGTGATGTATAAAATGAAGAGTAATGATTTATTATTTAAAAAATTGTATCTCCAAAACGACACGCAGAACATCTCCAATTTTTTGATATGTTATGTAAAATTGAATGCTCTTTCATTTAAAAATACTAAAACAAGGAGTCGTTGAGGCCCCTCGCAGTCAAATTCAAGAAAAACTATTTGTTTTGTATTTTTTTCATACAAAAATTGATATATTCAAAGGTTTCGTATTTTTGCTTGGAAATTCAAAAAAATACCAATACAATGGCCAAAAATGACTAAAATCGGTTAAACGGTTTAGGAGTTATAAATTTTTGAAAATTGAAGATTTTGAAAAATCACGATTTTTTGGACCAGTCTAACGCAGAAAGGTCCAGTCTAATAACGAAATAAAAAAATACGGGTCTAATATTTTTCGATGTTGAACAATCCTACCGAATATTATAAAATTCTGAGAGATCGTATAACTTTTTTTCATGGAATTGCTGTATATATACGTTATGAGGAACCGGACATCCCTACCAAACAAAACTGATAGCAACGTAGCAACAGCGAGTTGGACATGTACGATCGTGCCAATGCACTTTAGACTTTGCATAAATCGATGACACGCATTAATCGACGTTATGGATAGAACACCTGTTGGCGAACTGTTTCCATCCGGAGGACTTTCGCTGACATTACAAAACCAGCGAACAAAACCAGTTGGAGAAGCGGAGCAGCTTTTAGTCTTAGTTTGAATTCAAAAGTGTTAGATATAATTTTAAAGTGAATAAAAATTATTTTTTTATTATACCGCGAACGAACACGGCATAATTGGCGCAGTCGACGGAGTAGTGAAGTGGAAGTAGTGCAATTTCCAAGTACCAATTTAAAAAGGAACTTAGTGCAAAAAAGTAGCAGCTAGTGATTGACTGAAATCAGTGCGAAAATAAGTGCAAAGTTACCAAATCGGAGTGGACTTAGTGAATATAAAGCCAGCTTCAGGCACTTGGGAAATTATCGAAACCCAACCGAGCAGAGTTTATCGTAAACGACTGAATTACCGGGAAACCACCAGTGAGGGAACATCATTTGGCTAGCGTAATCCAGAGCAAGGAAGGACCACTCACAGAACATACAACCCAACCCGCCAAACTAGGACTCCAGGAGATGCAACGATTTATTTTCCTGTAAGTAATTAAACACTTTTCTTTGAAAAAAAAAGCACAATCTAAAATAACGTTAATTGAACACCAGCGAGTGATCAATCCAACCAACCAGTGAAACCTAACTCGCGAAGTGCAGCGTAAGTGCATATTACAGTCTCGCACTCGTTCAAGTAGGGAAACACAGAACAAAGCAGTTCTACCCCAATAATTTGGCAAGATGGATCAGCGTGATTTAATGATCTCACCAGATTTATTGCCAGCTCAGGAATTAGATGAGCCGGAAAATCAGCTTTATCATCCAATCCCACCAGTTCCACAACAAGAACAACAACCACAACTCACGGTTGAAAGTCTACTTAGTCATATCAGAACTTTAACTGATAATCAAAATCAATTAATCGGGCAGCTTAAGAACCTAAAATCTAAAGCTGAAGATCCTTTTCTGCAATTCAGAACACCGGATCCAATAAAAAATTTAGCGACATTCTCAGGCAATAAGAAAGAAACGCACGCCTGGTTAGAAGACGCCGACAGCACACTTGGTTTATTCGTGAGATACCAAGGCGACCCGGTGTACAAGCAGCTTGTTAGAGCCGTTAAGAATAAAATAATTGGAGAGGCTAAAGAAATTTTAATTGCCGCCGGAAACCCAAATCGCTGGGAGGACATCAAGGAAATAATTTTTAATGCATATGGAGACCGACGTGATTTAACATCACATATTCAATCTCTTTTTTATATCAACCAGGGAAAGAAAACTATACCAGAATATTACAATAAAATTAAAAGCATCGATACTGCTATCAAATCGACAGCAGCAACTATGGAAGATTATAAAACATCGACGAAGGCGATAAACAATTTGGTCAGTCTCATGACACTAACCAGATTCATAGATGGCCTGAACGATGAATTGTCCCTGCATGTAAGAAGCTATAAGCCGCAATCTCTCGAAGAAGCCTATGCAATTACTACGCAGTATTCAAATGCCGCTTACCGGCAAAAATTGAACAAACGTCCCACTACCGACAAGCAAAATTTCTCTAACTCGAAACCTTCCAACAGCTACAACAACAATAGCTCTATAAAATCCAATCATTCAAACAGCAACAATAATGGCAACACGCCCAACACAAAAACATACGGATCAGGGAAATTTAAAACCCCTAGAGGTCCACCGATGGACGACGATGTTTCAATGAGAACCGCTAGGTCTCGCACAGACGTCAATAACCACGAAAGCAAAACAGAATGTAAAGAAGAATTTGACACCCCACATCAGCTGGAAGATTCCACAATTGAATCCGAGGATGATGAGTATTTTATTGACGATGAATTAAATTTTCACGTGGGCACAGATCTACTAACAAAAAGATAAAATGCAACAATTTCATACCTTACATTGCGATCCCAACATCCAAAGGAGAAATGAAATTTTTGATTGACACAGGAGCAAACAAAAACTATCTATCTCCAGACCATGTTAACATCGAAAATTGTAAGACTGAGAACGGTATTAAAGTAACCAACATAAACGGAACGCACGAAATACACAAATCAGCATCTTTTGATCCATTTCAGATCAAGAAGAAATTGAAATTTTATATTTTCAAGTTCCATAAATTCTTCGACGGATTAATAGGTTACGAGTCATTAAGAGACTTAAATGCTCAAATCGACATCCGTAATAATTCCTTAAAAATCGGAAGAAAGACAATTAAAATGCTTAAAAAATTCCCCGAAGACCAACCAATAAACATTAATGAACAAGAATATCAGTACATCGCATTGAGAACCAAAAATAACGGTGATTTCATAATAGCGAATGAAAAGAAATACAATTCATTCACTATTCTACCTGGTCTTTATAGAAGCAACAATAATAAAGCTTTCGTAGCAATTCAAAATTGTTCAAAATCTTCTCATGAAATAAATTCGAGCGAAATCGAAATGGAAGAAGATCCGTTTGATTTAACCGAATTGCCAAAACAAATAAATATGACAAGCTATACATTTCGTGACGACCACATGAATAGGGAGGAAAAACAAGCCCTTGAAACCGTGATCAATCAATTCAAAGATGTTCTGTACGTAGAGTCTGACAAATTGTCATTCACACACAAAATAAGACATAAAATTCGAACCGTTGATAGCATTCCAATTCACACTAAGTCATATAAATATCCCCACGTTTATGAAAGCGAAGTACAAAAGCAAGTTAAAAAGATGCTCAACGACGGAATTATAAGAGAATCAATCTCACCATACACTTCACCCGTATGGATAGTTCCAAAAAAGTCAGACGCATCTGGTCTCAAGAAATTTCGTTTAGTGATCGACTATAGAAAGCTAAACGAAAAAACCATTAACGACAAGTACCCCATACCCGAGATTACCGATATTTTGGACAAACTGGGAAGAGCAACGTATTTCTCAACTATTGATTTGGTCTCTGGCTTCCACCAGATTCAACTTGCAGAAGAAGACACAGAGAAAACAGCATTTTCTGTGAACGGAGGGAAGTACGAGTTCACTCGCATGCCATTTGGGTTGAAAAACGCCCCGGCAACCTTTCAAAGGGTAATGGACTGCATACTAAGGGACTTAATTGGAGTATGTTGTTTCGTCTATATGGACGATATAATCATATTTTCCAGTTCACTTCAAGAGCACAAGAAAAATTTAGCACAAGTTCTAAAAAGACTTAAAGATGCTAGACTAAAAATTCAGCTGGACAAGTGTGAATTTTTCAAAAAAGAAACGCAGTTTCTAGGTCATACTGTTTCTGAAGACGGCGTTAGACCAAACAGCGATAAAATAGAGATCATAAAAAAATGGCCTATCCCTAAAACAGAAAAAGAAATCCGTCAATTTCTAGGAACGCTAGGCTACTATAGGCGATTTATCAAAGACTTCGCTAAAATAGTGAAACCGCTGACAGCACTTCTTCGAAAAGACGCGGAATTTGAAATAACACCCGAAATACATGCGTGCTTTGAAAAATGCAAACAAATTTTAACACTAGACCCTGTGCTAATTTACCCAGACTTTAGTAAAGAATTTATCCTAACTACGGATGCAAGCGACTATGCAATAGGCGCCGTACTGTCGCAAGGGCCCGCAGGCAATGACAGGCCCATAGCATACGCATCGCGTACACTAAGCAAAACAGAGGAACGATACTCGACAACAGAAAAGGAATTCTTAGCAATCGTTTGGGCGGTCAAACATTTTAGACCGTATCTGTACGGACGGAAATTCAAAATGTTTACCGATCACCAGCCTCTTACCTTCTCTATGACTAATGCAAATCACCGAATCATAAGAGGTAAGCTTGCATTAGAGGAGTTCGATTATGAATTAATTTACAAGCCTGGCAAGCAAAACGTAGTTGCCGATGCGCTATCTCGACTAAAAATAGAAGAAATTAATTCAAACTCCCAATCGTCCGTAGAGGTAGAACCTTCCGAAGCAGAAAATGAATTAGACCCTGAAAGTGACGGAATGACAATTCATTCCGCGGACACTAGCGACGATTACTATATCCCATATACGGAGAAATCGATAAACACATTTAAAACCCAGATTATTTTCAAAATAGCAAATATCGACATTACAGCGTATGAACAAATATTCCCAAAATACCACAGACACACCATCGTTAAAAAACAATATACAGAAGAAGAGCTAGTGGAAATATTCAAAAGAACGCTTAACCCCACAGGAATTAGCTGTCTTAAGGTTCCAATATCATTAGCACACTTAGTGCAGGAAACCTTTAAGAAACATTTTTCATCAAACAAAATTTATAAGATTTTTATTTCAGAGACCCTGCTAGAAGACGTAAGAACGGATGAGCAACAGGATGAAATAGTGCGTGACACACACAACTACGGGCATAGAGGAGCAAAAGAGAACAAAAACCAAATTTTACAATCGTATTTCTTTCCTCAACTAGAACGAAAAATTAAAATTTTCATTGGCTCCTGTGACATTTGCAAAAAAGCCAAATATGACAGGAAGCCTCCTAAACTTATTCGAAAAAGTATTTTTGGCGAAAATCCTTTCGATCGAGTCCACATAGACATTTTCTTTCTAAAAGGTCTAAAGTGGCTCACAATAGTTGACTCTTTTTCAAAATTCGCCAATGTAATTTCCTTACAATCTAGAACAATTATCGACGTCAAAACAGCTATTACAGAACACATTCGCCAATTTGGAAGACCAAAAACGATAGTGAGTGACCAAGAACCGGCTTTCAGGTCAATAGATTTCATCGGGTTCTTAAACGATCTCGGGATCGAAATACATTTTGCAAGTAGCTCAAACTCAAATGGCATAGTAGAGCGGTTCCACTCAACGTTAATCGAAATTTTTAGAACTACAAAATCAAAATTTAATGATTTCACTACAATAGAGCACATCAATATCGCGGTAGATATTTATAATAACACTTTTCACTCAGCAACAAAAAAAGCAACCGCGTAATTTGATATTTAATAACTCTGGAACAATTGACATGGAAGAAATTTCAGCAAAATTTAAAAACCTGCAATCAGCAGCGAAAGTCGAACTCCTAAAACGAAAGCTTAAATACGAAGAACAACACGAAAATAATGAAACACCTAAACCCCTCTACCCCGGAGAAAATAAGTACGTTAAAAATTCACAAAGGTTAACGAAAGATAAAGATCCATTTAAAACAGTTACTATAAAAAACGACAATACATTAACCTTTGAGGACAGTAACGATATTAAAATACATAAAAATCGAATTAAAACTTAAATAGATAATCCACACTAAAACAAAACCCCTTAAATATTCCTTTTCAGATTTATATCACTCACTACTGCAACGATTTACCAAGATATAAGTAACCATAATGGCATTATAACAATGAATTTAGGAAAAGTTAAAATTATAAAAGGATACCAAAGGGTATTACATAAAGTTGATTTAGAAGAAGTTAGGGCAAACCTGATTTATATAGAAAACGTTAGTATTCAACTTAATTTAACAGATCATTTAACTGATACATTTTTATATAAACTTAGAATTGCAGATAACAAATTGAATAGTTTATATCCCAAAAGACATAAGAGAGGTTTGGTGAATGCGTTAGGAACAGTTATCAAATATGTTGCAGGAAACCCAGATCAAGATGATCTTGAGCTCATACAGCATAACCTTGGAAAAATTCAAACTACTGAGAACCTTATTATCAACAATCAAAATAAACAGATAAAAATCAACAACGTATTGCAAAAAACAGTTAACAAAGTATCAACAACGATAGCCAAGATAGCTAAGCAGATAAAATTAGATAACGAAAACATAAGAAAAGACGTAGAGGAAATTAATCTGATACTGAATTTGGACATTATAATAAAAACTTTAGAGGACATTGAAGAACAGTTAATATTTTCCAAAACTAATATTTTGAGCAAGAACATTATATCAACAGCAGAAAAAGAGTACATTATCAATTTTTTCAAAAGTCAAGGTATCAAACTTCATTATGAAGATGAAATTTTCGAATTTGTAAAATGTATTGCAACACTTAAAGACGATCACGTAATTTTTATTGTCAAAATACCAACAGTAGAAAATAATGAATATGACTTAATCCAATTAGAGGCGACCAACATCAACGGAAGCAGAATCAACCTGGAGACCCAATACGTAGCCAAATTCAAAAAGGTTATCTACAAACAGAGCAACAGATGCGTCTTATGCGATAACAGGCATCAACTTAACGACAGATGTATCTACAACATATTAACTAACCAAGCAGCCACGTGTAACATGTCCAAGAACACCAATCAAATTATAGTTAGAGAGATCAACCCAGGCACCATACTTCTTGATACTAAAAGAGCCGTTCACATATCAGACTCATGTGGTGAAGACCAAATCGTAGCAGCTCCTACAATCATAGAAACTGAAAACTGCACGATAAGAATCCTAAACCAAACATTTTCATCAAGACTCCAAACTATATCGAGTCAAGAGTTTTCAACTCCGATTTTCGGTAAGAAAATAGAACGGGACAATTATACCCCGACCATGGAAGAAATGCATCAAGTCAATTTACAAAATCTGGAAGAAGTCACGAGGATTCGATTACAACTATATCAATCTCAAACAATTGGAGGATTCGCAATTGCCTCCTTAACCATTGCTATTTTGATTTTAGTCTTCATCCACAGATACAGAAAGCACCGCCAAAGTGTACCACAAAAACCCAAAACCGAAGAAGCTATGAGAGAAGTTCTCAACCAAGATACGGTATCAGCAGAGGATACTCCAACACCTGCAAAATACGATCTATTCGAGGAAAAGTCAACGCTCTCAAAGTTCATCCCTATGCCAAGGCTCCACATCTTGAAAACCCACGGAAAGTCGAACGAGGACGTTCGACACTTAAGGGGGGAAACGTTATGAGGAACCGGACATCCCTACCAAACAAAACTGATAGCAACGTAGCAACAGCGAGTTGGACATGTACGATCGTGCCAATGCACTTTAGACTTTGCATAAATCGATGACACGCATTAATCGACGTTATGGATAGAACACCTGTTGGCGAACTGTTTCCATCCGGAGGACTTTCGCTGACATTACAAAACCAGCGAACAAAACCAGTTGGAGAAGCGGAGCAGCTTTTAGTCTTAGTTTGAATTCAAAAGTGTTAGATATAATTTTAAAGTGAATAAAAATTATTTTTTTATTATACCGCGAACGAACACGGCATAATTTATATATATATATATATATATATATATATATATATATATATATATATATATATATATATATATATATATATATATATATATATATATATATATATATATATATATATATATATATATATATATATATATATATATATATATATATATATATATATATATTCTTTTTTTTTTTTTCTTTTTCCCGGCCTTTTTCGCTTTTCCTTTTTTTCCCCCGTGTCTTCGGCATTTTATATCCGTTTTCGCCTTTTCGACTCCGTTCTACTCTGCTCCTTCTCCGATTCCCCATTCCCTTCCTTTTTCTTTTGGCCCCCCTTTTTTTTTTTCCCTTTTGCCTTTCCGGATTCGTCTCTTCCCCGCCGTTTAGTGATCCATTTGTGCAGACTGCACGGTCTGGCTCATATTTTGTGTGGTGTTCTGCAGCCTTCCTAATTTCTGAGCCTGTTGCTCTATGAGCCGTTCTAAATCTTCTATTTTTTTCACTAGGTTTTCCGCCATTTTTCTTGTTGTCATGCGTTTATCGCTTTCTTAAAAATAGGTTTTTCTGTTTCACTGGTTAATTTAAGCAGTTAAATTATTTGTTACGATAGAAAATTTGTTCGTTCTCATGCACTTTTTCACGTTTTGTTATAAATAAATTTTACTTTTTCACTGGTTAGTAGACCAACTAAATTAATTGTTATGAGATAATTTTTGTTTACTTACGGTTTATTGGTTACCGATGTCCTCTCGGTTATAGGGTGTCGGTTCTACGCTGTTTCGTAAGTCCAGTAGGGGTCCTCTAATCTCCGATGTTCCTTCGGGATGCTCGTCCAATCGATGTTCCCTCGATTTAAGTTGAGCCGGTTTCCTCCAACTGATCACTCGCGAACGCGTTTACTATCCTACCGACTGCGCCAGTTAAGTTCGCAAGGACTTTCGAAGAGTTTAAAAAAAAAACTAACTACGAACTACACCTGTTGAAAGTCTCAACTAGAATGATCGTTTTATTGCCTCGATTTAAATTCTGTTGAACAAAATGTAAAGGAGCATTATGTACGAAAAGTACTCATGCTAAATTCTATAAAATACCTATGTGCTAGCTACTAACGATCTGATTACTGCTGCTACCAAGTAGTGTCGGATTGTTATCGCTGTCCGTCGTTGTCGTCGGTGGGTTGTCGTCTTCTACTGCGAGTTTATGCTGACATGGTAAATCGCGTACCAGCGATTAACTGTAGCATGCTGTTGCTGCTGTTGTTGATGTTGGTGTTGCCAACGTCGCCCTTTGGTACTAGTCATTGGATCGGGTGATCGCATTTAATGTATCCGCTACTTCTTGTTGCCTTTTTTGGATAGCGTCCAACCGTAGCCCTATGTTCGGTGTTAAAGTTGAAAAGCAGCCTTTAACTTATATATATAGAATAATTGCTTGGCTAAACCCTAAATTACAGCCTACCCTACAGCTTGTGATCTACTTGCTATCCCAAATTTAAATATATTTCATATAAGAGCTAATTTGAAACATTGAAAAGAACTTCTACCTGTTATCTAGCGGGTTTATTTTTTATTTGTTTATCCTTTCTATTAGTTTAAAGTGTGATATGAAGGGAAAAATCTCATTGCCTCGCATTACAACCGATTACAACCGATTTTCCGTTTTTGAACTTTACAAAAAAGGAGGTTATACGAAACGTCAACGAAACAACGACCGTATGCTATTGTATATGACGCATCTAACACTGCTACAGATATAAGCTACATGGATAGGTCTATTCTATAGCTTCTAATGGTGTTTCCTAAGCGGACCCTCCGCGTCCTATCTCGAATATACATGCTTGTCATCATCGGTCTGATACCCTGACCATAACATTCACCTCCCTCGAAAATAGTGCCATTACATTCAGTTATTAGAAAATTAGTAAACCAGATATTTTGATCATTCATTCCATACAACAAATGGATGAACTACAACACAAATTGCCACGAAAATGAAAAGTGTACTTGAAGTCTTTTCCTTCGATTGAAGGTAATGAGTCTAAGAGTGAATTGCATAACTCGCCAGTATCACACTTATGTCAGTGCCTTTATATAAACGTTCTACAACGTGGCAGTTAAAAATGACTAGAATTTCTGATACTTTCACTATTGGTCAAACTCTTAATCTAACATGCATGTTTGCAGCACGAGAGGGATCCATTTAATTCAAGAGACTATTTAAGCAAAGCTAACCGATATAGAGAAGAATTGTTCTATGACCTCAAGGCTACTGTGGGGTTTTTCCCCTTGAACCTTTTATGATGTGATAATCCTCTACAATAGGATAAACGTGTCCCATGAGGCTCTCATGGCTCTCACAAATTTTCGTTTACATGGTTGGATTATTGATCATACACATTTTGAAGATTTCAATGTATACCATCCCCCTGAGGGAACGTTTGATATTATTTAAATTTCAAGAGCCTAGATTTATGTACTTCTAATTTTTTGTTACTATTGTTTATAATTGTAGCATTCGAAAAACTTGTACTTATTACCCTATATGGACCTTCGTTAAATTGATTCAGTTTACTCCTATTTTCTAATTTCAGATATACTATATCATCTATCTTAACATCTGTATGATTATTATTTTTGTTTAGATTGTTTGTTCGTTTTTCTTTAGATTTTTTTATGGCATCCAACACACTTACATGAGCTACTTGTAGCCTAAATTTCATTTCTTTATCATAAGCCTCATAGTTATATAATGGATTTATATCTGTTGATACACACTGAAGACTATTAGCTTTATGAGCAAATAACAATTCGAATGGCGTGTAGTCATGTTCGAGATTTGGTGTCGTATTATAGCAGAAACTATAATACGGCATCCATTCATTCCAATCATTGTTTCTTTTTTTTTTTTTTTTTTTTTTTTTTCCTCCTTTTTCCCCCCCTCGTGACCATCCCCCCCCCCCCGAGAACGCCCCCCCCCCCCCGCCCCCCCCCCACCCCCCCCAAATAAACCCCGCCCCACCCCTTTCCTTCCCCCCCCAAAGAAAACCTGACCAGATTTTTTCGCCTCATTATCAATCATTGTTTCTATCGTTACAGAAAATTCTCAGGTACTCGTTTAAGCACCTGTGATTTCTCTCCAACGCGCCTATCGTTTGTGGGTGGTAGGCAGCGGAGCATGTATGTGTTATATTTAATAATTTACATACTTCATCAAATACCGCTTTGAATTCGGTACCCTGGTCGGTTTTTATGCTTGACATTGGTCCGTAGATGAGAATACATTTTTCTACTACGGCTTTTGCCATGGTCGTAGCTGACTTGTCGGTTATTGGTACAATTATCATATATTTTGTAAAATCGCATTGTATCGTCACAGCATACCGATTTCCATTTCCGGATAATGGAAACGGTCCTACCGTGTCAATTGATACAACTTGAAACGGTTTTACTGGCGTTGTCGTAATAGTAGATTGTGTTTTTACAGGAATATAATGTTTGTTCAGTAAACATGACGTACATGACTTAACAAATTCTGTTATAGTTTTTTTCATTTCCGGCCAGGAGTACATGGCTTTAATCTTCTTGTATAGTCGATTTATGCCTATATGTCCTCCTGTGGAAGTATTATGGTATTGATTCAATACCTGTTTGATATCGTTATTATGTGTCAATATTTTCGTTTTTTCATAAATTATTACGGTAACGTTCCTAAGAACTTCGTTACCTATTTTCTTGAATATATTCATTTCTATGAAATTGAAAATTGTATCATTTTTGGCAATTGCCACTTGTTTAATTACGCGCTTGTTTTTCTTATTATTTTCGTTTTTATTTATTTCTTCGACTGAGGCCTCAATCAGTTTGAAAATTTGTTCCAGCATTTTATAAATATTTCTTTGAATTTGGATGTTGTACCCTAAGGTCAACTCTCCTGTATAGTTTTTCTTATAAAGTAGAATATTTAAAAATGATTTGTTATGCATAAACGATAATTTTGGCAGTTCAAAAGCTTCATGGTTGCTTAATGCCTCGAAGGCATGGAGTTGATCAGGCTCCTGAGTTGAGGGATTATGATTTGGATTCGCTTTCTTTGCCATTGAACGTGTTGTAAAATACATTTGTTTCAATGATTCCGTGTCCAATTGTATTCGGGAAAGAGCACCCGAAACAACGTTTGTCTTTCCTTTAATGTACTCAACTACGAAGTCATACTCTTCCAAGTCTAGTCTCATTCGTGTGAGCTTGGATGAAGGTTCCTTCATAGAAAATAAATACACAAGAGGTCGATGGTCGGTTCGAATTAAAAACTTACGGCCATAAAAATATGGTCGGAAATGTGTTATCGCCCAGTGTATAGCAGTTAGTTTCTGTTCTATGGTGGACTTATTTGATTCGCCTTTTGTGAATGCTTTACTAGCGAATGAAATAGGTAACTCGACACCATTATGCACTTGAGCGAGCACCGCATGCCACCTTTGAAGCATCGGTGGTTAATACGAATTCCCTTTTAAAATCTGGATATTGGAGTATATTTGGTGAAAGTAAGGACTTTTTTTAATATTTTAAATGCATTTTGACAATCCGAATCCCAATTGAATGTTATGTTTTTTCTAAGTAATTTATTCAATGGATTGCAGATGTGGGCAAAATTAGGGATAAAGCGTCGGTAGTAGATGCAGAAAGCAACAAATCGACGCGTTTCATCTGCGTTTTTTGGTTCTGGGAAATTTAAAATAGTAGCGTATTTATTTTTATCAGGTTGTATGCCTTTGTCAGAAATATGATGTCCCAAATAAGTTACATCACTTCTGAAAAATTGGCATTTACCTGGGTTAAGTTTCAAGTTATGCTTCCTTAAACACTGAAAAACTTCGTGTAAATTTGATAGGTGGTGCTCTATAGAACATCCGATGACAATAATGTCGTCGATGTACAAGAAAGCACATTCCGGTGGGAGACCACTTAACGCGATGGTCATCATTCTCTGAAAGCTATTCGGGCTGATATTTAGCCCAAACGGCAGTCTATTAAATTCGTAATGCCCTGAATTTGATGAAAAAGCTGTGTATTTCTTGCTTTCTTCACTTAACGGAATTTGATGAAATCCGGACTTTAAGTCAAGCGTCGAAAAATACTTCGCTCTTCCCAACTGGTCTAAAATTTCATCTATCCTGGGAAATGGAAATTTATCAGGACATATTTTTTTATTCAATTGGCTGAAATCCACTACTAAACGCCAAGCTTTATCGCCAGTAGTAGATTTTTTGGGTACTAGAAGTATGGGGTTATTATATGGAGTAATTGAATTTTGAATTATTTTATGCTCCAACATATTTTGGATTTGGTCGTCCATTTCATGTTTTTGAGCTTCAGGGATAATTTTTAATATAAGTAGGATTTAAATCGTTTAGTTGAACTGTTTGTTTATAAAAGTTATTTTCGGTAAGTATATCATCGCTCAAGGAGAATACGTCGTTGATTTTTTCACAAAGTGTTTTAAGCTTGTCTTTTACTTTTGTATCGACTCCATTTAGATTCAATTCATTTGCCAAAGTTTGATTTCTTTGGTTGCTATTTGAGAATTTATTCAAATTGAATATTTCATAGTTTGAGACTGTTATCAGTTTCGGCACATAATCTTTTGAAATTTGAACCGTTTCATCCAAAGTGTTCAAGATTTTGATAAAAGGACAGTTTTTGCTGATTATTCCATTTGCGCAGAAAACTCCATCTTGTATTTCTGCTCCAATTGTTATACTATCTTCAAAGTCCTTAATATTTAATCGTTTTATCACTTCACAACGTGGTGGGATAAAATATTTGCCTTTTAAATGGTTCGTTATAGGTATTTCTAGAATGTCTTCTTTTGTTTTAATGGATTAAATCCAGCTGTCATAATCGATATTGCATTTCCAAATAGTTAGAAAATCTCTTCCCAAAATTCCATCCGTTGGTATTGGGAAACTATCTTCCACTATATGAAAATTTTGTTCTAAGGCCTGGTTGTTCGTTAGAATTTTTGCCTTGATATCACCAAGGGTACTAGTTCTTCCATTTCCAATGCCAGTTATACTACATTTATTTGTTGGGTAGTATATGTGGCTTGGGTTAACTTTGTGTGCTTTTATGACTGAAATATCGGAACCACTGTCTACCATAAAGCAACATGGTGAGTCCGATGCATCAATCTTTATGCATACGAAGTTTGTGGCAGATACGTTTATTGCGTATGCTGCCCGAATGGAACTCCTAAAGGGTGATTTCCTACAGGGTTTATTTGTTGTTGGACTTGAGGTATGGATTGCGGTAACATTAACTGTTGTTGAGGTTGGTATTGAGACTGTTGTGCCATATACATACCATGATGGTTGTTATGATGGCTTTGTTGGTTCCAGTTTCCTCTTCTGTTAGAAAAATTTCCCCTATTGTTATGGAAATTTCCCCTATTTTGGTAATTTCCTCGATTGCCGTAGAAATTTCCTCTATTGTTGTGGAAACTTCCTCGGTTGTTTGATTGGAAACGTTGGTTACTGTTTCCACGGGAATGAGAAAATCGTCCTCGGACTCGATTATTACCTCTTGCCGAATAAAATATTTGGACGTTTTTTTCATCCGCGTTGCTTCGGTTTGAATTTTCTAAAAATTTCTGGACTGCATCGTTAAAATTAACAAATGATCCAGCTTTGAGGATGATTCTTGACTCGTTGTTTTTTGCGCCTCGAATGAGTGCGTCTATTCCACTTTTGGTGGCCATTTGCGTTGCTACATCAGTAGGAATATGCTTACTGATATAGACTGATTTCAATTTCATGGTTAGCTTCGGTTAGTTAGGCGTGTTTTGATAAAGCGGGTGACCACAATTTTAGCTGCGGCTTTTGCAGCTGGCGTTTCGTTCGCTGTGTCAACTAGTTCAGAAAACAACGTCACCGAGTCAATAAAAGATTCAAGTTTATCTGGCTTGCCGTCATATGTTTCGACGAGGGCAGTACCAGTTTTTATGTCAACCTTCGCCATTGTACCTTTATAACACTTTAGTAATACCAATATTACCCTAGCTAATATTTTAAAAGAAATCAATTGATTTCGTTGCAATTTGGCGTCTATGAGTGATCTGATTTCTCCGTAAATTAGTCTTGCTGCCTTTACTTGAAATTTTTGGATATCGTCGTTTAAATATTCACTTATTGTTAAAATTTCATTATAAATATCCCTTGATGCATTTAATTTATCGATTAACGTGATCTTTCTATATTTTCTACCTGGGAATTTTTTTAAGTTATTCAGGATTTTCGATAATTTTTTAATACCTCCCTCGATATAGTCCATAGGAAATAAACACAAAATTTACTCACGAGACCATCCAAAGCGAGTACTCACGGAACGTCGGTCGGTGTAATGCTTCGTCGATGTTTGCTCCTATCAATGGAATTCCGTCTTCTCTGCTTGTCTGGGTCTGATGTACTCCTGCGCTGCTCCAGAACGGGGGAAGCGCTCTCCTCCACGCACGTTCTTAACGTGTTGTTTTACTCCAATAGTTTAAATACTGTTACTGCTGCTACTGCACCTACTGCTTAATAACATGGCCCAACTGCTCGTCAGCTGATGAGTGTCGTATTCCATATCGGTCGTAATTCCTTACAGCTGATGTCTCTGATAGTTTCGATGGTTGAATGTTTTTGCTGCTTGATGTATCAGGTTGCAAGTTATCTGAGCTCGTACCGTTTTGCGCTGTTCCAACAGCGGTCGATAATGATTGCTAATCTCTGCGTGTGACGGTTGTCTCCGTGCAGCAGAAAAAACGTTGTGTTATATGTTTTTCGATGTTGTCGTTGGTCAGTCATTGACGTCTCATTTTTCTCCTAAGTAACATTTTTCGATGACCTTTGTTCAGTTCGAGAGGTCTGATCCCTAGCTTAATAATATGTTGTTAGAGTTAGTGCTTTGATCACGGCTGCCGTATACTTAAAATTATAAATTATTTGATATCAGGTATATGTAGATTGTTCCTAGCTTCGTCTAAGAGTGAATTGCGGTTAAACCCGCCAGTATCGCACCTGTTTCAGTGCCTTCAAATAAACGTACTACGACGTGGCAATTTAAAGAAAGCATAGTGTGATACTATCACTGCTGATCATGTTCTTGGTCTCCCATGCTGGCCTTTTGCATGAGATTAGCCCTCTCACCTACGACAAGGTGACAACCATGATCTTCGAGAGGGCATCACATTTCTTATGTACTTATATTGTAAAATTCCATCGGGAATTTTCAGTGCTTGCAGATATTTGCAGCAGTTCCACAAATCTGAACTGATTCTTAGCCAATGTAATCACACATCAGACCGCAGTTTCAACAAGTTAATAATTCCCAACGGTCTAAGTGCTACTAAACGTAGTAATACACAAATCATAATATTTAAAAAAATATATATACATTCCGTAAAGCTAACGCGATTGAACCTCCCAAATAAACGAACTAGAAACAAGTACTATCTAAATAACAATAATACTGATGCTGGAAACAAAACATTCCATGTGAATAACGATGTCTTACACATTTAGTGGGAGAAGCAATTGAAAAACGTGAAAACACCTTTGAAGTTCCACTCCAATTTAACCTTCATCATATTTCCATTTCTTGTACTATCTACTTCCAGAGGCTACACGCTTACTTAGTTTTTATCTTAATCGTCTGTTGAGTTCTGAGGAGTATTTAAAATCGAATTTTGTGAGAAGCTTCTAGAACTTTGAAAATTGAAAACTTCACTCAATCAAATTGAAACGTGAAACAATATCGAAATGCTAAACACAAATATAGGATTAAGCTCTTCAAATATTTTCAAATAAGTGAAATACAGTTTCCACAGAACAATGGAGATTGTGGAATATATTGTAAGATTTTTTAGAAGGAGAATCTTAAAGTGTTGTGGAGTTATTCTTAAAGGTAAATGTTGTAAAGCTTTAAGGGAAAGCTGAAGATAATTATGAAATCATGAAAAAAAGAAACCCTGAAAGCTAATATCAACACATTTGAGGAAGATTCGGTGATACTTCCTCAAGAAGATTTTCAATATTATCAAGTTTAGCATCTAGAAATCTAAAAAAACATAAACATAGAAATTTGAATATCAAAAATTATTAGAATTTTTCCAAATGGCATACTCACAAGAAAAGGTTTAAGATCCCTATCTAAATTCTAACCATTCAAGCTATGAAAAGGAAATTTTTTACAATAAATTGATCTTTCGATCAAATTCTTAGTAACTCCATAATTTTCTCCAGTTGTTGGGTTTCTTATTTCAGGTGATAATTTAATAAAAAGAGCTAATTTCAAAACTAAATCCCTTTTACGGTTGTTCCGATTGATGCGGGTGTTCATCCGGTGGTCCGTTTTTGGATCACAAGAGCTAATGTAATAATGGACCGTTTTTAGAAGTACTTTTGAAACAAGGACTAATTTAATTTAAAAAATTGACAACTTTTACAGGTGTTCCGGGTTATCCGTAGGTCTAACTGGTGCCTTATAGAAAGTTTGATTTCACCAGAAAAAGGCCCACTACCAACTGGGCAACTTTCCTAAATACACCAACGAGGTATCTTTCCAATTTCCAAAATTGATACATTGCTAACAGTTCGTCAGCGGTCTCTTCTCACCACTCATTGGGGTATCCTTTTGTTAGATATATCATATTGATTGATCCATTATTCAATCTGTTGGAAGGAGATTTGTCTATCGATCTGCACAACCCGTTTTAGGCCCTTCATAATATCACATAATAGGTTATTAAAGTCTGATGTGATGTGATCAGACTAAGTTTCCGTGCCACAATGAGTGGCAGTACATATCATACAATAAAAAAAATTCCATATGCTACGTGTGTTTATGACCTTGATTCATCATTATTGCATCTTATGGAACTCAACACTACAAATACTACCAAAAAGTCATAAGACAAAAAATAGAGCCTCTAGTGGAAGCCGATCGAAAATCTATCGTATCTGTATATTTACTTCAGGGCCAAAAACAAAAATTTACTGTACTTACTCGTAAGTAAGAATGCATACTATACTTTAAATTCCCACCCATTTCCCCACCACTTAAATTTTTGTTCCTATTAATCTCAAGACGACCGCAAGTAATCGGTTATACCTTCTCCCCTAACTTAAATTCTAAGATAACTGATATATATAAACATGAAAACTTGGCTCTGTAAAGTTGATCGATTGAGCCTGTATAAATAAATGAAATTATATAACAAAAAGTATGTATGCTTATAGAAATAATCATTATGGCCATAATGAATTGCATAACAATGCATACCCTGCATGGGGTAGTATGGTAAAGGGTTATGTGCCTGATCGGATACTACCGTTCAATGCCCTCCGCTCGTTTTCAAACTTGTATCTTTCAATTTTCAAAGCCTGCACTGGGAAAATGTAACATGATTTAAAAAAAAATTTAACCTATTGCCATCAACTACAATGTATACACAACTACAAAATATATTAACGACTGACGACTGATTTTAGGTTGACTAGGTTCACTGAACTAATAAATTAGTGATTGATTTATACTCACCGGTGATTTATTTTCTGTCTGTGGCGATATTATTATCCACGGGGAATTGTCTTGACTTGCAAGTCTGGTGAATCGCCGAGATATGAGACTACACTTTCTCTTCATATATATTCGTTCTAGCAATAAATTACCGTCCACTCCTAGCGCCTCGCATGGAGATGAGAAATTATCTGCTTCTGACAAACTTCATCAAAGATCGTTACTTCCGGGCTTGGGAGAATACAAAAAACAACAATCAATGTGTAAAATGTCATGAATTAAATTGATGTATTTAAAGTTTTTGTTTAAAGCACATAACAAAATTAATTCAAATTTTGTGATAATGCTCACACCGGAACATTGTTAAAAAAAAAGAAGCTTACCGAAACTTGATTTTCCGACTGCTTTTGTGGCGAACTGTATTGGCCGGATAATCTCGTGGATCGCTGACAAACCTGGCTGCTAGTAATACCAACCATGAATGATGGTAGTGATTCAACCTTCTTTTCGGCATGGCGCGATATATTCCGGCTTGGAGCCGTCAGCTGTGAAAAGTAAAAAAATAAATACAAATTTAGTACACCTGTTTTTGTTTAAAAATAAAAAAGGACTGCCTCTCCCAAAAATGGTAATTGATGCCTAACACTATACCAATTTGAAGCCCACTTACCGAGACTCGACCGCCTGGCTCCGACCGTGGAGACATCCGCCGTGGACTGCGTTGACTGGCAATCCTTGCTGATCGCTGACTGACGTGGGTACCTGGATCAGTCTTCTGGTATGATGATGGTTCCACCACCTTATCAACATAGCTAGATAGACGAACCGAGCGCCGCTGAGGAATCGTTTGTTAAAATATATCAAACAAAAAAACAAATGAGGTATGGTTTTTATTTTATATTGAAAAAAAAAAAAAAAATATGAACTGTGTGTGTTGATTGAGCGACCAACAGCTAAAAAATTGTCATCGATGAGCGACATACAATTACCCACTATTACGCGCCACCCAGTAATAGGGCTGATCGTTGGTGTAACATGATTTAAAAAAAAATTTAACCTATTGCCATCAACTACAATGTATACACAACTACAAAATATATTAACGACTGACGACTGATTTTAGGTTGACTAGGTTCACTGAACTAATAAATTAGTGATTGATTTATACTCACCGGTGATTTATTTTCTGTCTGTGGCGATATTATTATCCACGGGGAATTGTCTTGACTTGCAAGTCTTGTGAATCACCGAGATATGAGACTGCCCTTTTCAGCTTCCAAACATGATGGTGACTTTGCCTCCTTACAGCCTACCTGTCCACCCGAGGATAGAACGGTACTTTTTTCCACATCTTCTGGTTGTTGCTCAGGATTCAACGATTCGTCATGCTGCAACGACTGAAGTCGCTGGAGGAGAAAAAAAAAGAATTGTAATAATTTTCGTGTTCCGACGAAGTAACGATTGATTAGTAATGAAATGGCGGATGCCACCATTGCTCATAGAAGCCACTCACCAAATATTTCTTTTTCTCTAGAAAATGTGTTTTTGCTCGTTTACTGCGCTCGAGCTGAAGGCCAGTTGGGGGCATTTTAAAATAAGGTTATGAACACTAAATACGCAAGCTAACATGTTCTAAATTTAAACTGTTTGTGAAACGATCTAAATGCTGCTTTTTCAGAGAACTAGTAAAACGCACCTTCTCTGCACGCTATCGGCGTAAAGATAATACAGTAGCAGTGTGCGCTCTTCCTACAATTCTAAATCAAGATGAATAGCGAGGTTTCTAAAAGGTGGGAATATTCAATGGTGGTGTGAATATGTGTGAAGACCGGAGCAGAATGGATAAACAGAGAAGTTTTAAAATTTTTTTTTTTTTTTTTTTTTTTTTTAATTAATTTTTTTTTTAGATGAAATAGCACACATGCATAATATTAACAGCAGAAGAAAGGAGAAGTAGATCTAGAGGTAGACTTAGGGGCGCGACTCTTCCGGATTATCTGAGATTTAGAAAAGAAATGATGTTTAGTCAAAATGTCTTGTCCAAACCGGATGAAAATTAAAAAAATCTAAAAAAATCGGATTCAACCAAATTATCGGATTTCATCGAACGAAATCGTAGTAAGCGATTCGCGTATCTTTCCAATCGCCCAGTTTTAAGGTCATCGCTATGAAATATAATCGACGATTTTTCACGATTTCATCCGATATTTCGATATAGTCGATTTTTGCAAAGTTTCATCGATTATTGTGCCTTTAACCTATTTAAGTATATTTTGTTTAGAGCGCCTATTGGCAACATTGGCTGTCAGCTAAGAGAAGAAGATAGACGCGAAAGAAAATAAGACCGAAAAGTGCAGCGTGTGGCAGAGGTGTGGCATCACACGGTATCACATACCATGTCAAACTATCGAGTCAAAGTCTTGTGGCGTGATGCGAACTTCGACAAGGTGTTTTGACATGCTAGCACATACCACACCTCCATCACATCAGTGAGCGCTTGGCTTTACTAATGTTTGTTATATTCTTATAACTCGCAACTGAAGACTGAAAACCGAAATAACCCACTAGCGCCAAACGATTTTACTGTATTTCCCTATGTTTGAATTGTGGCGCATCTAGTGCGCTGTACAGCGCATCTGATTTTCTCCACAGCTCCACTAGATGCATCACTTTGCTGCCATATGAAAAAGCAATAAAGTTATTTGCACGAGTGATTTTTTCCGGTTTTGAACTGCAACTAGAATATTCTTCAAATTTCAGGAAAAATGTAGGTGATTGTAAACGGAAATGTTTGTTGTTTCAACAGTTTCTGTTTTTTTGTTTCAAACAGCTATTCAGTTTAAATCATACTAAAATTTGTTTGAAACAAACCATAAGCGTTGGAAGAATCAACCAACAATTCTGTTTGTTTTCGTAGCTGCCATAATGCACGTACACGATCAAGTAAAATTGATCAAAATCGTGACTCTAACGCCCTTATCGGATGAAATCCGATCGAATCGGATGAAATCGAGAGTAATCGAAAGTAGCAGAAATTATTTTACCATATTTGGATTATTGAGAGTTATTGTGAAAATAAAAAGAATCATGGATAAATCAAACGTATCCACTATGAATGGATGAGTGTCGCACCCCTAAAAAACGCAAAAATTACCAAAAAAAAAAATTTCTAAAAACTTTTCCGGAGGACAAAAAATACACCCAAAAAAAAAAAAAAAGTCTTCCGCGCCCCCAAAATAAAAAACTAAACGAGGGGGGCAGTACTCACCCCGCAAAATAAAAACAAAAATTGGCTTGTCTTCCTATGAATTGGAGGACCTAAATGGTAAAAATTTAGGGATTTGGCCAGCCGTACACTTGAAACCCGGTTGAAATGATCTCCACGATACCGGTGGAAGGCACCATCGCAGCTGCCGATCCTTATTTGTCATCTAGAAATACCTGAAAATATAATCAAAACACTGAAAACTAAAGTACTCACCTGTTTATCGTTCATGCCTCTTCGTCAATCATCAATATCAGAAGAAAATGTGTTGATCTTTCTTCCTCTCATATAATTTATTTCTTCTTACTCCTTGTTTACAAAATTCCAGTAGCTCGGCCAGGAACAAACTAAGGAGAATGTTTATAAGTATGATAACGCCTTCTCAGGTGACAAACTTCGTTCGGTCAAATCTAAGCTTACGATCGAGGGGTCTGTTGCGAAATTACCAGACTCACTCAAAATATGTAGAATAAGGGATCCCCAATATTATTAACTAGAAAAAAAATATACCTAAGTAATTGAGTTTTTCTGGGTAAATCGATTTTTGAACCAGACGACTGTATAAATTAAATGAATTAATGAATGGTTAGGTATGAGAGGTGGGGGGAATGAATGTGTTATGAATGAATATGTTATGAATGAATGTGTTATGAATGCGCGTGTTATGAATGAATGTGTATAATTTTGATCCGAAACTATTTTCGGCGAACAATTAAAATGAAGCAAGAGGTTATTTGTAATATTTCTTTTCTCTTCTATTTGTAGTTAAGTTTTAATAGCACATATATCGAGTTGTAAAAAAATAATGTTTAAATTTCTATAGCTAAAAGAGAGGGAATGGACGTCAACGGTTTTATTCTGACACACCATAATTCTACAAGGTTGTATTTTCAGAGAAAGCATTTTATTCCGATATAATTTCATACACTTTAATCCTACTTTCACTTAGAATAATTATCAAATACAGTGGTCAGGCTCGCGGTACTATTTCACGTAATTTGAAGGAAAAGAGCCTCCATTTGCGATCAATCATTGCTTCAAATTATCACTGAAATAGCAGGGGTAGAGAGCCACTGTAGCGGCCCATTTATTCTAGGAATGAAGCAAGAGAACTCCCACCCAAACCCAAGCACTTTCATCGGTAGCCAGACTCTATTATTGAGAGTTATGTGATTTTGTGGAAAAGAGTTGGAAAAGAGTAGTTTTATTTTTTTTTCTCCCAAGTGTGGGCTAAATGTAACCTGTCCATTGTATAGATGTAACCTGTACATTGCTTAATTTTGTATATTTTGTAAATTTTTATAATTTTGTAAATATATTTTCAGATTTTTATTTGACGCCTTTTATTTAATAAGCAATGAATTTTTTGAAATGGAACAAATAGAATTAATTAAAATGAATTAACTTATTTAAAAAAATAGAGGTGGGTTATATCTGGGATATAACCGCGAGGTTCAAGTAGGACCGTTGGTATATAGTAATAATGGTACCATCTTATTTATACATATCGTAAAACATATGGTTGGTTAATATTAAAATGATTTGCTTGGCCCGTCCCTTCTTATGATTTTTTAGACAAACTGAACCATTGCTCTTTCAGTTCAGCCAACTGAGCCATTGCTCTTTCAGTTCAGTTTAATGAAAAAAAGTTTGAGTTCGGGTTTAATGAAAAATTTGTCGAATTTTCCACTCTCGACTAAATGCCTCAAACAATCCAATATGTACTATTTTTAATAATATGCAAAGGTTGTTCAGGATAAATCACGAACAGTTCACTGAAATACAAACTTTTTTATTGTAAAATTTAATTGGTCGTCGTGAAAAGGACGATAATTATGATACGCGTAAGAAATTAATTTATATTTTATGTTTATTTGGAGAGCGACAACATAATGTGTTGTATTCAATCCGGATAGTAGTTTATTCAACTCCTCGTCTCTGTGAATGGCCGACGGCAAGATACTTGGAATGATTCTAGTAATCTAGTTGTCACAAACATCGTTTTGCGCTGGGAGGTGCCCGGCTCCAGTAGGGCTTCGGAACCGGATTCTGCTCAGGCAGATAATCGATTTTTACGACCAATTGCCTCGGCAATTGGTCGAGCAGGGAAACTTTCAAATCTTTGCAACGGTTCCTTCTGGTTTGTAGATTAGCAAGCGCAGGCGAAAATTTGCGAGCCAGACGCGCAATCACGAGAAATCGGATGAGATAAAGAAAAACCGAGAAAAAATCTTCGTAACGAGAGAGCGAAAAACACAACCGTACGTGCCGCTCAATCCAACTTGAATATCCCTATGAAATCATTTTGATTCGAATCTTGTGCTTTATACCAGCGTTGATGGCATTGCGTCGAAAGAAGAGAGGCACAAACATGCAGTATGAAGCAAGTTTCATAAGAGGGGACGGGCTTCAGTTTTAAAACCAGACACTGGCAACAAAGCAAAATAAATTTGCATCTGAGGGGTGCGGCTATGGCTGTATTAAACATGAAATGAATCCTAGTGGAATAAAAGGAAGAAGACAATTTGAACCATTTGTTATCCGTTTTTGAGAACCCGGGAAGGGAAAACCATATTTTCAACCTGTTCGTATGCAGTTTTGTATGGGAGCAAAAGTAGGTCATTTTTAAGTAAAAAATTGAACTACTTATACAAATAGCACATAACTGAAATTTTAATCCAAAACATTTGTGAGTTTTTCTAATCAAATGGTGTACAAACAAAGTCATTCTGTTCAGTCAACCGAAACTTATTAGCATTCAAAAACCTTTCACTTTTGCGTAACGCTCTCATTTTTCAAATTTTTTAAAGTTAGTTTCCTTTTAGCTATGACGCAAAAGGTCAATACAAGTTTTATCCTCCAAATCTGTCGCAAAGATGTGATTTCTGACACAGTTTTCGCAACACATATTGACGGATTCCTTGAACATGATACATCGCGTGGCTGTTGTAAAGTTCCCAAATGCACATTTTCACGAAATTTCTCGTGGCGCTAAACGAACAACCGCGTCTCACGAAACGTCGCAATGTAATCTTCCATAAGGATGGAGTAAACAGAGGTACGCCGCGTGGAATTTTGAGCAAATGCGTCAATACGAAGTCGGCGAGAAGAGATCTATCTAGGTTTTTACGAGCGCTAATGGCCGCCACAATCATGCTCAGTTTCTGGTAGGCAGCGAACGATTTGACGTTTGTCTTGTTTCATTCGATCGTCTACTTACTAGTCGACACAAAGCCAAATGTCAAATCCTTTGATCGCTTCCTGATAGTGAAATTGATTGTGGTGGCCATTACAGCTCTTAAAAGCCTGGATGAAACAGTTACTCCATTCTTTTAAATTGATACCAAAGTTCCAAAGTTGCCCACTAAATACAATCTGGTGGGTTTTCTCAGTTGCTTTAGTTTTATACGTCGCATTGAAATTTTCTTGAAGATTGATAAAGCTATGTGTTACATTTTATGTGTACTATAAAGAGCTTCCTCCCAGACACGATTCAACGTTAGATCGAACTTGCATTCGCGTTGTCGCACTTATAGAATCACACCGCACAATCAAAGTGGGCTGAAAAGCGCGCAACAACTAGGCTTGTTGCAAACTCGACAGTCAAAATACCATTACCGCAACGCAAGTGCGACTTAGTATATGAGCGACAATAGAAACAGTGATGTTTTTAAAGCAGCATAGGCCCTTTTAAAAGTTTTGTTGACGTTTATATTTTTCGGTGTAGTAGTGGAGAGCGTTAACTTGTTTATTTTTTTTCTTGATTAAAATCAGTACGATTAACATATGTACGCAGATGCGATTAATGTTTTTCGTGATATTATTAAAAAAGATACATAGCAGTGGCAACTTTTCCGTATTAAATTGGAAGAAAATTATAAGAACCGAATTTTTTGTGTGTTGCTAAACGATTAACGGTAAGTGAACAAATAAATTGTGAATAACTCAGTGTTCGGTATTCAGTGCGTATTCACCGATTTCCACTGGAGGTCTGCTTATTGAGCATAAGATAGGTTTCGCTTCCCTATAATAAGGTTTTCGGACCTCATCGATCGGTAAACGTTGTTGAATGTTCAGAACACAACACAGCACCGAAGAAAGCTCAAGCCAGAGATAAACCGAAGCACGGCCAATACCAAACCCCCCTTACAATCTCTCCAGAACCAAAATAATTCCGGAACACGTTCTCGTGGACCAGGGCGTCCACCAATCACATTGGAAGACATGATCGAGTCTCATCAGCATGTTTCCAATCGCTACTGCTTCAATTGCGGCAAGTTTGTGCATCGGATGGACCAATGCCGACTTCCGAAAGGAGTGCTGTGCGAGAACTGTGGGTTTCGAGGTAAATCCTCCCACCTGTTTCGAACCGGTTACCGGTTGCTTGTACCAAGTGTCCGGCTTCATACACGATTTCGTATCCCTTTCCCAACGATAATCGTCTGTATACGTCTGTGAAAGTGTATGGCGTCAACTTTCGAGCTCTACTTGACAGTGGTAGTAATCTTACCCTGATCAATGACGAAGTCTATAATTCGATCAAACCGACGCGGATATTTACACTTCGAGATCCTATCCGGCTACGCATAGCGAGCAGAGAAGCGCTCAATATCCGCGGACAGATTTACCTGCTTTTTTCCTGGAACGGTACAGTCAAGGTTGTTCCTACTCTGGTCGTCCCCAATTTGGCCATCAGCTGCATCTGTGGAATGGATTTCTTGAAGAAGTTCAATATCCAGCCCACGATAATAGGATGTGCTATGATTGAAAGCTCAGAGGAAGAAACGGGCCTCGAGTCACTGCCGTCTCCGACTGTTCTAACTGCTTCAGAGCAGCAGACTATCGAACAGATAAAAACACTGTTCATACCAGCACGCCCCGGACGATTATTCTCTACCTCGCTAACGGATCACAAAATTGAACTCACCAAAGAGTGGCGGAGAAAACAACCTGTCTGACAGTTCCCATAAGTCATGTCTCCTAAATCGCAAGTTTTGGTGGCTGTAGAACTACAAAGATTGCTGTACGCTGGCATAATTGAACCCAGAAACTCGGAGTGGTCGCTGGCTGAATTGTGTTCCAGTGGTCAAACCCCGTAAGGTTCGGCTCTGTTTAGACATGCGTAAGATCAACGAACGCACTATTTGTGATGCTTACCCCTTGCGCACCCCTGTCGAATCCTAGGCCAACTCCCAAGGGCGAAACTCCTCTCAACGATAGACTTGTCAGAGGCCTTTCTACAAGTCCCATTGGAGGAATCTTCGAAGAAGTATACGGCTTTCAGTGTGCAGGGCAAGGGGTTGTTTTAATACATCAGGATGCCCTTTGGTTTGGTTACCAGTCCTGCTACGCAGGCAAGACTGATGGATCAGGTTTTGGGCCATGGTGTATTGGAACCCTATGTTTTCGTTTACCTCGACGATATCGTCGTGGTTACGGGGACATTTGAGCATCACGTTCAATTGCTTCGTGAAATTGCGCGCCGACTGAACAGAGCCAATCTCACGATTAACTTGGAGAAATCTCAGTTCGGGGTGCCGGATATCTAGGTGTCTAGGATATCTCTTGAGCTCGGAAGGTCTGCGTGGAAATCCCGACAAGAACCGTCCGATCATCGAGTACGAAAGACCGATCACAATAACCAAGCTCAGGAGATGCTTGGGATTGGCAAATTACTACCGGCGATTCTCACTCAGCAACAGGAGGACGGTGGGCGGGTTATTTCCTATTTTTACACTCTTCATAAAAACTACCACGCTGCTGAGAAGGAAGCTCTAGCCGCTTTGCTTTCCATCGAAGCATTTTGGGGGTACATTGAAGGCTACCATTTCACTTTGGTGTCGGACTCGTCGGCGCTGACCCACATTCTAAGAACAAAGCGGAAGGTTGGTTCCCGGTGTAGTCGATGGAGCTTGGATTTTCAGCAGTACAACATGGCCGTGGTACACTGGAAAGTCAAGGAAAATGTCGTCCTGGATGCACTGTCGAGAAGTATAGCGTTAGTCCATGATTCACCAACTTCACCGTGGTACGCATCCTTAATCAAGAAGGTCACTAGTCGCCCGAACGAATTCGTCGACTTCAAGGTCGAGAACGGTAGGCTGTACAAGTTCGTCACTGCCAAGACCGTACCCTTCGACGCGCGATTTGTATGGAAACAAGTAGTACCATCCGATGAGATCTCCGAGGTTTTGAGGCAAACTCGCGATAAACACTTCCATCCGGTGTTTGACAAAACCCTAGCTCGTCTCCAACAGCGCAACTATTGGCCAAAGATGGGCAAGGACGTCAGGGCACATATTCATGCTTGTTCCATATGTAAGGAGGTCAAGCCGCCTTACGTCCAAACTACCCCTGAAATGGGGAAAATGCGCTGTGCGTCCCGGCCGTTGCAGATCATTTCTACGGAGTTCGTTGGTCCGTTGCCACGTAGCCAGAAGAGCAATCAGCATATATTAGTGATTTGCGACTATTTCTCTAAATTCACCCGATGAAGAAGCTGGACAGTGCAGCCATGTGTGGGATTTTAAAAAATCACACACTGGTTGAACTCCCGCTATCATTCGCAATTGAATCCGGTCGAGCGTGTGAACCGGACTATAAACGCGTCCATACGCACTTTAGTCCAGGAAGACCAACGCTTATGGGATACGAAAATCCCAGAAATTGAGCTATTGCTCAATACTAGTATCCACGCCTCAACCGGACTCACCCCATATTTCATTACTCACAGACAAGAGCTATCGGAGCAGGGGTCCGACCACCGCCTCGCCCGCCACGGCCAAAATTTATCTGTGGAAGACAGTTAAAAAAGGCGCAAACAGATGTTCGCTAAAATTCATGAGATAGTCATCAATAATCTTGAGAAACCTCATGACGTCTCCCGAAATCGGTACAATTTACGAAACCGAACATTTGCTAAATCCTTTTCGGTATCTATCGGTCTATCGAAGAAACATGAAGCAGTCTTCGGCTGTCGAGAACTATAATGCTAAGCTAGGGCGGCAGTACTTACCCTGCAAAGTAAAAGCAAAAATTGGCTCGTCTTCCTATGAATTGGAGGACCTAAATGGTAAAAATTTAGGGATTTGGCCAGCCGTACACTTGAAACCCGGTTGAAATGATCTCCACGATACCGGTGGAAGGCACCATCGGTGCTGCCGATCCTTATTTGTCATCTAGAAATACCTGAAAATATAATCAAGACACTGAAAACTAAAATACTCACCTGTTTATTGTTCATGCCTCTTCGTCAATCATCAATATCAGAAGAAAATGTGTTGTTCTTTTTTCCTCTCATATAATTTATTTCTTCTTACTCCTTGTTTACAAAATTCCAGTAGCAAACTAAGGAGAATGTTTATAAGTATGATAACGCCTTCTCAGGTGACAAACTTCGTTCGGTCAAATCTAAGCTTACGATCGAGGGGTCTGTAGCGAAATTACCAGACTCACTCAAAATATGTAGAATAAGGGATCCCCAATATTATTAACTAGAAAAAAATATACCTAAGTAATTAAGTTTTTCTGGGTAAATCGATTTTTGAACCAGACGACTGTATAAATTAAATGAATTAATGAATGGTTAGGTATGAAAGGTGGGGGGAATGAATGTGTTATGAATGAATATGTTATGAATGAATGTGTTATGAATGAATGTGTTTTGAATGCGCGTGTTATGAATGAATGTGTATAGTTTTGATCCGAAAATATTTTCGGCGAACAATTAAAATGAAGCAAGAGGTTATTTGTAATATTTCTTTTCTCTTCTAATTGTAGTTAAGTTTTTATAGCACATATATCGAGTTGTAAAAAAATAATGTTTAAATTTCTATAGCTAAAAGAGAGGGAATGGACGTCAACGGTTTTATTCTGACACACCATAGTTCTAGAAGGTTGTATTGTCAGAGAAAGCATTTTATTCCGATATAATTTCATACACTTTAATCCTACTTCAACTTAGAATAATTATCAAATACAGTGGTCAGGCTCGTGGTACTATTTCACGTAATTTGAAGGAAAAGAGCCTCCATTTGCGATCAATCATTGCTTCAAATTATCACTGAAATAGCAGGGGTAGAGAGCCACTGTACGGCCCATTTATTCTGGAAATGAAGCAAGAGAACTCCCACCCAAACCCAAGCACTTTCATCGGTGGCCAGACTCTATTATTGAGAGTTATGTGATTTTGTGGAAAAGAGTTCCTCTTCATGGAAAAATCATTCAACAAAATTAAATTAACCCTCAATAAAAAGAGAGCTATCAAAATAGCACCAAATTCATGTAACATGACTATCAACCTTACCAAATGAAAAAAAAATAAAAATAGTTTTATTTTTTTTCTCCCAAGTGTGGGCTTAATGTAACCTGTCCATTGTATAGATGTAACCTGTACATTGCTTAATTTTGTGTATTTTGTAATTTTTTATAATTTTGTTAATATATTTTCAGATTTTTATTTGACGCCTTTTATTTAAAAAGCAATGAATTTTTGGAAATGGAACACATAGAATTAATTAAAATGAATTAACTTATTGAAAAAAATAGAGGTGGGTTATATCTGGGATATAACCGCGAGGTTCAAGTAGGACCGTTGGTATATAGTAATAATGGTACCATCTTATTTATACATATCGTAACACATATGGTTGGTTAATATTAAAATGATTTGCTTGGCCCGTCCCTTCTTATGATTTTTTAGACAAACTGAGCCATTGCTCTTTCAGTTCAGTCAACTGAGCCATTGCTCTTTCAGTTCAGTTTAATGAAAAAAAATGTGAGTTCGGGTTTAATGAAAAATTTGTCAAATTTTCTACTCTCGACTAAATGCCTCAAACAATCCAATATGTACTATTTTTAATAATATGCAAAGGTTGTTCAGGATAAATCACGAACAGTTCACTGAAATACAAACTTTTTTATTGTAAAATTTAATTGGTCGTCGTGAAAAGGACGATAATTATGATACGCGTAAGAAATTAATTTATATTTTATGTTTATTTGGAGAGCGACAACATAATGTGCTGTATTCAATCCGGATAGTAGTTTATTCAACTCCTCGTCTCTGTGAATGGCCGACGGCAAGGTACTTGGAATGATTCTAGTAATCTATTTGTCACAAACATCGTTTTGCGCTGGGAGGTGCCCGGCTCCAGTAGGGCTTCGGAACCGGATTCTGCTCCCGCAGATAATCGATTTTTACGACCAATTGCCTCGGCAATTGGTCGAGCAGGGAAACTTGCAAATCTTTCCAACGTTTCCTTCCGGTTTGTAGATTAGCAAGCGCAGGCGAAAATAGCTAGAGCTAGACGCGCAATCACGAGAAATCGGATGAGATAAAGAAAAACCGAGAAAAAATCTTCGTAACGAGAGAGCGAAAAACACAACCGTACGTGCCGCTCAATCCAACTTGAATATCCCTATGAAATCATTTTGATTCGAATCTTGTGCTTTATACCAGCGTTGATAGCATTGCGTCGAAAGAAGAGAGGCACAAACATGCAGTATGAAGCAAGTTTCATAAGAGGGGACGGGCTTCAGTTTTAAAACCAGACACCGGCAACAAAGCAAAATAAATTTGCATCTGAGGGGTGCGGCTATGGCTGTATTAAACATGAAATGAATCCTAGTGGAATAAAAGGAAGAAGACAATTTGAACCATTTGTTATCCGTTTTTGAGAACCCGGGAAGGGAAAACCATATTTTCAACCTGTTCGTATGCAGTTTTGTATGGGAGCAAAAGTAGGTCATTTTTAAGTAAAAAATTGAACTACTTATACAAATAGCACATAACTGAAATTTTAATCCAAAACATTTGTGAGTTTTTCTAATCAAATGGTGTACAAACAAAGTCATTCTGTTCAGTCAACCGAAACTTATTAGCATTCAAAAACCTTTCACTTTTGCGTAACGCTCTCATTTTTCAAAATTTTTAAAGTTAGTTTCCTTTTAGCTATGACGCAAAAGGTCAATACAAGTTTTATCCTCCAAATCGCAAAGATGTGATTTCTGACACAGTTTTCGCAACAGATATTGACGGATTCCTTGAACATGATACATCGCGTGGCTGTTGTAAAGTTCCCAAATGCACATTTTCACGAAATTTCTCGTGGCGCTAAACGAACAACCGCGTCTCACGAACCG
The DNA here is from genome assembly GCA_024533555.2 of Aedes koreicus. Taxonomy (NCBI): domain Eukaryota; kingdom Metazoa; phylum Arthropoda; class Insecta; order Diptera; family Culicidae; genus Aedes; species Aedes koreicus. Next base: position 45,023 of record JAHHFK020002204.1, on the reverse strand, counting down.
TCGCAATGTAATCTCCCATAATGATGGAGTAAACAGAGGTACACCGCGTGGAATTTTGAGCAAATGCGTCAATACGAAGTCGGCGAGAAGAGATCTATCTAGGTTTTTACGAGCGCTAATGGCCACCACAATCATGCTCAGTTTCTGGTAGGCAGCGAACGATTTGACGTTTGTCTTGTTTCATTTGATCGTCTACTTACTAGTCGACACAACTCAAGCAACACATCTCTCTCATAATTGGTTGCAGCAACTTAATTGAGTCACATTAATTGAGTCACATTGCAGTTACTGTGACTAATTTGCAACAAGTGTGCTACTAGGGAAGCCAGATGTCAAATCCTATGATCGCTTCCTGATAGTGAAATTGATTGTGGTGGCCATTACAGCTCTTAAAAGCCTGGATGAAACAGTTACTCCATTCTTTTAAATTGATACCAAAGTTCCAAAGTTGCCCACTAAATACAATCTGGTGGGTTTTCTCAGTTGCTTTAGTTTTATACGTCGCATTGAAATTTTCTTGAAGATTGATAAAGCTATGTGTTACATTTTATGTGTACTATAAAGAGCTTCCTCCCAGACACGATTCAACGTTAGATTGAACTTGCATTCGCGTTGTCGCACTTATAGAATCACACCGCACAATCAAAGTGGGCTGAAAAGCGCAAAAACTGGGCTTGTTGCAAACTCGGCAGTCAAAATACCATTACCGCAACGCAAGTGCGACTTAGTATATGAGCGACAATAGAAACAGTGATGTTTTTAAAGCAGCATAGGCCCTTTTAAAAGTTTTGTTGACGTTTATATTTTTCGGTGTAGTAGTGGAGAGCGTTAACTTGTTTATTTTTTTTCTTGATTAAAATCAGTACGATTAACATATGTACGCAGATGCGATTAATGTTTTTCGTGATATTATTAAAAAAGATACATAGCAGTGGCAACTTTTCCGTATTAAATTGGAAGAAAATTATAAGAACCGAATTTTTTGTGTGTTGCTAAACGATTAACGGTAAGTGAACAAATAAATTGTGAATAACTTGTGTACTCAGTGTTCGGTATTCCCTGCGTATTCACCGATTTCCACTGGAGGTCTGCTTATTGAGCATAAGATAGGTTTCGCTTCCCTATAATAAGGTTTTCGGACCTCATCGATCGTTAAACGTTGTTGAATGTTCAGAACACAACACAGCACCGAAGAAAGCTCAAGCCAGAGATAAACCGAAGCACAGCCAATACCAAACCCTCCTTACAATCTCTCCAGAACCAAAATAATTCCGGAACAGGTTCTCGTGGACCAGGGCGTCCACCAATCACTTTGGAAGACATGTTCGAGTCTCATCAGCATCTTTCCAATCGCCACTGCTTTAATTGCGGCAAGTTTGTGCATCGGATGGACCAATGCCGACTTCCGAAAGGAGTGCTGTGCGAGAACTGTGGGTTTCGAGGTAAATCCTCCCACCTGTTTCGAACCGGTTACCGGTTGCTTGTACCAAGTGTCCGGCTTCATACACGATTTCGTATCCCTTTCCCAACGATACGTCTGTGAAAGTGTATGGCGTCAACTTTCGAGCTCTACTTGACAGTGGTAGTAATCTTACCCTGATCAATGACGAAGTCCATAATTCGATCAAACCGACGCGGATATTTACACTTCGAGATCCTATCCGGCTACGCATAGCGAGCAGAGAAGCGCTCAATATCCGCGGACAGATTTACCTGCCTTTTTCCTGGAACGGTACAGTCAAGGTTGTTCCTACTCTGGTCGTCCCCAATTTGGCCATCAGCTGCATCTGTGGAATGGATTTCTTGAAGAAGTTCAATATCCAGCCCACGATAATAGGATGTGCTATGATTGAAAGCTCAGAGGAAGAAACGGGCCTCGAGTCACTGCCGTCTCCGACTGTTCTAACTGCTTCAGAGCAGCAGACTATCGAACAGATAAAAACACTGTTCATACCAGCACGCCCCGGACGATTATTCTCTACCTCGCTAACGGATCACAAAATTGAACTCACCAAAGAGTGGCGGAGAAAACAACCTGTCTGACAGTTCCCATAAGTCATGTCTCCTAAATCGCAAGTTTTGGTGGCTGTAGAACTACAAAGATTGCTGTACGCTGGCATAATTGAACCCAGAAACTCGGAGTGGTCGCTGGCTGAATTGTGTTCCAGTGGTCAAACCCCGTAAGGTTCGGCTCTGTTTAGACATGCGTAAGATCAACGAACGCACTATTTGTGATGCTTACCCCTTGCGCACCCCTGTCGAATCCTAGGCCAACTCCCAAGGGCGAAACTCCTCTCAACGATAGACTTGTCAGAGGCCTTTCTACAAGTCCCATTGGAGGAATCTTCGAAGAAGTATACGGCTTTCAGTGTGCAGGGCAAGGGGTTGTTTTAATACATCAGGATGCCCTTTGGTTTGGTTACCAGTCCTGCTACGCAGGCAAGACTGATGGATCAGGTTTTGGGCCATGGTGTATTGGAACCCTATGTTTTCGTTTACCTCGACGATATCGTCGTGGTTACGGGGACATTTGAGCATCACGTTCAATTGCTTCGTGAAATTGCGCGCCGACTGAACAGAGCCAATCTCACGATTAACTTGGAGAAATCTCAGTTCGGGGTGCCGGATATCTAGGTGTCTAGGATATCTCTTGAGCTCGGAAGGTCTGCGTGGAAATCCCGACAAGAACCGTCCGATCATCGAGTACGAAAGACCGATCACAATAACCAAGCTCAGGAGATGCTTGGGATTGGCAAATTACTACCGGCGATTCTCACTCAGCAACAGGAGGACGGTGGGCGGGTTATTTCCTATTTTTACACTCTTCATAAAAACTACCACGCTGCTGAGAAGGAAGCTCTAGCCGCTTTGCTTTCCATCGAAGCATTTTGGGGGTACATTGAAGGCTACCATTTCACTTTGGTGTCGGACTCGTCGGCGCTGACCCACATTCTAAGAACAAAGCGGAAGGTTGGTTCCCGGTGTAGTCGATGGAGCTTGGATTTTCAGCAGTACAAAATGGCCGTGGTACACTGGAAAGTCAAGGAAAATGTCGTCCTGGATGCACTGTCGAGAAGTATAGCGTTAGTCCATGATTCACCAACTTCACCGTGGTACGCATCCTTAATCAAGAAGGTCACTAGTCGCCCGAACGAATTCGTCGACTTCAAGGTCGAGAACGGTAGGCTGTACAAGTTCGTCACTGCCAAGACCGTACCCTTCGACGCGCGGTTTGTATGGAAACAAGTAGTACCATCCGATGAGATCTCCGAGGTTTTGAGGCAAACTCGCGATAAACACTTCCATCCGGTGTTTGACAAAACCCTAGCTCGTCTCCAACAGCGCAACTATTGGCCAAAGATGGGCAAGGACGTCAGGGCACATATTCATGCTTGTTCCATATGTAAGGAGGTCAAGCCGCCTTACGTCCAAACTACCCCTGAAATGGGGAAAATGCGCTGTGCGTCCCGGCCGTTGCAGATCATTTCTACGGAGTTCGTTGGTCCGTTGCCACGTAGCCAGAAGAGCAATCAGCATATATTAGTGATTTGCGACTATTTCTCTAAATTCACCCGATGAAGAAGCTGGACAGTGCAGCCATGTGTGGGATTTTTAAAAATCACACACTGGCTGAACTCCCGCTATCATTCGCAATTGAATCCGGTCGAGCGTGTGAACCGGACTATAAACGCGTCCATACGCACTTTAGTCCAGGAAGACCAACGCTTATGGGATACGAAAATCCTAGAAATTGAGCTATTGCTCAATACTAGTACCACGCCTCGACCGGACTCACCCCATATTTCATTACTCACAGACAAGAGCTATCGGAGCAGGGGTCCGACCACCGCCTCGCTCGCCACGGCCAAAATTTATCTGTGGAAGACAGTTAAAAAAGGCGCAAACAGATGTTCGCTAAAATTCATGAGATAGTCATCAATAATCTTGAGAAACCTCATGACGTCTCCCGAAATCGGTACAATTTACGAAACCGAACATTTGCTAAATCCTTTTCGGTATCTATCGGTCTATCGAAGAAACATGAAGCAGTCTTCGGCTGTCGAGAACTATAATGCTAAGCTAGGGCGGCAGTACTTACCCTGCAAAGTAAAAGCAAAAATTGGCTCGTCTTCCTATGAATTGGAAGACCTAAATGGTAAAAATTTAGGGATTTGGCCAGCCGTACACTTGAAACCCGGTTGAAATGATCTCCACGATATCGGGGGAAGGCACCATCGGTGCTGCCGATCCTTATTTGTCATCTAGAAATACCTGAAAATATAATCAAAACACTGAAAACTAAAATACTCACCTGTTTATCGTTCATGCTTCTTCTTCAATCATCGATATCAGAAGAAAATGTGTTGTTCTTTCTTCCTCTCATATAATTTATTTCTTCTTACTCCTTGTTTACAAAATTCCAGTAGGTCGGCCAGGAACAAACTAAGGAGAATGTTTCTAAGTATGATAACGCCTTCTCAGGTGACAAACTTCGTTCGGTCAAATCTAAGCTTACGATCGAGGGGTCTGTAGCGAAATTACCAGACTCACTCAAAATATGTAGAATAAGGGATCCCCAATATTATTAACTAGAAAAAAATATACCTAAGTAATTAAGTTTTTCTGGGTAAATCGATTTTTGAACCAGACGACTGTATAAATTAAATGAATTAATGAATGGTTAGGTATGAAAGGTGGGGGAATGAATGTGTTATGAATGAATATGTTATGAATGAATGTGTTATGAATGAATGTGTTTTGAATGCGCGTGTTATGAATGAATGTGTATAATTTTGATCCGAAACTATTTTCGGCGAACAATTAAAATGAAGCAAGAGGTTATTTGTAATATTTCTTTTCTCTTCTAATTGTAGTTAAGTTTTTATAGCACATATATCGAGTTGTAAAAAAATAATGTTCAAATTTCTATAGCTAAAAGAGAGGGAATGGACGTCAACGGTTTTATTCTGACACACCATCATTCTAGAAGGTTGTATTTTCAGAGAAAGCATTTTATTCCGATATAATTTCATACACTTTAATCCTACTTCAACATAGAATTATTATCAAATTTGAAGGAAAAGAGCCTCCATTTGCGATCAATCATTGCTTCAAATTATCACTGAAATAGCAGGGGTAGAGAGCCACTGTAGCGGCCCATTTATTCTGGGAATTGAATAAGATGCCTAGCGCTAGACAGCCAGACTAGGTTGACAGTTAGGTGATTGAGTAGAAAAGAGCTTCTCTCTTATGGAACAATCATTCCGCTAAATCAAATTAACTGTCCACAAAACAAGGGTTGCCATAGCAAGAACTCCCACCCAAACCCAAGCACTTTCATCGGTGGCCAGATTCTATTATTGAGTGTTACGTGATTTTGCGTAAAAGAGCCCCTCTCCCATGGAAAAATCGTTCCGTTAAATCAAGCTAACTATCGATACAAAGAGAGCCACCAACAATTCCTCTTCGTAACCTAGTCCTTCTATTTTGGTAGCCAGACTCTATCATTGAGAGTTATGTGATTTTGTGGAAAAGAGCTCCTCTTCATGGAAAAATCATTCAAAAAAATTAAATTAACCCTCAATAAAAAGAGAGCTATCAAAATAGTACCAAATTCATTTAACATGACTATCAACCTTACCAAGTGAAAAAAAAAAATTGTTTTATTTTTTTTCTCCCAAGTGTGGGCTAAATGTAACCTGTCCATTGTATAGATGTAACCTGTACATTGCCTAATTTTGTATATTTTTTAAATTTTTATAATTTTGTAAATATATTTTCAGATTTTTATTTGACGCCTTTTATTTAATAAGCAATGAATTTTTTGAAATGGAACAAATAGAATTAATTAAAATGAATTAACTTATTGAAAAAAATAGAGGTGGGTTATATCAGGGATATAACCGCGAGGTTCACGTAGGACCGTTGGTATATAGTAATAATGGTACCATCTTATTTATACATATCGTAAAACATATGGTTGGTTAATATTAAAATGATTTGCTTGGCCCGTCCCTTCTTATGATTTTTTAGACAAACTGAACCATTGCTCTTTCAGTTCAGCCAACTGAGCCATTGCTCTTTCAGTTCAGTTTAATGAAAAAAAATGTGAGTTCGGGTTTAATGAAAAATTTGTCGAATTTTCTACTCTCGACTAAATGCCTCAAACAATCCAATATGTACTATTTTTAATAATATGCAAAGGTTGTTCAGGATAAATCACGAACAGTTCACTGAAATACAAACTTTTTTATTGTAAAATTTAATTGGTCGTCGTGAAAAGGACGATGATTATGATACGCGTAAGAAATTAATTTATATTTTATGTTTATTTGGAGAGCGACAACATAATGTGCTGTATTCAATCCGGATAGTAGTTTATTCAACTCCTCGTCTCTGTGAATGGCCGACGGCAAGATACACGGTGTTCAATAAGTTCGAATACAAGTTTTCATCATTGCGTAGGTATGCGCCATGTACATATTCTGCATTGGTATTGGTGTCAGCTTTAGCTTCATTCATACGCTACCGAATGTGCGCGGTGTTGACATTCTGTTAGTTGTTGTTTGTTTGTTACGCGCGATGAAAGAGTATCGGGACTTCGTAATTAAGCGTTTTTTGAACGGTGAGCGACCCGGCGATATATTCCGGCTGCTGAAATCGCATGGGGTCAAGCGGAACTTTGTCTACACGACCATCAGGCGATACCGGGAGACGTCCTCGACCAATGACCGTGCGAGATCCGGTCGGCCGCGTTCAGCGAGGACGCCACGGGTCATCAAGATCGTGAGGGAGCGAATTCGGCGCAAAAAGAACCGCTCAATCCGGAAAACGGCTGCAGATCTCAACGTTTCCATTGGAACCGCTCACACCATACTCACCAAGGACCTTGGTTTCAGGCCTTACAAAAAACGTAAGGTCCATGGCGTTTCGGAGGCTACCAGCAAAAAGCGGTTGGATCGAGCTAAGAGGATCCTCTCTCGGCACGCTGGTCAGGAGTTTGTTTTTTCGGACGAGAAACTGTTCGTGCTGCAGCAGCCGCACAATGTGCAAAATGACCGGGTGTGGGCGCCATCGAGGGACAGCATTCCTGAATCCAATATAAACATCCCTCGGTTCCAAAGTGCCGCGTCGGTGATGGTTTGGGGGGCAGTATGCAAACGTGGTAAGCTACCCTTGGTGTTTATTGAAAAAAACGTCAAAATCAACGCGGCGTACTACAAAACTGAGGTTTTGGAAAAGGTTGTTGCCCCCAGTCTCCGAAGCCTCTACGGCGATGAGCACTACGTGTTCCAGCAGGACGGTGCACCAGCCCATACGGCAAATGTGGTTCAAGCCTGGTGTCGGGACAATTTAACCGACTTTCTGGACAAAACTTTGTGGCCTCCCAGCTCCCCGGACTTGAATCCTCTCGACTTTTTTGTTTGGTCCTATATGATGGCGAAGCTGAACGAATACAAGGTCAGCACTTTGGATCATTTCAAGACGGTAATTCTCAAAATCTGGGACGAAATGCCCATGCAGTCCGTGCGTGCCGCCTGCGACGCGTTCGAGAAACGTTTGAAGCTCGTTAAGGAGTACAAAGGGGGGGGTCATTCCAAGAGAAATGTTGTAAACGTTCCTTGTAAACATAGCTTTCAATAACATAAATCCAAAAAATAAAAAAACATGTTTTCATTTTTTTAACAAATTTTGAAAGTGTATCCGAACTTATTGAACACCGTGTACTTGGAATGATTCTAGTAATCTATTTGTCACAAACATCGTTTTGCGCTGGGAGGTGCCCGGCTCCAGTAGGGCTTCGGAACCGGATTCTGCTCCCGCAGATAATCGATTTTTACGACCAATTGCCTCGGCAATTGGTCGAGCAGGGAGACTTGCAAATCTTTGCAACGTTTCCTTCTGGTTTGTAGATTAGCAAGCGCAGGCGAAAATTTGCGAGCCAGACGCGCATTCACAAGAAATCGGATGAGATAAAGAAAAACCGAGAAAAAATCTTCGTAACGAGAGAGCGAAAAACACAACCGTACGTGCTGCTCAATCCAACTTGAATATTCCTATGAAATCATTTTGATTCGAATCTTGTGCTTTATACCAGCGTTGATAGCATTGCCTCGAAAGAAGAGAGGCACAAACATGCAGTACCAAGCAAATTTCATAAGAGGGGACGGGCTTCAGTTTTAAAACCTGACACCGGCAACAAAGCAAAATAAATTTGCATCTAAGGGGCATATTTAACATATTATTATGATGGCTGTATTAAACATGAAATGAATCCTTGGGAAATAAAAAGAAGAAGACAATTTGAACCATTTGTTATCCGTTTTTGAGAACCCGGGAAGGGAAAACCATATTTTTAACCTGTTCGTATGCAGTTTTGTATGGGAGCATAAGTAGGTAATTTTTAAGTAAAAAATTGAACTACTTATACAAATAGCACATAATTGAAATTTAAATCCAAATTATTTGTGAGTTTTTCTAATCAAATGGTGTACAAACAAAGTCATTCTGTTCAGTCAACCGAAAGTTATTAGCATTCGAAAACCTTTCACTTTTGCGTAACGCTCTCATTTTTCAAAATTTTGAAATGACACCCAGTATAGAAAAGAGAAACGTAGTGGATCATATCAAGGATGTAACCACGAGGTTCACGTTAGTGTATAGTAATAATGGTATCATCTTGTTTATACTTATCATAATACAAGGTTGGTTTATATTGAAATGTTTTTATTATTTTACGTTGACCCGTCACTTCTTATGATTTTTGCTTCATACTGCACTTTCGTGACTCTCTTCTTTCTGGGCTATGCTATTCAATATTAGTTTATAGCACGCTAGCCGGACCGATACGATTTCATATCTTGTCAAGATTATCAAAAACTATCTGTTTGACAGATTCAAGGTCTTCCAGAACAGTTTTCATTCTAATACCTTTGACGTTGATGCTAATGTTCTCCAGGGGAGCCTCATAGGCCCTATCCTATTCCACATCTTCATGTCAAATGTTCCTCCCCTGCCGTATTTTGTCGATGCTTGCTGACGACACTTCTATCATCTTCAAGGGTCGAGTGATTCGTGCTCTGACTGGAAAAATTCAGGAGGGTTTCAACGTTCTGTGCGAATATTTCAATAACTTTTAGATCTGTATAAATGCAGTTGAAACACAGACGATTCTGTTTCCGCACTCAAAGTCAGCTCGAATCATTCCGCCAGGAGATGTCAAAGTCCACCTCTGTAACAGACCGATCGATTGGTCCGGGGAAGTAGTCTACCTTCGTCTTACCCTATATAGCAAGTTGTTGTTCCGATCGCATGTTCACAAAACCTCAACTAAGTTCTACATCCGCTGATCAACAATAAGTCCACTCTATCGACCAAGGACAAGTTTGCAGTTTTTAAGCAAATCATTCTTCACTTCTAGTACGGTTTGCCATTCTGGGAGAGTTGCGCCAATTGCCACCATCGAAAACTCCAGGTAGTTCATAACAACATCCTTCGGATGGTTCTGAGCTGTCCTCTAAGAACTAGGAATTCTGAGATCCATCGCCTGGCTGGTCTCTAGAGCCTCGGCGATAGAAAAGGTATAATCCTAAAGAGGTTCAATGAATCCTGCCCGAGACTGCTTTCAAACTATAGTGTTTAGCCTATAGGCTTCAGTTATTGTATTTGGGTAGGTTATCAAATTTTCAAATTCAATACACTCCCAAGAGGGAAAACATGCAAAAAAAATAACACCACTCAATCAATAATAAAAGATAATTACTTGGGATGCTGTGCCCATCTGGCTAATCACTTAAAATGTCAAAACAAAACGTAAAACAAACGAAATAAAGATACATTTTAGTAGTAGTAGAAATGATTCGGCTTTAGCTTGCCGATAAATGAGGCAGACATTGATTGAATCAACATTAAAAAATGCACGAATTTACAGTTGTTGGGGTCATCAACTTGAGGATTAATGTTTGGTCCTAAGTACAACTATGTCAATGCCGTACGAAAGAATAAGTGAAACTCATTTTATGGCTGCCCCTAAAATGTGAGTGTCCGAAACCGTGACCTTCCTCCAGGTCCAGTCGGTAGTAGTCTGTCTGTCATCTTTTTTGTCATCCTATACGCCGCTTTAAACTGACCAAAGCATTCAATGACAAACATAGAATTCGACAAAGATTTTTCATTAGGATTCAACTGACAAACATAATCGATGATTCTATCGGTAAATATCTCGTGACTAGAAGTGTTCTCATGTAAACCACCAATTCTTTCGAAAAGGTGGACTCTTGCTCTTCAACATGATTTGGTTGATCAATGAGATAAGTTCTCAATGTCGAGACATTTGTGGAAAAAGCATTGCTTATATTTTCAGTTCGGCTTTAATGAATGTCGAATTTACCATTCTCAAACAATCCGAAACTGGTTTTGATAATATGCAATGGTTGTTAAGGTTCAATCAAGAAAAAATCATTTAAACACGCTCTTTTATTGTAAAATTTAATTTGCCGTCCTAAAATGGTTTAAAAAAAGTTGCGACATAGATTTATGATGTTTATTACATGGAATCAAATCATAAGAATGGAAACTAATAACCCACAACCAAAGATTACCAAATAAGGGAGTTTTTAATCAAGCTATCTTATACAGTCACACGCTATTTCTAAACTGGTTGAAACTGTTTGCAGGGTTCTCTTTCTGTTTTCTATGTCCGCGTTCGCTACAACTGTACACATGAACTGTTGGTGGTATGCGAGTCTTAAATTTCACAGCAGGTGACTGAATGGCAAATAAAATATACCATTATCACCTCTGCGTGTCTCCCATGCCACAACAGGACGGACTGTGGCGGATGGACAGAGCTCTGTCCGAACAACCAGCTGAGAGCTAGTGTCGAACACCGAAATCAATATCGTTTTTATTGTTATGTTGTTTTGGGAGGGGCTTTAACCAATTGGTCATGCGTCCCTTATCCCAGGTGGATCAGACTTCAGACAAGCAATTCGGTGTCCTCTAGAAACTTTAGCAGCATTTGTTCAAACGGTGGCGATAGAACTTCCTCAAAGGTTGCGCCACAACCCCAGGCCAAGTGCTGCCCAAGAAACACGAAACCGACATTATTGGTAGCTGTAACTTGATTGTGACATTGAGTCCCAATCAAGTTATTTATTCTTAGTGTTTTCACTTATCGTGTGTGTGTAGAGTGGTGAGAAAAGGAACAAAAGGCTTCATTGTACTTGCGCATTTATTAACTCCATTCATTCGTATTGTTGCGGCCGTGATGAATCGGTGGTCGACATTGATGAGATGGCGGGACTGCCTCACGTGGCAGTGTCGGCGGGCGACTAACGGACGTACGCAGCTATGTATGGGGGGACTTCCAGATGCAGCGGCAAAAGGGTCTTTTGTAACGGAAACCCGCGTTTCACTTCGCTTTGCCCGGGGAGTGGTACACTTTCACGCGCGTGAACTTCTTACGAGTGTCTATCCATAGTCGAGTGGGATTTTTAACGATTGTTCTGGACGGTCTTAACAAAAGGTCCCACGGCTCACCAAAGTCCTATCTGGCTTTTGATGATGCCATATACTGCCCGTCCGTGTACTCGCGTCGTACTAGTATGAATTTATCGGCACCATCTTTGAACCGTGGACCACAGAAACTTTACACCAAACTATTATCCCACTCGACGGATCGACTAACCCTTGGCGACCGTGTGGTGACGCTAGTCGATCACAATTTAGATCCTAAGATCTTGAATATCACTTAACTTCAGGAAACGCCTTGTCACGTGTAACGAGTGACTTGCCGCGATCTTCACTCCTCCGGGCGAACTGATATAATAGAGAGCATTTCCAAAGACACATAATCCTTTTAAAGATTGTCGGAAACAGCCATACATAAAAGGGATGCCTGTACAAAGCCGCGGACGTTGGCTTCTTCATGACTCAGCATAAGTGGTGATGACAGCAGCAACAAATAATTTAATTGAAAAAGTTGGTATTATGGCTCATCAAAATTTAAATTAGAATATTATAGCAAACATACCTAATCGCTTGTTCTCCTAAATTTGTATTTTAAATTGATCTAACATGGAAAATAAGCAAAACTAGTAACCATAAACAAGAAAAAATAATACAATAAATATTTACATTGCCGATAAGCAATACCAACCTTAGACTAATAAACACTCAATATTTGACACTCAAACACTTAACATGGAGTCCATACAAATATTTTATGTTTAAGCATTTACTAACAATATTGGTGTTCTTTTTTACAATATTTACATTTTTCTAAACTAAGCTGCTCAAGTAATCAAGGATTATTGTATCCATACAAACATTGGTTATAGAACACAACAGCCGGTGCAGTCGGGGGGATCTATTTTATCAATTAAAAAAACTATGGGTGAGGCCGATGTGACCAATCCGAAGACGGGAAGGAGCACGTCTGAATTTAGGGATATTATATTGTCGGGTCAGGGTATGGGGAGGAGTTTTGCTAATCTGAGTGCAGAGCTATTGCCTGCTGAATCATTTCTGGTTCCAGCTTTCATAAACTCGCTCCTTAGTCCATCTGTTGATGTCTTGGGTTGGAACAGAAACATCCTCTGGATTCAAGTCACCCGCATTTGCCAATCGATCAGCCTCTTCGTTGCCAGTGATACCAGCGTGACCTGGTATCCAGCAGAAGCTGGCCTTGTTGGCCAACGCCGATCGTTCAGCTTCATGAAGCCAGGGATGTTTGACGGAGGAGGAGTTCATCTTGCTGAGACAGCTAGCAGAGTCTGTGAAGATAACATTAGGAATGGATGATTGGGGTGGGACAGAGTCGGATGTCTGCATAATGGCGTATGCTTTAGCATATTTTTCTGAAAGGAGTTTGTAGAAATGGGTTTGTATAACGAATGGAGGATCACGAGCTTTCACTTTCCGAAGGAGGGAAAGGCCTTTTTTTGGAGGATGTAGGTTTCAGTGTCTAATTGCTGATCTGGGAAGTTTAGCTATTGTAAGTATGTCTTGATTGGTAAGAGATTGGAATAGTTTGATTGCTCTGTTAACCAGAGGAACATAATTTCGGCCACCCAGGTTAAGCCAACGGATAGCCTTAGACACCACGCAAATTGGATTTCTCCGAGATATTGGCTTCCTTTGCAAGTTTTCTTATGGAACGCACCGGGTTGCGAGCAATTTTTGCACGGACCGATTTGATCACGTTCGATGTGCGTGCAAAGCGCGGACGTCTGCTTCCCGGCTTCCGCTGCTTAGGACCATCTGTCAAGAACTTTTTATGCTGTAAACTGTTGCCAAATGGCACCGTGCCACCTTGGCAATCTCTTTCGGCTTCTTCTGGGCGAACAACAAACTGGTGATCACTTCTTTAGCGAACATTTTGACGAATTTGCAATAAAACAAATAGAATGTTTGGATGCAGCACCTGAAAGTAAACATAAACAAATACACTTTCGACAGAAATTAGTCACTAGCTACACGAATCAACCCAATACTCAAGTTTGAACATTTTCGCATTATTTTCTGCCGCACCCTGTATAGCAACCCCACGATATTTTTTATAATCACATTTTTTTCCACTTTTAAAAATTGGGATCAAAAAAGATTCTTTCCAAACAGCAGGAAGAATGCAGAACTCCAATGATGAATTAAACAACCAAAATAAAGGTTTAACTAGCTCCTTTGAAAGAGATTTTAAAAATATAGGTGTTAAGCCGTCTGGTCCAGCACCCTTTGAAGCATCCAAAGTTTCAAGGACATGTAAGATTTCCCTGACAAATAAATTATCAACTGAAATGTCCGTCAATGGCTCGGGGAGGTATGAGAAATATTTCAAGTCACGCTCATTATCGTCATGAGAAGTATAGATGTCCTGGAAGAAATCAGCGAATAAGTTACACCTCCACCACATTTTTTGTTAGATAAAAATTTATCGCGATCATCCCTAAAAACATTGAAACGATCACCGAAAACTTCTTCATTGTTAACGCTAGCGTCCCAACTCGTTTCTGTTCCTAAAATTACAGGAAAGCTACATGCAGCCACCTGCTTATAAATTTCATTAACTTTAACGGCACTGCATCCTGTTAAAGTTCTGGCAATACACTAGTAATTTTTTACTTTTAATGCAATGTCTGTGACCGATCTAAACAATTTAAACTAATTACCTCTCCTTCCTCATTTTGAGAACTCGTCAAATCCATAAAATCGTCGGATACTTCCTCTGCAGAGAGCGTTAAATTGGACGAAGAAACGAATGTCTATGTACACACGCTGCGCACGATGTTAAAGAGTTTCCTGGAGGCGGTGGGGTAAATGGGCTTGGATGCGGTTGCGGTAGCTGATGATCTACCGGGTATGGGTTTAAAGTCTCATCACGTCGAAATCCGATCCAACGCGGGGTTTCAACCGAAGGGGGCCTGGAAAATGCCACCTTTGCTGCTGCAAGTAGATCCCTATCCTTTGGAAGAACTGCTGAGTGACTATTTTAACGTAGGACTACGTTTCTCTTTTCTATACCGGATGTCATTTCAAAATTTTGGAAAATGAGAGCGTTACGCAAAAGGGAAAGGTTTTTGAACGCTCATTACTGTCGTTTGACTGAACAGAATGCCTTCATTTATACACCATTTGATCAGAAAAACTTACAAATGTTTTTGATTAAAATTTCAACTAAGTGCTATCAGTATAAGTAGTTCAATCATTAACTTAAACATGACCTACTTATGCTCCCATACAAGTTTTCCCTCTCCCGGTCCTCAAAAAAGGGTAACAAATTGTCTTCTTCTTATTTCACTAGGTTTCATTTCATGTATGGCTGTATTCATAGCCACACCCCTCAGATGCAAATTTATTTTGCTTTGTTGCCGGTGTCTGGTTTTATAACTTAAGGCAGCCCCCTCTTGTGAAATTCGGTTCGTTCGGCATGTTTGTGCCTCTCTTCTTTTGAGGCAATGCTATCAACACCAGTATAAAGCACACGATTTGAACCAAAATGATTGCATTCGGATATTCAAGTTCGATTGAGCAGCAGGTACGGTTGTGTTTTTCGGTTTCTCGTTTTCTCGCGATTGTGCGTCTGGCTCGAAAATTATCGCTTGCGCTTGGTCATCGGCAAACGAGAAGGAAGGGCTGCAATGTTTTACAAGTTTCCCCGCTTGACCTATTGCTGTCATAAAAATTAATAATCCGCGCGGGCGGCTTCCGCTCCGAAGCCGAACCTTCAAGCGGAAAAGGACATTTGTGACAAGTTGATTACTAGAATCATCCCAAGTATCTTGCCGTCGGCCATTCACGGCGACTAAACTACTATCTGGATTGAATTAAAAGACCAATTAAATTTTACAATAAGGAAGTTTGTGTTTAAGTGGAATACGCGTGATTTATCCTAAGCAACCTTTGTATATTATCAAAAATAGTACATTTTAGATTGTTAGAGGAATTCAGTCGACAGTAGTAAATTCGACAGAGATGTTTCATTAAACCCAAATGATTTTTTTTTATTAAACTGAACTGAAAAATCAATGGCTGAGTTGTAGAAAATTTCCAAAAAAAATTCAACAGGTGACAAAGCAAAATATTAAAAACATTTTATTATAATCCAATTAAATGTGTTATGATATGTATAGATTAGACGATACCATTATTACTATACACCAACGCGGTCCTACGATAACCTCGCGGTTATATCCCTGATATAACCCACCTCAATTTTTGATGACTGATATGATTTGTGTTATTGCTGCTGCTGCAGATGTTGTTGTTGATATTTTTACTGGAACTAGTTTGCTGACGCCCCGAAAAACTTTGTTGATGATGTCTGTTGGAAGTATTGGTGCTCCTGTTCCATTGTTTTTTATGAGCTTTCCTTCGCTTTATTGCCTTATCTCTGGCCTGCTGCTGCTGAACATGACGTTGCCTTCTTAAATCATATTGAGTCCAGTTCGGGCGCCACTAATAATCACCAACTGTAATGGCTATTTTATTTTTTATTTTTTATTTTTTTTTTAATTTTTTTTTTTTTATTTTTTTTTTTTTTGAACTGTTTATTTGTTCCAAATTTATTCATATTTACATTTCATGTTAATCTAGGTGCTCCAGCTACTACCGTAACGTATCAACCTTAATTGTTAAAATATGTAACTAATTTTGTTTACATTGTTCATGCCTCAGCAGTTCAGTATTTTAAACAGGTTTTTATTCCTGCGTGTCAGTATAACAATAATAATCTTAAAACTAAAAACAAACTAAAATTAATCTTAACTAAGCATAAAGGGAATTAATCATTGCAATAGAAGATTGCAACGATTTTTGTCTGAAATTATTAATTATTTTGTTGGACATTTGTTCTAAAGTCTCCACATTCGAAATTCTATGTACTTCTTTAGTACTGTACCAAGAAGGCAGCTTCAAAATCATCTTCAGAACTTTGTTCTGAATCCTTTGAAGTGTTTTTTTTCCTAGTAGCACAACAACTAGACCATATTGGAACAGCATAAAGCATGGCCGGTCTAAAAATTTGTTTAAATATTAGTAGTTTGTTCTTCAGACAAAGTTTGGATTTTCTGTTTATAAGAGGATATAAACATTTTATATATTTATTACATTTGGCTTGAATGCCTTCAATGTGATTTTTAAAATTTAATTTTTGATCAAGTAATAGACCAAGGTATTTCACTTCGCTTGACCAGGAAATTGGAACACCGCTCATAGTAACGATGTGACTACTACTAGGTTTCAAAAAAGAAGCTCTAGGTTTATGTGGGAATATTATTAGTTGAGTTTTGGAAGCGTTGGGAGAAATCTTCCATTTCTGTAAATAAGAAGAGAAAATGTCCAAACTTTTCTGCAGTCTCCTGCAAATGACACGAAGACTTCTTCCTTTAGCGGAGATGCCTGTGTCATCAGCAAACAAGGATTTCTGACAACCCTGAGGCAAATCAGGGAGGTCGGAAGTAAAAATGTTATATAGTATCGGCCCAAGAATGCTACCCTGAGGAACTCCAGCTCTAACAGGTAGTCGATCAGATTTGGAATTCTGATAATTTACCTGCAGAGTTCTGTCAGTTAAATAATTTTGAATTCATTTTATAATATAGAGCGGAAAATTAAAGTTTTTCAATTTAGCAATCAAACCTTCATGCCAAACACTGTCGAATGCTTTTTCTATGTCTAGAAGAGCAACTCCAGTTGAGCAGCCTTCAGATTTGTTTGAACGAATTAAATTAGTAACTCTCAAAAGTTGATGAGTAGTTGAATGGCCATGGCGAAATCCAAATTGCTCATCTGCAAAAATTGAGTTTGTATTGATGTGAAGCATCATTCTATTCAAAATTAGCTTTCCAAAAAGTTTACTGATTGAAGGAAGTAAACTTATTGGTCTGTAGCTAGAAGCTTCAGCTGGATCTTTCTCGGGCTTCAAAATTGGAACAACTTTGGCATTTTTCCATTTGCCAGGAAAGTATGACAAATGAAAACATTTATTAAATAATTTTACCATGAAAGACAAGGTACTCACTGGGAGTTTTTTGATGAGTATATAGAAAATTCCATCATCACCTGGAGCCTTCATATTTTTTAACTTTTTAGTTATAGTTTTTACTTCATCCAAATCAGTACCCCAGGATTCATCAAAAATATTTTCCCTTGAGGAAATATTCAGATAATCAAGAGAAACCTGATTCTCAATAGGACAACTGTAATGGCTATATTTTTTACTTCACTCCAGCCATGTCAAAACACTACACTGCACGCCGAGCTATTTTTTACCACGCTCGCGCGTGTATTAAATTCTCCACTTTGACTTCGTGCTTCCAGACTTACACGCAACGCGGTGGGAACAACACCAATGCCAGTGCTCGTGTTCTGGCTTCGGACATCGTGTATGATGTTTCGGCAAACACCACAGTCGAGTGTTTCCGATTGTGTCCGATTGCGGAATACACGCGTGGTAAATTTATTTTATTTCTACCCATGCCGTGCTTGTTAAACTCAATCAACTTATGCGCCCGTCACCCAACAGCCAAGAAAACAAACCTATAAGTCAAATTATCAAATTTTAAAATCATCCGACGAGCAATGCTCTATGCGTGATAACCAGTGTCATACTGGGTGTACGTTGAGAGCTTTCTTGTGATCGTAACCACTCGGCTCGGGTGTTTTCTCAAAAGTCAAGACATGGTGTCTGAAGCGAAACACGAGCGTGTACACTCGTGTCGCGTCCATTGCGTTGCGGGTTCATCTATAAGCACGAAACTGAAGTGGTTAATTATAGCCACATGGTGGTGTGTTTGCAGTCAAGTTCGGCTCTCGTGCAGAACGGTTTGGTGTTATCACCAAGGCTGCTTCATTCAAAGCATCACGCGTTTGAACAGATGCGTTAGCAGTGTGTTGATTACAATGAGCGGCCATGTCCATGGTTACGCCGCTCAAGGTTTGGACTTCGTCGCAGATTTTTTTTCAGTTCCCTGGTCAAATCATTCGTAAGGTTCTTCACGTACTCTGCAATGCGATTTCTCGTGGTTTCCATTGAAATATTTAACAAAAACTTTAAATGGTTTTTTATAGCCATGAGCTCATCAGACTTATTGGCCGAGATATTTATTTATTTATTTATTTATTTATTGTACACCATCTTCGACTATGTCGTACAGACTGATTACTTAGAATAACTTAATCTAAACCCCTAATTCTAGCACTAAACACAGTTTTAGACAAATTAAAATCAAATTCGTTACATACATAATTAAAGGATCGCAAACACAAGTTAAAACAATGATTAAATCCGAAGTACGTGCTGTGAAACGGAATTGCCAGTAATGGGAAGTTTCGGAACCGACGAGGAGGAGTGTTCCACGGAATTAATTCTAGGAGTTCGGCACAATCCACATGGCCCATTATAACGTCGAAGATGAACAGCCGTTGCGGTTTAATGGCTGAGAGGGTTTCCAAATCAATCAACTTGCATCGGTCGGGAAAAGCGGGAAGGTTGACTGGATCATTCCATGGGAGCCGGCGCAAAGCAAACCTCATGAAACTTTTCTGAACCCGCTCAATTGCAAGAGTATGCGTGACGTAAGATGGAGACCACACCGGTGAGGCGTAGTCTAAGATGCTGCGAACTAGCGGGCAAAAAAGCGTCTTAAGGCAATAAACGTCCGTGAAGCCTGATGCATGACGACGAATAAAACCAAGCACAGTGTATGCTTTAGCAATAACGATGCTCATGTGCTCATTGAACCTCAGCTTCGAATCAATCGTAACACCCAGATCACAGATAGAACTTACACGTTCCAGAGAATCCGATCCCATGTAATACTGGTGCAGAATAACGTTGTTGCAGCGAATGTAAGTTATTACTTTGCACTTTTTGTAGTTTGCGAGCATGCCGTTGTCACCACACCAGACTAGCAAACGGTTTATATCCTCCTGAACTTCGACACAATCGGCGGGAGAGATAATCACGCGGAAATTTCAGATCATCGGTGAATGAAAGTTTTGACGATGAAAGCAGTTCACACAAGTCATTCACATCAATAATAAAAATAAGAGGACCGAGAACACTGCCCTGGGGTACTCCAGGTGGTATGTGGAATGTCCTGGAACGCACTGAATTCACAGTTACGAAAACATCGCGATTAGACAGGTACGAGTAGAGCCATTCAGTGATCCATGTTGGAAATCCTAGGTGGCTCATTTTTCCAACGATGAGATTGTGCGGTACTGCATCAAACGCTTTCGCAAAGTCGATATAAACCGAATCCACTTGTCGCTTTGACTCCAGTTCACGTGGTATCGCCGAAACGTAGCACATTAGGTTCGATGTAGTAGAACGATGCTTCACAAAGCCATCTTGAGCAACGGAGACGATCGGTGCAACCGCTCTGTATAATGCTGAGTAGATTAGCTTTTCGAAAACCATAATAAGAGTGCAAAGTATAGATACTCCACGATAATATTCGACACAAGTGTAACTTCCGGACTTATGGATCGGTACTATGGACGCCGTTTTCCACGCAATTGGGAATGTTCTGTCCTGGAGTGAGCGGTTGAAAACTGCAGCGATGGGCATTGCAAGAGTAGTGGCGCAATTCTTCAAAAATACAGGAGGTAGGCTATCGGTTCCGGGTCCTTTCGTTGAGTCGAGGTCTTCAAGGGCTTTCCGAACATCATTCGTAGAAAACTGTATGCATGTCAAATTAATGTCATAGGACGGTATCTGTTCAAAGGGGTTTCGACGTTGAACGGGAGAAGCTTTACTAAACATGCTTTCGAAGAATGTTGCAAAGAGATTGGCTGCTTCTGAGCTAGATTGAGAAGTAGTTCCATTGAAGTTGACAGAGCCAGGAACGCCGTGACTAGCATTCCGCTGCTTGATGTAATCCCAGAAACAAGAGGGGTTTTGCTTGACGGTTGTCTGTATCATGATCAAATAGCTTTCGTGCGTTGCTAAAAAGAGGGCTTTATACTCCGATTCAAGCTCGCGAAGTCTAGCTCTGTCGGACTCGTTTTTTGTAATGAAATATCGGTTACGCATCTTACGAAGACTGTTGCGACGGTTACGTTGATCGGGAGTCCACCACGGTTGGTTGAAAACTGAGATCGAAGTAGGTTTTTTTTCGACGAACATGGCGATTGATAACATCATAGAATGATCCATAAAAAGCTGATAGCATCTGGTCCACGGAACCATCGTTCAATAATCGTTCCCAATCAATGTGCACAAAAATGGACTTTACCAAGTCAAAATCGCATGCGGAATAGTCAAACTTAAAATATTGATTTTGGTTGTCAAGTAATGTTGGCGCGTCGCTATCGTCAAGCAGTAAAACTACTGGTGCGTGGTGGTTATCAATCGGCAACAGAGGAGACGATGGTGCAATTAAGTCAAGATATTCCGGAAAATTGGTTAATACCAGGTCCAAAAGTTTTTCATTTGTATTGACGAAACTTTTAACCTGCCTCAAGCCATTTGTAAACATTGCTTCTGTAAAGTCCAGCTCAGTATCAGTCGAGACGTTAGAAGGAATGTTTCCATTGATGTCCTTATCGAGATGCCATCGTAAGTTAGGGAGATTACAGTCGCCGACAGACAAAATTATGTCATTCTCGGTCAAACGATCTGCAACATCATGCAACCACACTTGCATGTGCAGTATATAATTCGGTACTCGAATTAGGTGGGAGATAAATAGCAACTATATAAAGCGAACGAGAATGCAACTTTATGCAAACTGCGATTTGTTCGAGTTCATTGCAGTTAAGCATCGAAACCGAATTACATTTGAGTGAGCTTTTTACCACAATCAGCACTCCACCACCCCGCAAATGCTGACTCATCAATGCATTACGATCACAACGGAAGAAAACGTAATCGGACGAAATTTCTCTGCTGTCAATATCTGCCCGGAGCCATGTTTCCGTGAAGATAAGCATGTCTAAATCACAGCACCAAACGTAGCTGAGGGATTTTTGTGCGCAAGCCCCTGACATTCTGGTAGTACACGGAAAGAGTGCGATCGGGAACACAATTCTCCACGATAGGCGCATCGGATGCCTGACGGTTTCTTGGCATGCTAGGTGAGGCAATGTTAGGTGTATTTGCTTCGGTGAAAGATGGTTCAAAAATCTCGATAGCTTCGTTCTCGGAGTGAGGTTCGGTTAGAGTGTGGCGACTAGAAGCGATGGACATTACTGAGGAAGAAAAACTCCTAACATGTGCATACTTGCCTGCGTTGACGATTTGGAAGACCCCTTCTCCAAACTCATACACAGAGCCGGGATGGCTACAAGTCACTGGCAGGAGTGGCTCGACTGTGACGAGGGGATTTGGGGCTTCCATGAGACTTGCAGGCGTGCATCCCGGTGTTGTGACGTCTGTTGAAGGCTTGCTCGAAGAAAATGGTTCATTTAAAACGCTCGAAACGTGTGACGAGCGTTGACGTGAGTTCGAAAAGAGAATGGCTGGCGTTGGGATGCTGGAAGCGACAAACTTTATCGGGAGGAAAGAGTTCTCATTGCATGCATACTTGCCTGTTAAAACTGGTTGGAAGACCCCTTCTCCAAACTCATACACAGGCCCGGGATGGCTGAAGAACGCTGGCGGGAGTGAATCGACTGTGACGAGAGGATAAGGGGCTTCCATGAGGCTTCCAGGCGTGCATCCCGGTGTTGAAATAAAAACTGGCAATGGAGTTTCCAAAAAATTAAAGTTGTTGCGAACTGGAGTGGACCACTTCAGCGCAGGTCCATAATGGAAGTGACAGATGATGGAGTTTGAGGAAGAGGCGAGGGTGTTGCTTGCAAATTCTTCATCAGCGGGTGCCGAAATTTTGAGGAACAGTAGTCTTCAAATTCTCGAAAAAGAAGTCCTTCAGGCCATGTTTCGGGATCCAGTGCTTTACGTTTAAAAAAAGGGTCAAGGACAATTTTGAAGGAGACGAAGGAAAACGATTTTATAGTTTTACCCTTCGGTACCAGCTTCACCACGGTTGGATGTCGATATTCAGGTTGGCTTTCGTCATCGCACATACTGCTTCGACTGTAACCTCCGGACAAATCTTTGAAATGTAGAGCCAAAACCGATGATCAATTTCTTTCTTGCAAATCGGAACCGATACAATATTGTCCTCAGTTTTTTTTGCTACCCGCGCAGCAACTTTCTGAAGCGCGCTCATTTGACTCGATCACACGAGGGCGTTTTATACCTCTTTGCTGATCGATTACAGGCCAACGTTTATTTGTTGCTGGTGAGGAACTAATAGTGAGCTTTGAGTGTAGCTGCTTGATTTCCGTCCGTAGATCAGCAATTGCAGACGTTAGCGCGATGATAGGGGACTTTTCATCGGCTTGGTATGAAATCGAGCAAAAATAAGAGTTCTCAAACAGCTCGGCACAACCATCGCACATCCAGAAAAGATTTTTCCTGTGTGATGTGAAGTACGATTGCATTGCCTGTGTTACACCTGAGCATGCGTTCATATGGAAGAAAGCTCCACAGTAACCACGGCACACAACAACATCGATTCCAGTAATTACTTCCGAGCATTCACCACAGTTTTAATGTAGGACTTATGACTCTCTTTTCTATTCCTATAGGGGCGCCGTTCTAAAATTTCTGAAATCGCAAGCGTTACTTGGGTTTGGAGACTTTGAACGATAATATCTCCTCTCTGGCCCACAGACATTTTAAGATAAGTATTTCATTCTCAAGGTAAAACATCGAGGCTGAATCCCTGTTGCAAACTTAATTCATAATGTTTGTTTAAACTAATTAAAATGTACTTAACAGAAAAATGTCTAAACGCACAAAGATATTGGTCGAAAATGACATCATGTTTGCGCCTCGCTCTGATTGGTTCATACTGCCACAGTTACCGTGCCAGCAAATATCAAACATTTGGGGACGACCGACCAATCATCAGTTCTCGCTGTGCATCCGCATGCGACAGACGTGTTTGCAGAGCACGTTGGTAGAAAATGCCGCTCGTGAACACAAGAAGACCAGACCAAGAAGAATCATCCACGTCACCTGCAGCTAGCCATCCGCAACGACGAGGAGCTGAACAAACTTTTCTCCGGTGTGATCGTTTCACAGAGTGGTGTCCTGCAGCCCAAGGAGTCTGAAGAAAATTTCAAATGCGAACCATGTTATCAACTAAAATCCGTCCTTTTCAGGACGATCAAATCAAGTTGCCAACTGAAGAGTATGTTTGATAGAAATTTCTCTTGAGCTCATCGAAATTTTCATTACCACGCACCGGCTCAATATGGCGTTGAAAAAGCCGCGTCCCGGAGAAAATGGCCAAATCAATCGCCCCCATCATCTTCGTGGTAAAGTGGTTAGCGGCGTCACCCGTCGTTCATTGCCATGAAGTGAGGGTTCGATTCCCGCTCCAGCCTGTGGAACTTTTTGCAACACGAAAATGTTCAAACTGGTCCACTTGGATTTAAGTTAAGTTATTCGTTGTAATTCGTTCTATGTTCAATGTTCAGTCTGTACAAATTCGAGATGAAGACGGTGTAAATGTTAATTTTTATCGTAGTATCACGTGCCTCCAAACACTCAGGCTGTCTTGCAGCCCAAGAAAACTGATAAGAACATTTCAATCGCGAATCATGTTCCCTCCGTAAACACGGGATCCATTTCACACTTACAAGCACGTTGGACATTTTAGCGCCAACATTTGATTAGGGCGAATCTGCTTTTGTAAACAAACACTTTGTCTGCTAATTTATCGGAAGTTGAATACAATTCCTTCAAATTGAATACATGAGCGGATAGAAATAAAGCTGATCTTCCTCAAAGAGTGCTTAATTTGTATTTGTGACCTGTTGTTCAAGAGTAAATGACTACGAAAGCCATTATTTACAAAAGCAAATTAGGGCGAATTAATGTTGGCACTGATTTAACAAACAAAATATCATTAACAGTCAATTCGAGCCGAACTGCAGTTTCCATAAATTTTCGTGGAGAACTAATAGCGGAAGAAGAACCGGAGCCTCACACACAAATAGCATAGGGTTTCATGGTTCTATAGACTGAATAAAATATAGTACAAATTTTTTAATTCGTGACATCAATTTCTTGACATCAACAAGCAGTCCTTCGTCATCTTAGCAGTGATCTCACTGATATAACTCACCCTTTCATTTTTCGTCATCCTGATGCGCGTAGTCTTTATCAATCCGGTAAAAGCACACAAGTGGTAGTTTCCAATAATTTCCGGCAGATGTCGCTTCAGCGGAAAAAAAATAGCGTTGGGAGCAGTACGTTTTTAGTGTGTGGTTTGGTAAAAAAAAAACAAAAGCCACTCGCGAAGGTGGTAAAACAACACACCGGAACGTTACTTAAATGAGAAAACGCACAAAACACTTCACAGTTTGTTTACGGGACACGGGAGAGCAAAAAAATGATTTTATGTTTTCAATACACGTAAAACAACGAATATAAATATCACGTCCGAGTGGTATACAAACGTACGAACTTATAGGCGAATCCATTTATATGCTCGAAATTGCGCGATATTGGCGACACAGCGTTTTCAACCGTCGACTATGTATTTTCGTTTACATTCGTCACCG
Organism: Aedes koreicus; assembly: GCA_024533555.2. Lineage (NCBI taxonomy): Eukaryota > Metazoa > Arthropoda > Insecta > Diptera > Culicidae > Aedes > Aedes koreicus. Next base: position 19,940 of record JAHHFK020002204.1, on the reverse strand, counting down.
ATTCTTTAAGCTGGACCTCAATATTATCAAACAACACGCCTACTGAACTAAGCTTTTTAAGCACTTTGAGGTCAGCAGCTACTTGAAGATTGGCATCCGTTTGAGATTTAATTGAATCCACAATCTGCTCCTGTTGGCAAAGCACCTTTAACTTTTTCGGGTCTCGCGCGCGGCGTATAAAAAAATATTGTAAAAATTAAATACGGAGGTCGTAAAAAATGCGACTGCACTCGGTGATGAACCGACTCGAATGATTGCATTCAGATAAGAAAGAGCGTAGGAGCTATCACCGATCCTTGAGGAATACCATTTTCTCGACATCTCAGCTCAGATCGGTTATTGCCAATGCTGACCCTGAATCTTCGAATCATCAAAAAGCTTTGTACATAGCGACCCGTGCGACCTTTGATTCCCCATTCCTCAACAGACTTAAGGATGGGAAATTGCCACGCACGGTGAACTTTGTGCAGAGCCCATTCCGATTCCTCATATGAAAACTCAAGGTTATAGTCAGCGCTATTGTTGGAATCAAAACAGGGAAGACAGGATTCTTGGGTTGTCTTTTCGGCTAGAAACTGTTCGGAGTAGTTAGAGGATGAGGATGACTTATAAAAATGATCGGCAAGGTGTTTTGTGATAAGGGAAGGGTTATCTGTTACGTTGTTATTAATTTTGAGTTTGGTGGGTAAAGCCAGGCAACAAGTACTTAATCTGTGGACTTTATCCCACAGTTCTTTTGATGTGCTTTCGGGATTAATGGACGAAATTAATTCTTCCCAACTATCCTGTTTGGCCCGATCGATAACTTGGTATTTTCTGAAGAGCACGGGGTTCCACCATGGAACTGATTTCATCCCCGGAGAACCGCTGGTTATTGGAATATGGTGCTTTGCAATCTCAAACAGATGCTTCACAAACTCGTCAAGACAAGACGGCGGGTCGTCCGTGAAACTGGAAAAGACCTCACATTGATAGTTTGGCCAATCGGTGAGTTCATACTTCCATCGTGGACGGCAAGAAGAAACTGGAGGTGCTCGATTCAAGCAAATGGATAGAGGGAAATGATCGCTTCCACAACAATCGTCGTGCACTTTCCAGGATAGCTGGGAAGCAAGGCTGTGTGAACATATTGACAAATCAAGAGCTGAAGTTTTGCCGGAAGTGGGATCTATACGAGTATGGCTGCCGTCATTTAAGAGGGCTAAACCATACTCGTCAATAAGTTGTTGAACTAAATATCCTCTGGGGTCGTTTGAAGAACTTCCCCAGAAAGTTGAATGTCCTTTGAAATCGCCCATCAAAAGAACTAGGGATTTTATATCGTCCAATATTAAGGATATCTGGAATATAAGGGCCAGGTTCGAAGCGGTGGTTTGATTTGATGGGGAGAGATATAATGAAAGTAAAATTATTTTAATTGGAAAGTCTATTTCAACTGCTATTGCTATTGATGGGGAGGAAAAATTGATTTTACGGTGAGCGATATCATTTCAAATTGCAATTGCTGTACCGGTTTTATGGGGGTTGTCTGAGTTTTCGCAAATAAATAATTCGTAGATTTTATGGGCTTCAAATGGTGAGTTGACAACTTCGAAGGAGGATGCGGCCGACCTCTCGTCCTCACAAGTTCCTACCTCACGCCTCCACGAGTCATATGATCACAAAAGACTACCAGCTGAAACATGGAGACGCTGGTTGGCGTAGCCTGGGCAATGTTGTCAATCTGACAATAGCGAAGTGAGGGGGTGCGACTGAAGATCGTGTACCTTTAAATCATATTGTATATTTCCCATTCTCATTTGATCAATAATTTCAGCACGCTTTGGAATCATTTTTACATTCCAAAACCATGTAAGAGCCGGGAGCAACACGACGGGCATCAAAGGCTCAATTTGTTTTTCAGCATTTCAGCATTACACTTAATTTAAAATTGCACTTCTGAATTTCAACTACTATATTCATAAAAGACTGGCATGTGCTTATAACCAATGTAAGATTATATTTTAATATTGTGTTTAGTGGCATTATGGTAAGATAAGCCATTTATTTCAGGAATCGGACTCTTCGTTCACTCCAATTGCTATCTTTGAAATGTTACTAGAACAGTATAAAAAAATATTACTACATGTCTTTTAAAACAATATCTTTTATTGAAAGATTATCTTTGATATTTGGAATGATCTATTCTGTTTTCAGCTTTTCCAGGACAAGAAGGATATTAATTCATATCTAATTTTTATTTATTTTTCAGTAACAATCCATTGGTAGTATCATTCAAGTTTGAAATTTGAATAAATTGGCATGTCTATAATAATATCCTAATATTGTGTGTACAAAATATACTAAATATTAAATAACAAGGGGAAAGGGAGGGACCATCAGGGCACCCAAGTGAAACGATTTGGATAGGGAGCATGGGACAGCCTCCTCCCTATTGTAAACATTTCGCGGAACGAGGGCGGGCTCTTCGACCCCATCTATTGAGTTTATTCTGCCAATCGAGGGCTCGATTCTAGTGCTGTGCGTGTGAACTTGCTTTTGGAAGGAGATCCTTTTCCCTATATTCGCGGGTTTCGCGTAAGTGTCTCTGCTTACGGGCCCGCCCAAACGTTTTTGGCCCTTCATACAGGAGCTTGATGATCACAAACAATATTAGAATCCTGATCAAATCGATTTTCAGATTATTCCACTGCTATGGGAAGTTACCTTGCTACAATAGATGGTAGTTTTATATCATCATCATCATCATCATCATCATTCATAAATAATTCGTAGATTTTATGAAATTGGAGGGGATTTTGGATTGAGGGACCATTGTTTCCTGTAAAGATAGGGCAATAGGATTAAATTGAGAAATTAGAAGTTGCAATCCAGATAATCTTGTGAGTAAACCTAAGAGATTCCATTGCAGAGCCAGATAAGTACCGAGCGGAAGTTGATTGGGGGAGAGCTGATCATTTGTTGGGTTTGTTGTGGGGGCCATGGTTGAATTGTTTGGGAAGTGAACTCAATGTCGAGTCCTTTGAGCTTTGCGTTTGTTTATCGGTGTTGTTGGTAGTAACGGGGGTCTTTTTTTTGTGATTTCGGTGGTGTAGTGCCGTTTATGTATATTCTGAGCGCCTGACCTAAGGGAAGCTGCACTTACCTTCCAGGAAGTCTGTGGTGTATACGGGCCTTCTAAGAAACACGCGCAGCGCAATATATTTATGTTAACACTTTGCTCAGCATAAACGCAGTCAAGCCACCCGGACGATGAACGGGCGACAACGATTATGCTGAGCACTGCAAAAACTGTCACGTAGCCAGTCTGTTTGAGCAGCAAAGTGCTAGATAATAAGCAGAAAAGCACCACGAGTGGTTGCCGGAAAAAGTGATGTTAAAGTTACTGTGACTGCCAAGTGCGACAGACAAGTGTTACGAAAAAGCAAGAAAGTGGAAGTGACTGAAATGGGAAAGTTCAGTTCGAAGCCAGCAGTTACACACAATGCAGATCCGCAAATTCGGATCGTGAACACGCAAGAGTTGCACGGAGAAATTTTGGAGCAGCATGAAGTTATCATGTACTGTATCCTGGCAACCGTAGTGATACAACTAGGAATTACAATGTACGTGTTCCTAAGGAAAAGTGAACGGAAACGTGCAATGAAAATGTTGTTGGAACTACGCATTAACCTGAAGAAGAGAGCAAAGCGTCAATTTATACGAGAGGAGTGCGAGGCGTACCAAAAGATCACCGGGAGTTTATTCGAGTTGGCGGCTGGAGCTGCCATGAGTAATCGCATGCGGTGGGAATCCACTGATACTTTGATGGCAGTGGTACGAGAAGCAGAGGACATCATGGAATGGAACATTTCGACACCAGAGGGAAGTATATTTAATGAACGGCTACCAACGACGAAATGCAAATGTGGCAGAAGAACCACAAGAGCAACAGCCCCGAGAGGAGGTAAACATAGGAGAGTTTTTTCGTGAATAATTTAAATAGCGAGAGGGCTCTCAGATTAAATTTTAAAATTGACAAAACCAATTTTCATTTAATAGTAGACAGTGGAGCATTATGCTGTCTACTCGACAAGCGTCACCTGACGAAAAATTGAAGCAAATGTCTTGATTCATCACAGACCATAGAGGTACGTGGTGTAAATGGAGTGACCACCACCCTAGGGACTGTGAGCACTTTTGCAGAATATAATGGTTTTATGTATCCCATAACATTCCACGTTATGGGTAAGATGCCATCAAGCGTTTTAATGTGAGACTGTTCACTACTATTTCAGATGGACCTTGATAAGCATTGCCCATTGGAACCTTTCAACGATGCCGTTGACGCTTCGGATCTTCGCAGAGAATGGGAAGAGTGGCTGAGATCGTTCGAGCTTCTCCTGGAACTGAAGCAAATCAAAGATCAACACGAAAGATTGGTTCTTATGCTAGCCCGTGGCGGTCGAGGTCTTCAGCGGATTTACTACAATCTGAGGCCGGTTTCTGGCGAGATTCATCCAGGACCTACAATAGTGCCTTTAGCCCCACAAGAGACCCCCGAATTCGAAAATGCGGTCAAACGACTAAATAACTTTTTCGTTGGTAAACGAAATGAAAGGGTTGAGCTAGAAGTCTTTCGATCACTGAAGCAATCCCCCGATGAGTCTTTTAACAACTTCATCCTTAAGCTTCGCACGCAAGCCACCCGATGTGATTTCCGGGATCGTGAGGAGCAAGAGATTTTACAACAAGTAACGATGGGTGCTCGGGATGATAGAGTCAAGGACAAAGGCCTCGAGAACGTCATGGGTCTTGATGAGTTGATGAACTACGCCATCAATCGTGAGATTTTGTTGAAGCAAAAGCAGAAAACACATCCATTCAAGCTTGAACCCGAAGTCTCCAGTCTTTCGGCGGTGCAGCAGGAGTGGAAACGAACATCTCAACCCAGACAAGGACCATCAGAAATGTCGAAGGATAGGCGTGAATCTTGGTATAAAGGTAACCGCCCCAGAATTGAATGTGGACGTTGTGGTTCTTGGAAACATGAAAGCAGTTCACAAAGCTGCTCTGCTCACAGTTCTCGTTGTAACAACTGCGGAATTAAAGGACATTTTGCCAGAAAGTTTACCAGAGTACGAAAAACGCAGTTTAAAGCCTAACGTACTTGGAAACGTGCTAGTTCCGAAGCCAATGCTTTACGCGAAGGAAGTCTAAACGATGAGGAACCATCACGTCGTTGTCATATGCCAGAAGACCCGATGAAGGCAGAATAACCACTCATGTTTATTTTGTTTTAGCGTGCAACGCTTGTCTTTGCTAATTGATCTTTTGATTTGTTATTATCCTTTTTTTAAATGAATTTGCTTACGTATTAGCGTCTCAGGACAGCTAACAATAAAGAATAAAAAAAAAGTAAAGGTGGAAATAAAATAGGCTTGTAATTTCTATTTCTTTTAGATGAGCCCGAGAAATAATGGAATTATCACGTGTAAGATTGACCAATATCCTACAGACTTTCTAATAGATTCAGGGGCAGCTATTAATACTGTTACCGAGCTGGTATGGAACGAACTTGTAAATACCAACGCGACCATTTTCAAGAAAATGTTTCAATGTAACCGGAAGATTCTTGCGTTTGCGAGCAGTGAACCATTGCGTGTTCTTGCAATTTTTGAGGCATGGATTTCAGTGAATGAATCCAAACCTAAAAATTACGCCGATTTTTTTGTTATTGAAGGATCTCAAAAATCACTGTTAAGCAAGAGAACGGCGGAGGATCTGAAAGTTTTAAAAGTAGGTCTTCAGGTTCAACACATTGAGGTCAAACGTGAAGCCTTTCCGAAGTTCCCAAATGTTGAAGTCAAACTATCCATCGACAGTCGTATACCCCCGAGAAAAATTGCTTACTTGAGGATCCCTGTAGCAGTGGAAGAAAAGGTAGACCAAAAGATAATGGAAATGTTGCATAACGATATAATAGAACCAGTTGTGGGCCCTCCGGAATGGATTTCCCCTTTGGTTGTGGTACCGAAGGGGAAGGATGACATTAGATTGTGCATAAACATGAAGTATCCCAACGAGGCTATACAACGTGAACACTATCCGCTCCCAATGATGGACACTTTCCTAAATAAACTCCGAGGATCAACTGTCTTCTCGAAGCTTGATATCACGTCCGCTTTCCACCATATTGAGCTGCACCCGGAATCTCGTGGAATTACTACTTTCATGACTGGCAGAGGGCTTATGAGATTCAAACGATTAATGTTTGGCATTAATTGTGCGCCGGAGATATTCCAGCAAGTGATGACGGAGATGTTAGCTGGCATTGAAGGTGTTATAGTTTATATTGATGATGTGGTGGTAGCTGGCCAAACTCTGGAGGAGCATGACGGACGACTGCGGGAAGTTCTAAGTGTTCTGAAAGAGAATAATGCATTGTTAAATAAAGCCAAATGTCTGGTTGGAGTATCCGAGCTTGAGATCTTGGGATTTAAAGTAAGTGCAGCAGGAATCAGCCCGTCGGATGAAAAGATCTCTGCTATTAGAAATTTTCGGAAACCGGAAACTAAGGAAGAAGTCCGTAGTTTTCTTGGACTTATGAACTTTGTCGGCCAATTCATCCCGGATTTTTCAACTCGAACTGAGGCTTTACGCCAATTTATTAGAGGTGATGTTGACGTCTTTGGTGATGATCAACAGAAGGCTTTTGACGATTTGAGGAATGAATTATCGAACACGGTTCGCAGATTAGGCTTTTTCGATACGAAGGATGAGACTGAATTGTACGTTGATGCTTCTCCGGTCGGTTTAGGGGCAGTTCTCACTCAGAGAAACAATGAAAGAGTACCGAGAATTATAAGTTTTGCATCAAAAGGACTCACTAAAACGGAGAGGGTATATCCACAAACACGGCGTGAAGCCCCAGCCGTCGTCTGGGCAGTTGAAAAATTTTATCCCTATTTATTTGGTACTCGTTTTACGATATTCACTGACCACAAAACGTTAGAATATATCTTTGGAGGAAAACACCAACAAGGAAAGCGAGCTTGTTCAAGGGCTGAAGGATGGGCGTTGCGTCTCCAGCCATATGACTGTGTGAAGCATATCCCAGGATCAACTAACATTTCAGACATTCTTTCGAGATTATGTGAGCAATCTGAAATACCCTTCGACGAAAGTACCGAGCATTATCTGTGTGCCATAGGAGAGGGATCAAACGCCATCGGTTTGCAGGAAATTAAAAACGAGACATGTCTGGATAAAATCTTGAGTGCAGTAATTAGGGCTATCCAAAGCCAGGACTGGTCATCGGATCTTGTTCGCTACCAAGCTTTTTCCAAGGAACTGGGAGTAATTGACGGCATTGTAGTTAGGGACGATAGGATTGTTCTTCCATTAAATCTACGGAGAAGAGCATTGGAAATAGCCCACCGTGGCCACCCAGGTGTGGTCACCATGCGACGAGTCCTTAGGGAAAAGATGTGGTGGCCGTACATGGACCGAGATGTCGAGAACCATATTCAAGAGTGCGCAGGATGTACCGCCGTCAGCTCACAAGGTCCTCCAGAATCCATGCTGCGAAAAGAAATGCCTGAGCGAGCTTGGCAAGAAATTGCAATCGATTTCTTTACGGCAAAAGAATGTGCGACGTTCCTAGTAACCGTCGATTACTACAGCCGCTTCCTCAGGGTTATTGAGATGAAGAGCATCAACGCTGCTAAGACTATTGAAGCTCTTGAGTAAATTTTTCGAGAGCAAACTTACCCTGAGTCGATTCGTAGCGATAACGGGCCTCCTTTTTCCAGTGAAGAATTCTCTGCTTACTGCACTAAGAAAAATATCCGCCTGATACGTACGATTCCATATTGGCCACAAATGAATGGCCTAGTAGAAAGGCAAAATCAGGGCATTTTACGAACTTTGCGTATTGCTAAAGCAATTAAGGCAGATTGGCGCAAAGCAATCCAAGACTACGTTTATGCCTATAATACAACGCCTCATTCTGTAACAGGTAGAGCACCAATGGAACTGATGACTGGTAGGCCGGTCAAAGATCTACTCCCCTCTCTGCGAACCGAGCCATATTGGCGTCGAGACGACGAAATTCGGGATAATGACGCGATCCAGAAGATGAAGGGAAAACTATACGCAGACCAACGAAGACACGCTAAACCGTCAGAGATCGATGTTGGAGATGATGTTATGCTGAAGAACTACGAGACCGGAAAACTCGAGGCAAGATTTAAATTAGACAAGTTTACGGTGGTTAAAAAGAACGGAAACGATGTAATTGTAACGAACAAAGAAGGAGTTATGTACCGCCGCCCTGTGTCTCACCTAAGAAAGTGGCCATCGACTACTGATACTGAAATCGAGGAAATTCTAAAAAATTTCGTAAGTATATAACAGGTTTATTCCTAACCCCATTAAATATCACTTTTAGGTCTTTGTCATGATTATTAATTATATGCACACACCATACTATTTAAATACTCGTCTTTCCCGAAATTATTGAAGTTTATTCCTTAGAGTCTACACCGATAGAATCGCCAGTTACGAGGAACGATTCGGATGCGAAGACAGAGCAACTTGAAGATCCGTTTAATCCAACACCAGCAGCAGTGAAGATGAATGTGACCAGAAACAAGAGATTGCAATATAAAACTGAAGAACGCGACAATTCAGAACGTCCTAAGCGCAAAAATAAGTTGCCAGCACGATATAGAGTATAGAATACAAAACTAATGTAAGAGAGAGTTCTGGGTATTTTTTTTTCTTTCACAATTTCAATTATCAGAGTAGGAAAGGGATGTAGAGTTCATTCAAGTAAATACGGCAACCATGCTATGTATCTGGGAGAGACTGATACTGTGCAAGCGGGAGAATGGTAGCAGCAGAGAGAGAGAGAGGGAGAGAGAGAGAGAGAGAGAGAGAGAGAGAGAGAGAGAGAGAGAGAGAGAGAGAGAGAGAGAGAGAGAGAGAGAGAGAGAGAGAGAGAGAGAGAGAGAGAGAGAGAGAGAGAGAGAGAGAGAGAGAGAGAGAGAGAGAAAAAGAGAGAGAGAGAGAGAGAGAGAGAGAGAGAGAGAGAGAGAGAGAGAGAGAGAGAGAGAGAGAGAGAGAGAGAGAGAGAGCGGATATGTGGGTTCCGTATCTCGTAGGTATTAACCATCGATTGCGAGGGCAGAAGTGAGTGAACTATTGTCGAGTCCGGAAGCAAATAAACGTTGTTGCGAATTGGACGATTTTCATTAGTGGTTTCCGAAAGTTATTGCTTACTTACTCCCCGGGAAGGTTCTACAGTTTGGTTGGCACTAATTTTTTGAAAAAAATTTGGGTCGAAAATTGATTTCGAGACATCAAAAATGACGTTAAGAACACCCCGATTCGAGGAGAATTTCGTAATCGCTCCACGAACGGAAATAATCACTTTTGTTGAGACTAATTTTGAAGAGACAATGGTAATTCTGAATCAAGAGATAAAACCCAATGTCTACATTGCAGGAGCGATCGTAAAACCTGAAAAAGGAAAAACTCCTGTCAGGACGGTAAATGTGAAAAACAGATCAGTAAAAATTTAAAATTTGAAACCACTTACAAAACCCTTTAAAGATTACGTGGTCATTGAAATTGGGAGCGCATCTAAATATGATGTTGCTAGAGCAAAGGAACTTTTGTCAGAATTAAACCTGGCTGGAATCAATGCTAGAGACAGGCCAGTAATAGAAAAGTTATGCGTGAAATATAACGACATTTTTTATCTGAAAAATGACAAGCTGACAGTAACGAAGATTTATTAACCCTCGTTATCTGTTAAGCCGGATACACACCCTGTGTATACTAGGCCTTATAAATTGCCACAAGCTCATAAGGACAAAGTTCAAAAACAAGTGGATAAAATGTGGAGCGAAAATATTATTGAAAACGCCGTTTCCGAGTGGAATAGCCCTTTACTGCTAGTCCCAAAGAAATCGGCTGGGGACAACAAAAAATGGAGGTTAGTCATAGACTACCGTAAATTCAATAATGCACTGCAAGACGACAAATTTCTACTTCCTAACATAGAAGAAGTGATTGAGTCGTTGGCAGGAGCAAAATACTTCTCTCACTTGGATCTTTCACAAGGATATTACCAATGTGAGTTGAGAGAAAAGGATAGGCCAATAACCGCTTTTAGCACCAATAGGGGGCAGTATCAAATAACGCGTCTCCCTATGGGGTTAAAAGTAAGTCCTTCGACGTTCTCCAGATTAATGGCCGTAGCTATGTCAGGTCTTAATATGGTGATATGTCGTGTTTATTTAGATGATATCATAATCTTTGGAAATACTTTGGAAGAGCACAACAAAAATCTTTCAATTGTTTTAAAAGGTTGCGCGAGACAAATTTGAAGCTCAACCCACAAAAATGTAATTTTATCAAGACTGAATTGTTATATTTAGGACATTTAGTCTCTGCGGAAGGAGTCAAACCTGATCTTTCAAAAATTTAAATTATAAAACACTGGAGTAGTCCGCAAACCGCTGAAGAATTTAAAAGATTCGTAGCATTTGCAAACTATTACCGGAAACATATAAGGAATTTTGCAAGGCTTTGCAGGCCATTGAATAAATTGACTAGAAAAGACGAAGAATTTAAATGGACGGAGGAGTGTGAACATTCGTTTCAGCATTTGAAGAAATGTTTCATGGATCCACCAGTCCTTGATTATCAAAATTTTTCGGAAAATGATATTTTTACCTTGCATACAGATGCATCAGGGAAGGCATTGGGAGCAGTATTAAGCAACCAAAATAATAGACCCATTGCATTCGCAAGTAAAGCTTTGAACAAAGCTGAACTTAATTACAGCACTTTAGAATAGGAATTATTGGGCTTGGTATAGCCCATACGCCACTTTAGGCCATATTTCTATGGTAAAAAGTTTGAAGTGTTTACGGACCACCGCCCATTAGTTTATTCATTTACTTTGAATGATCCCTCCAGCCGACTAACCAAGTTTCGTCTGGCTCTCGAGGAATATAAATTTGACGTTTTGTACAAAAAAGGATCGGAAAACGTAGTAGCGGACGCGTTATCACGTATTTCGATCGAAGATCTTAAAGCTCTTACGCCACAAACATCTTTTGTGTGTACCAGAGCTCAAACTAGAAAACAGGACGTACAATCTAAAACATCCGAAAGGATTGATACTGTACCTATAAGCTACATTACAATTAAAATAGGAACCGTAGAAAAAAATACAGCGCTAGAAGCTCAGCTAGAGCAAGGTATACTTTGCATTGACCCTAACACGACATTGACCCTAACACGACATTGACTCACCTACGGGGGGTAATGAACCGGTTGGTGGATTTCACCAAAGGAACCATGATTAAAGGCCTGATCGCTGAAAACACGATCGAAAATAAGAAACTGAAAGATAAAATAGAGATCCTCAATATAAAAGGCATGCCGCCTATAATTGTGTTAGGCAAAAATATTCGTCAAATAGACGATGAAAATTATTTTTAATGACGCAGTAGCGCAACCAGAAATTGGTTTGGGGGGGAGGTTGTGAGCTTGAAGGTAACATGTTTTGGAAAAATAGTGGCCTCAAAATTGGAGTTTTATAATTCAAGTTTATTTAATATTTCAAACATACAACGATATAATTTTTAAGCTTAAGACAACGATTCAAACTTTCAACCTTCTTGGTTTGTTCGACAGTTCTTCCAAAACTTCCTCTTCGGTGACAGCAACATTTTCGTGGATATACATAAGCGCGATACCATTCAACCGTTCTTCTCCTGTACTATTTCTCAAATATGTCTTCAAATTCTTCAAAGACGAAAATGATCTTTCAGCATAGCAAGTCGTAACAGGGAGTGTCGCCATTATTGTTAGCAGTGTATGTATGGTTGGAAGCTAATCAACATTGCATACATTTAGGGCTTCAGCAGCATTCCGTGGTTTTTTCTCCGTGAGTACCGAAAACCAAAGAATTGCTTCTCCAAGAATTCCTGTGCTCTGAAGGTCGTAAAATTCGGCTAAATGCTTAGCAGATCCAGAGATTTTCGATGGATCAGATGCTGCATCCATTAGCTGCTGAAAAGGTGCCAACACGTCAGCATGTTTGACAAACCTCTCCTCCAAAGCTTGCAAGGTATTTTCCAGGAAAGGTAAGAAGATTTCGTTTTTATAGAACTCTTCGGGAGTCTCCAATTTTTTGTTCTCTTTCTGACGGCCAGCTCTTCTGGGTTTTGTAAGGGACACATCAAGAGACTCACAGAATGCACTCGCTTCAGAAAAGATTTTACGGAAAGCATTTTCTGCATCTTCTTGCATTTCACCCAGACCCTTTTTGGTTACCCATGGCTGCGTTCATTGCTTCTGTCAAATCAAGGTTTTCTTTTTGCAAATAAACACTCAGCGGACGAGTTATCGAAAAATATGGTGTGTTACACAAAGGCTGACCAAAAATTCAGGTTTTTCAATGGACGCCTGAACTACTGAAGCATCCGTCGAGGCTTTCTTGTCCGTCCATGTCTTAATTATTTCCAGAGCAGCAAAAATAGGATGCAAGAGGTCTTTGAACGTTTTTACCGAGTCATGACGTTGAACTCAGCGTGTAGGACACATTCTTTTCAACTTCTCTGCCATCGGACCACTTTTCTCAATCTTGTCAGTTTCTATTTTTAAAACGTTTGCCCTTTTTGGTGAATTAAAAAAATTGTACACGCTCTCGATCACTCCCATGCAGTTTCGGATTGCAGGAACTGAACAACCCTCGGAGATTGAAAGATTTAAAACGTGAGAGCAACAATGGACATACAGCGCCCTCGGGTAAAGCTCTCGCACAAAAGCTTGGACGCCTTTTACTTGCCCACTCATAGCTCGTGCACCGTCGTATTCCTGACCAACGAGGTACTTCGTGTTAAGTCCAAAATCAATCAATGCTTGACAAATTACATCGGCTAAACCTTTCCCTGTAGTGTCAGTGACTGGAATAAACTGCAGGAACTCTTCACAAACATTATTATTCTCGACAAACCTTACACACAATGAAAGTTGACACACATTCGATATGTCAGTGGTTTCATCGCACAAAACGGTAAAATATTTAGACCTGTTGACACGATCAACAAGTTTTCGCAAAATGATGCTATTGAACGCCTGGATTATATCATTCTGCGATTTCCAGCTGATAAGCTTCGCATTTTTGGCAGAATTCTCCAAATGACTTCGCAAAACGTTATCTCCAGACTCAAATCGAAACTTCAGAAGAGACCTAATGTTACCCTCTTCCTTTGTCAAACCTTCATTTAACTGAAACGTGCCAGTATCCCGATGACCCCTGAAAGCTAGTCCACGCCGTGCCAGGAACATAGCCGTGCGTATAATCGGTTGAAGAGCCTCTCTATTCTTCTCCTCTTCAGCTCGCCTTCCATCATCGAGAGCCTTATCAATACTAACGATCGACTCAGAAAACGTAGCCACAAACAACCCTGCCTTTTCTACACAAAAAGAATGGTATTTTGCACTCTCGTGGTGGCGAAAATCTTCCTTGGCATTTTTCCACTGTCTATAAGCTTGTTTAACAAGTTTTCCACCTTGAGTACCTTGTTGAACGATTGATGTTGCAAAAAGAGCGCAAAATTTGCAGTACGCCCCATCTTGAGAAGAGTACGTAAGCCAGTTCCATTCTCCAAGCCATCGGAGATTGAATTTCAAATTTCGAGGACCTGATGGAGGGAGTTTGAAAGCTATGTCCGGTTTCCAGGAATTGGTTAGTAATTTGAATTTTTGCGAATCACTGATCTGCAATTTAAATTAAAAAGCAGTATGTTTTAGTTGGACAAAAAAGGTAATGCAAATAAAATATTTACCTGCTTTCCCACGAAAAATCCAAAATCATCACTAACCATTCCACCTGATGTCGACGGTTCGGTGATACCACTACTTTCCGAATACCGAAAACTTTTTTGAGGGACTTTCTGCAGGTTTTTCTTCTGCTGCCGCTGTGATCGATGCTGCATCGTTGTCGGTTTTATCTAAGACGCACCAAAGCGGTAAATTAAACAGCCACCAACAGCTAAAATTAAACTCACCTGTTTCCGATGCCTTTGTTTTTGCCGTAAAGAAAGTTCTAATGTCCATGTTTATGGAATTCACTTGTCACGATTCAGAGGAAGAAAAACTGAAAAACCACCCGTAAATCACAGTGTCAACTTGATCGGCAACAAGTAACTTGACAATTGTGCAACATACCAAATTATATTTAGCAGTGTTGCAAGTTTTGCTTATAAGATTTTAATTTTTTTTTTTTTGGAAATATATGTAGTATCATAGTGAGCCTTCATTTTTTTCTGGCTCTGGAGGGGGGGGGGGGGTTAACCCCCGAGCACCCCCCCTGGTTGCGCCACTGCTTCCACGTATTACCAACTGCAGGGCATGCGGGAATCAAAAGAACAGCAAATACTATAAAACAGCGATATCACTGGAAAACCATAGACAGTGATGTCGGTTCATTTATAAAAAATGTACGCAGTGCCAGAAAAACAAAAACTATAGCACTAAGCAACCGATGCAAAAGACAAGCACAGCTAGTCGTGCATTTGAAAAAATATTCTTGGGCATAGTTGGTCCATTATTACCAGACGCCAGGGGAATCAGTATATACTGACTACCCAATGTGATATAACCAAATTCGTAACAGCAACACCTATTTTGGACAAATCGACAGATGCTGTGGCCAAAACGTTTGTTGAGAATGCCATCCTAAACTATGGTGTACCAACACAGATTTTAACAGATAGAGGCACAGAATTTATGTCTGCTCTATTTGGAAAAAAATATGTAACTTACTACAGGTGCAGAAGCTGAATTCTACAGCCTACCACCATCAGACAATCGGAGCGTTAGAAGATTCACATAAGGTGCTAGGGAATTTTCTACGCATACAAACAAACAACTCGTATGGAAATTGGTCCACCTGGGTACCGTTTTATAAGTTTGCTTATAATACAACGGTGCACAGTGCAACAGGCAGGACTCCGTTTGAGTTACTTTTCGGAAAACTTTGCACTCTGCCTTCAAAACTAACTAGACAAGGTGAAGTAGACCCGATCTACAATATGGATGATTATGCGAGCATTTTGAAGTTCCAGTTGCAGACATCTCAAAGAGAGGCTAGGGAAAGCCTTCTGAAGATAAAGGCACATAGGACTTCAAAGTGTAACCAAAATATCAAAGCCAAAAGTTTTACGAAAGGACAATTAGTCCTCATAAAAAAAGAAAAGGGATCCAAATTGGAAGCGGAGAACGAGGGACCATATGAAATCCTTGAAGATTTGGGTTCCAATTTAAAAATAACAAGGACACAGACATAGTGCATAAGGATAGAGCTAAAGAATTTTTAACATAAAAAAAAGGAAGGAGAAGGGAATGAGAAGACAAAATATATACATTATAAAAAACAAGAGAGAAAACGAAACACACTTGTTATAATTTCTATCAATTTATTTTTTTTAAATTTTACATTAATATTATTATTTTTGGATGAAAAACATTTTGTAACAATTTCTATACATTTGTATATACCAATGTTCTTATATAAACATTATTAGTATAGTCATGACAGACTACTTGAAACATTTACTAAACATGAACATTTTAGATTTAAAAATTAAGAACTGTAGGCTAATTTTTAAATTCATTAAGGGAGCGTGTGGTGGATACTGGCCTTCTAAGAAACACGCGCAGCGCAATATGTTTATGTAAACACTTTGCTCAGCATAAACGCAGTCAAGCCACCCGGACGATGAACGGGCGACAACGCACTGCAAAAACGGTCACGTAGCCACCGCACGGACGGAGGCCTCGGTAGGTTAAGTTAGATCAAATAAAATTATTCTCAATCTAATCGTTCAACGTGTATGTGCTATGCACTGAATATCACAAGCACACCAGCTTATAGCTGGCTCCCCCTTGTTGTATGGGGAATATTAATACAATTCAGGATATACTTTACAATGATAAATGGAACATTAATACAATTCAGATAAAATCAAATATTAATATAATTCAAGTTAGCACCACCATTTGTCCAGCTGCTGTTTGTTCGGATGCTGGATGATGGGCACTTGAGTCGGTTTCCATGTTCGAGTAGCTTTCTTTTCCATATCCAGAACCTTCTTGCTTCGCTTCTTGTCCTTCTTCGCCTGTTGCTTTCGTTCCAATTCGTCGATCCTGTGGGAGAGTTTCTCAATTGTTTCCATGAGCTGCTTGATTGTATCGTCCTTCTCTTTAAGCAGTTTAGATTCGTTGGTGGTTTCGCGGGTTACTTACAGTCTTTGCTGAACCTTACTAACAGCACCATAGGAGCCACCGCCAGCCTGAGTTTGCCAGATCGCTGCCCCTTCTGATATATTTTTGGTATACCGCAATCGCAACACTGCCTTCGGCATGATGCAGGTTTGGCAGTTTCGGCTGGATAGTCCGTGGTTTCCATTACAGTGGAAACAAAAAGCAGATGCCGAGCATTCCTCTTCCAAATTATGAACTTTTGAGCATTTCCTGCATTTCGACTCCGACTTGCATCGAAACTTGGTGTGTCCATAACTGTAGCATCGGTAGCAGATTTTCGGGTTGGGGACATATACACAGGTCTTAATGCACAGTGGGCCGACTCGAATGTGTTTGGGGGCCCCTGTTCCATTGGCGTGGTAACTTTCTTCCCATTTTCGGTGCGGAAAATGCGCTTCACCTTGATGTCGCCCATTTCCTTCAGTCCGGCAACCAGTTCTTCTTCCGTCATTTCCTGCGTTTCACGGCAGGAAAACACACAACGACATCTGTTTAGTCTGGGATGGGGGACCACGGTCACAACAGAACCATCACACAATTTCTTCATTGCTAGCAGCTTCCTAGTTTTATCGGCGCTACGTACTCGTAACACATAACGGGTTCCATTTCCTTCGGGTGTAGTGCCATCGATTTCTCCAACGAGATCCGTCATCGATTTCCCGACGATGAAAGGATTTAGTTTCTTCTCACTTTCTTCGCCTTGCAGCAACAGAATCTGAACACGACCAAAACCACCGGAATTCATCCAACCATTGAATTGCCGTCCATCACTGCGGTGGGCCTCTCAGGGACCCACCCTGAATCTCCCGCCTTCAAGATAATGTCACTGAAAGTCTTCTCTACAATTTTTTTCTCACACTATTATTTTATATAAAACGATCTAAATAAATCAAACGCAATAAATAAATCTAACGCAATTAATGCCTCACTTCTTCCGATTAACTTTTCCACCTGCGACGCACCAAAACGTTCACGACTGTACTTGTTCGCACTGGTGTAAAAAGCGTCCGTACGCAATAACAGCTAGCGAAAAACTGTGTCTCATGTGAAATCAATATGGTTCGTCTTGTGTGCTTTATACTGGCGTGGATAGCATTGCATCGAAAGAAGAGAGGCACAAACATACAGTACAAAGCTAATTTCATAAGAGGGGACGGGCTTCAGTTAGAAAATCAGGAACCAGCAACAATAATGTTGCAGCTGAGGGGTGTGGTTATTGCTGTATTAAACATGGAATGAATCCTCATGAAATAAAAAGAAGAAGACAATCTGAACCCTTTGTTGCTCATTTTTGAGGACCCGGAAAGGGAAAAACATATTTTAAACCTGTTCATATGTAGATTTGTATGGGAACAAAACTAGGTTATTTTTAATGAACAAAATTTAACTACTTAAAGTACTAGCCCTAAGTTGAAATTTAAATTTAAAAAAAATGTAAGTTCAATGGTGTATACATGAAGTCATTCGGTTCAGAAACGAGAGTTATTAGAGTTCAAAAACCTTACACTTTTGCGTAACGCTCTCATTTTTTTAAATTTTGAAATGACACCCGGTAGAAAAAGACCCGGAAAAGACAAACGTAGTCCTACGTCAAAAAAACATGAAACCATAATCGATTATCATAACCCTTTTCCCAACCTTAACATCCCTATTCCCCCATTTGTTAAAACAACCACTACGCGCAATTCGATGCGCTCCCACAATCGACCCTTACTGCTGATAATAAAGCTACCTTTAGGCTTAGTGACCTTGAACGCACGCACACTACAGCGCCATTTAGATCAAAGGAGTGCAAGTAAGAAGGGAAATCTTTTGGAGGAAAACAAACCATCATTCCTCTGTAATGTGCTAGAAAGGGAAAGGTGATTAAACGTCAAAAAGCCTAATACAATCATACGGAGTCAGCTGATATAAGGAGCTGTCATCGCCGTGGTCGGCGGTTAATAAGGAAAGTTTTTAAGTGCGATTCGCGGATTTCGGCCGATTTAGTGCCAGTTGGCGTTTTGGACATCGAGCGGGCAACGGCCTGGGCGTCCGCCACGGCCGAGTGAACGACGTACGGCTCAATCATCTCGCCGGAACCTCCAGTCGGCAGATCAAGTGGATCAAGTGGATTTGGCGCCTGGCAGATTACGGTACCGGTAATTTTCCCTTCCCTATCCCTTTCCTTGAAAATAATAAAAGAAGTTAAAAAAGAAATTGAATTCATATAAATTTAACCCGCTTTTCTTTTCCGAACTACTGATTCCTTTCCACCTTCTTTTCTGGTTTGCTCCACCTTGGTGACGGTTTGTATGGGAAGTTTTTCCGCCCAGTTCCCCTCGGAGCCAATATTCGACCCTGATAGAACTCAGAGCACAAACGGTGTGGAGTTTTCTAGCCATAATTGACAAAGAAACTGAGATCAAGAAAAATATTCAGTCTGAAACATTACATCAGAGGTGCATCAAAATGGAAAGGGACATTTACTCAATAAAAAAAAGGAGGGAATTCTAGTTCTTAAAGAGATCAATGCAAAACGGGCTCTCTACACAAAGACAGACAAAGGCTATGCAGTAGTAGTTTTACTAAAATCGGACGAGGGAAACAATTACCAATGGCCCATATAGAGAAGGCCACAGCTAGACAGGTAAGAATTGACCCCCTTTCGTCTATGATAAAACACTTGGATGAGACACTTAAGAATTGCAATTTGTTTATTGGCTATTCGATAAGTCAATTGATAGTTTAAAATCAGTATCGTATCCTTTATGTCACAAAGCCAGTTACAACGACAGACTCTCAGACTCAGAAAGGCAGCAAAATCCGAATTCATCGGTACGCGATCTTGCCAAGAAAGTTAAACTACCGAAAAGTACCATGCTTTGTGTTACCAAATTATTGGACCTTGACTGTGGATCGGAAGATTGGAAATGGAACAAATCGAAAAGTATGCTCCCGACAAATGGACAAGAAGGTGGTAGCCATTATAGAGAAAAATCCCAATATTTCTGTGCGAAATGTGGCACGCAAAGTTGGGAAATCATACGTACAAAAAGCAAAGCAGAGGCACACGCTTAATCACAACTTGCCTGTTCAGTAATTTTTTTAAGGCTTTTGCACCGTAAAACACCTATAATACTGAACAATCGGCTTTCCATGAAAAAAAAAAATACAGTTGTTCAGTGAACCACGAAAAAAGAGTACTGAATTATCCGTAAAATAAACGTTTTACGGGACATCACAAAGTTTCAGTAAAAATAATACCGAAATTTCAGGATTTGTGTGTACTGTACTGTCAGTTGAATAAAACAAATTCTATTTGCCAAACTCATCAGTACTCTGAAAACCTTGACTTATCATTCTTTAACGTTGTTTTCTGGTTGGCATACCGTGCTCGCGCGTAGAGTAATTTGGAAAAAAAGGAGGAATTAAAATTGCAAGTTAAATTAAAGGAATCATGTTCGTCTTATCCTTCATCATTAAACATGAACATTAAATAAACATTAAACACTAGGAAAACTTATTTTATTTTCAATAAAACCGAAAAAACTTTTTTCCAGAGATCTTAATCCAATAGAAACTGCAAAAGTGGAAGTCTTTCGATGAGTGAATGTTCAGCTTAGTTA